>VXBZ01003006.1:756050-882477 GCA_013399135.1 Heliornis fulica
CCCCCCAAAGATTAGTTTTTTTAAGAGTCTGTTAAGGAATGAGGAAACGACTGGTATTCTGTCTGTCCCGATAATTAATTAGATATAAATTTTAAGTGACTTAAGTCTTCTATACTTGCAGAAAAAAACTTTTTTTCTTCAGATTATTTAGGAAATGCTGATATATGGATTGTAGTCACTTTAGATTGGCCTGGTACGTTGTTGTATAGCAGGAAGCATAGCTGTATGTACAGCAGTAATATAATTGCTTCTAGTGTTAAGATTAATATTTTGAAAGGCTTTGTTTAGCAAAGGTTTTATGTTCCTCTGATTTTTTTTTTGTTCTTTTTCTCCCCCCTCTCTGTGGTATTAGTTTTAAAAGGCCAAATTACTACTCTAAGTCAGAATAAATAACTTTCAATTTTCCATAGGAGCTGAAGTTAAAAGATGAAGAATGTGAAAGGCTTTCTAAAGTGCGAGATCAACTTGGACAGGAATTGGAAGAACTTACAGCTAGTCTTTTTGAGGTTTGTTGGAGTCTTCGATGTGATATACTTAAAGGAAGCAGAGCCAGATGTTTTGTGTAGAATTAGTATTATTGTATGATGAATTTTTCTGCAGTAAGCTTATAAGGGGATTTTTGTCCTGAAGACCGTATGTGTTGAAGTAGAGGCTTATGAGCAAGCAGTAGACTTCTCACTTAGATGGAAGAGACCTTGTTGAGCTTGTTGATCTGCTTAGACACCAAATGAAGAAAATAAGAAAAATACATCAGAAAGCTTAAAATTGTTTGGGGTTATTTTTGATGTAACTATTTTGAGACGGCTTCTCTGTCTGACAACAAGGCTATCAAGATAAGAGCTAAATTTGGGGTTGCCATGGTGACTAATTAAAAAAAATAATATAGCTTCAGATCAATGGAGGTAGCAAGTACATAACTTAACCATGCTTTCAGCTTTTGAATTTTGGGTCTGGCAGCATGCTACTCCCACAAGCTTGAAAAGAAACATTAATACTGAGTGGTGCACCAGGCTGGAACCTGGTTACCAGGTGAGAAGCCTGAACTTTAAGTGGCAGTTTTTCATTCGAAAAAACGGTACTGGTGCCGGCAAAGATTGCGAGATTGGAAGGAGAATCAGTTCTCATTTTATCATAGGAATATATATAGGAATGTCTAGAGGCTAAACCGTGATACCCATAACTGTCAATAAATTTATAATCTGGAGGTGATTTATATATTTAAGCTGAAATAGGGTAGATTTAGATCACATATTAGGAAGAATGTCTTTATGCTTTTTATATGTTATGAGGCCCTGTGGCTGCCCCTTCCCAGGCAGTACTCAAGACCTGGTTGGATGGGGCTTTAGGCAACCTGGTCTAGTGGAGGGCATCCTTGCCCATAGCAGGGTGATTGGGGCTAGGTGGTCTTTGAGGTCCCTTCCAGCCCTAAACCAGTCTGTGATTCTGTGTTTACAGAATCCTTAGTATTGGCTTTCAGTATATGAGTGAAGATACAACATCAGCTACATTTCAGAAACAGTTTTTAAACCTGTGATGTTGTATTGGTATAAAATTGCTATTAAAACCTTGAAAGTACTGTCATTAAAAAATCAAATTACAACCTGCTTTCTGGGTTGACAACATGTTTAATTTCATCATCTTAGTAGGGCAGAGTTACTGAAAATGTTAAACAGTTCCTGTGTGTGAATAAATGGGTGACTGGAAAGATAGTTTTTAGTGTGAATACTTGTGTGTGTTGGGAGGGAGGAAAACATGGGGCAGGTATCTTAACTGTAGAGGAATAAAAATTTATACATTTTTTATGAAGTTATGCTTGAAATACAGTGCATTAGTAATAATTGTTTTAATTAGGCATGTCACTTGTGTGGTTTGATTTCACTCAGAGGCCCTGACACACACAGTGTTGAGGTTTCTTGATTTTTTGCAGTGGGATCTACAGCCCTTGAATTCACATTGTATTCTGAGTCCCACTAGTTTCAGTGATCGTATAAGTGGATATGCTGGAGCTTATATTAATGCATCCCAGTGGAGGATTGAGGCCCGTTGTGCACAGCTGGGTGTATCTATTACATTATTCCACTGTAATAGTACTGTCACATGCTATGCTTTCAAAGGTGCATCACTAAGCAGAAGCTGCATGGTCAATGTTAAATGTATTTGTACACATTGTATAAATGTGTATGTTCCCATTCCTGCACGTGTCTCTTGTTACTAAAAAGAATTTTACAAATCCATATTATACAACTGTGTTGTATGCCAGTGGGAGCCAGATCTTTTGGAATGATGATTTATGAACTTTTTATTTATATAGTGTCCAGATACATGCTAGGCGCTTTACAGATATCAGAAGGGTCCTACTCCAAGTAATTTAGTCACTGGGCCTGATCTTTCAATCTTTCTTGCCTTCAGTAAGTACCCAGTAAGAACTGTAATTTGATCACAGACGCAAATTGCTGGATCAGAGCCTAAACAAATACATTACACAGACAAAAGACTTACAGGTATGAGGTAGTAAAAAGATGTTAAAAAAATTTCCAGTCCTTTTACATTGTCGGCTTTATTGGCTTAGCCTTATTTGGTTTGCTTTTTAGTGATTTTTCTGTGATATTTAAGAAGTGCTTATTAATCCATAAACTATTTTAAAGCTGTTGCTTTGTTGTATTGATGGTAAGAATTCAGATTTCATAGTTGTTTGACTGGTTCCATCATGAAGAAAGTTATAGTTGATTAAAACCGGTTATTCCAGGTAGAGGAAGGGAGAAATTCTTTTGAATATGCTACAGTGTTCACATTGCTTTTTTTTTTTTGCTACTGGTTGAGTCTTTCTCTTTGGGGGTCAAGGAACTTGACTTGTCAGCCACTGAAGTGTGTCTGGAGCCTGACCTTCATGAAAGGTATTGTTCCTCCTGGTGGGGGGATGGATGGGGTTGGTGAATTTCTGCATCTGGGCTCAGGACCAAGGAGAAGAAACTTGGTGGGCCAGTGATGAATCCAAATGGTGGATTTTTAGGTATTTTTTTTTAGTATGTAACGGTTTAATTTCAGATTGTTGCACAACTTGCTATTCACAGGTAGTCTCTATGAAACAAAAATAAGTCCTTAGGGTTTATTGGTGGTTTTTTTTATTATTATTATGGATCTTCTAAATTTGTAAAAAGCATTTACTCTAATAGAACTTTTTTTATATAGGAAGCACACAAAATGGTTAAAGAAGCTAATGTCAAACAAGCTGCAGCAGAAAAACAGTTAAAAGAAGCACAGGGAAAGGTGAGGTTTTTTCTGACTTGCTTTATCTTCTCACATGGCTCTGAATCTGAGGTGTGATTCATAAAGATGTACACAGTATTGCTTGTACACTTTATTAAAATATATACCAAGTTGTTTTGTGTCACCTTGAGATACTCTTAGCTAACAGTTATGCATATGCAATTGGTGTTTCAGCATATCAGAGTTAGCAAGGTGCATAGGAAGTTACTATAGCGCTGCACCAGCATCTGTGAGTTAGTACTGTTGATAGGTGGAAGTCTTGGTTTGAACCAAGATAACCAAATTTTTTGTTAAATGATAAATTAGTTTATGAATATGTTTATTTTGTTTGTTAATGACTTCATTTGTTGTTCCCCCCCAAGATTGATGTCCTCCAGGCTGAAGTAGCAGCGCTGAAAACACTGGTACTGTCAACTTCACCAACATCTCCAACTAAGGAGTTTCAGTCTACTGGAAAAACGCCTTTTAAAAAAGGCCATGCAAGAAACAAGAGTACAAGCAGTGCTATGGGTGGCAGTCATCAGGACCTTACCATGATGCAGCCGATTGTAAAAGACTGTAAAGAGGTAACATTACAAGGATTGTGCTGTTTGCTGATAAGATGGCTTTATTCTGTTTTACTCACAGTAAATCTAGTATATATTAAATCTTTGTGTAATACTGAGTGTTTGAGATTTTTAATTAAAGAATATTTTTCTTACATTCTAATAGATGGTGATTTTTCCAGGTCTTGTTTACCTTTAAATTACTGAGTGAAGATATGAGTTAAAATATTTAATTCAGAAGTTGGTATGAAAAGAAAAAGTGCAGTATAACTGAATGATAAATCCTGATGGCTTTTACAGAGTCCATTACCAAAAGTTCATAAACTTTTCATAAACGTTTCATGAACTGTCATGGAAAAGAGTCATTTTACAGATCAATCATGGTGAAAGAGGCCAAGGAAAAGACAGAATCAATGATTTACTGGAGAACAGGATGAATTACCACTGGAGTCCCAGAGGGGCCTGTAATTCCTTATTTTGTCTACTCATGTAATTGAAAGTGGAGAAATAATGAGGTGACAGGTTGATGCTGGAGTCCTTAGAATGGTAGTAGCAAAAGGTGACCAAAATGTTGAGAAGGATCTTGTGATACTGAGTGGTTAGTAGAACAGCTGATAAAATTAAAAATCAATAAATGAAAAATGAGGCATCTTGGGGGGTGGTTTGAGGGGAGGGGAAGCAACTCTAGTACACCTGCAGTTGTGGAGCTAGAAATAGCTACCTTGTGCTGGATTAAAAAAGTATTGTATTTGTGGGCAGTTCTCTGAAAACACCATCTCAGTGATCAGACGCTGTCGAAGATGCACAGAGTCTTAGAAGTTGTTAGGAAAAGACTAAATAGCAAAAGTAAAAACGTTGTTCTGCTGTATATATAAACAGGAAAATATCTACCTGTGCGTCTGTGGGATCTTCATGTTAGAAAAGTCGCAGTGAAAAATAGGAGGAGGTTTGACATAGATGGGTCAAATCTATGGAATAATTTCTGTGTAGAGAAATGTTTGAGGTAGAACAAAAATCTATAATAGCAGAGGTGACATGGGGAGGATTATTAGTGAACAAATATTAAAGCATTATTGTTGCTGATAGGAAAATTTTCAGTCGGTACATAATGAAACTTTACAATTTATTGTCGCGAGGTAGCAAGATTAAAAATATAAATGGGGTAAAAAGGTAGTCATGCAAAGTGACAAAAGAAAAGTCTGTCAATGTGTATAGAAGATAGATATGAGATTTGGTGTAGGAATCTTTAATTATAGATTGTTAAAAGTTGGGAGGCTGTAAAATGAAGGCATGTCACTGTTTTTCCTCTTATACTGCTCTGCAGCCAGCCCTGCTGGCAGTTGCTAGTTCAGATGGGTAACAGGATAACTGAATCTTTAATGTGATTCACAGTTGCCATCTTTGTACTTTCTTTTGCCAGTTATCACTACATGTTTTTATACCATACACCCTTTTACTATAAAATTTAGAAAATAAAGGCATTTTTAATTTGTTTCATGCTTGGGCTTCTAAAAAAATAAAGATAAGGGGAAAAATAAAAAAGCTTTGCATCCTTCCTGCACACTTTAGTGGTATCAAGGATGATTTCCTTATTAAAAGTGAATTCTTGTTGCCCTTCAGAAAAAGGGAGAATCCAGTTACTTTGTAAGAATCATAGTGAGATCATGCCTGAATGAAATTTTATGTGTTGGGCAAAACTGGGAGATGGGAGAAATCTGCTTTGCCTTGATTTCTTATGGAAGGAAAGTGGTGAATGTCAAAGATGTGCTGCAGAAGGCCCAGTCTGCCTGATATTTTTCTGTAGTCTGGTCTCCCTTTTGGCTGTATTAAGAGACATTTTGAGGTTGATCAAGGCTTCTTAAAGCAGGTGACTCTTTCTTCCACTGACAGCCTAGGGAATTGGTATGAAACAGATTTTTCCACAGAAGTGAGTCTGTCTCTCTTCTAAGCAGGAGATTTAATAAAATGCAACATGGGGAAAGCAAAACTACCTCTGGCATGGTGGTCAGGATGCTGCTTTAAGCAGGGAGATGTGCCTTGCTCCTTACCCAAAGCTTTGTGGTTTTCTTTACTGCTTGTTTTGTTTTGGTTTTTTTTTTTTTTTTGTTGGTCTAAGGTAAATGTTTTTGAATTTCTGGGAGCTGGGTCTGAAACCCTCGTTCTGCTCCTTCTTGCTAAATGTTCTTGCCAGCAAGTGAAGTTACCCCTTTGCATGTTGTTCAGCTGAATTGCTGCCTGGATCATAGGCAAGCAGGTGGCATCCACTCAGTGTAAATACGGTGCTCTTCAAAGAGTTGAATTGTTTCTCTGATGTTGTGTAAAATATTAGAAATTTAACTAGAATAATTGTTACCACTGGCTGTATATTTCATTGCAGGTGATCAAAACTTTGATCTAGTGAAAGCATAAGTAAAGGCAGGAGATGCACACCATGTAGACTGCAAAGGAAGAGCATAAAAATATACTCACTGAGCATTGTTTTCAAGGCAACTTCTTTATAAATTGGTTTGGGTGAAATTGAGTTAAATGTAGAAAATAACAGACTTAATAAGAAATAACATCTTAATTTTTAGTATCATATAATACAAATAAAAAAATTGTGCTTTTTTTCCCCCGATGGTATCTCTTGATCATACTAATTTGAAAGCCAGATCTGAGATGGGTTTTAAGGTATAGGAAAAGTTCCTTTAGGGTGGAAGTTACACTTATTGAATTTCATTTGCACAGTGAGCTTAGAGGCTTAGCAACCAGAACATTTATGGACTAGCTTAATTAAGATAACTGTACCTGAGTGTAAGGCAAGAAGCTGTAATGGAAAACAAATTTACCTGTCTAATTTTTGCAGGTTCTTTTTCAAGGAAAAAAAAAAAATCCCAAACAGCAAAATACACTACCAACAATGACAGAAGTCCCCAAAACATATATGTAAAAGAATGACAAAGTGCTTAGAGCTCAGAGAAGGGATAATACTTGGAGGAAGAGCAAACAACTGTAAAGGTTGATTCAAAGCAGTGTACTGATCTTTTTAATAGGATTAAAAAGAAATTATTTCAGTTGTTACTTTAATGTAGATGCATCAAGAAGAAAATTCTTTTGTTTCTATCTGTTAAACCATCAGGTTGTTTTTTTCAAAGCTATCCTGGAAGTCTGAAAAATTGGAGAGGTGATTAGCTTGTCTCTGGTGTTGTGGTGACCAGTGAATACATTAGCTCTGTCTTGTAAATGGTATGTTTTGATTTGCTTGTATTTACAGTCTTAGAGTGGCTTTGAGAAGGTGTTCAAAACTCGGTCATAACAGGATTCTTTCACAGTATTATGGAATGCTCTTTGTTTTAATGCTCCTTATTTACCTGTGGATATTTGCAAATGATAGACACGAGTGTGATGTTGGCAGTACTGATATATGTGAATTTTGTGTCTGTTTCAGGCTGACCTATCTTTGTACAATGAATTCAGGTCTTGGAAGGATGAGCCTACCATGGACAGAACATGTCCTTTCTTGGACAAAATTTATCGGGAAGATATTTTTCCATGTTTAACCTTCTCAAAAAGTGAGGTAATAGACATAGTCTAAATATGGTACTGATGTTTTTCTCTTTGTTACATTAAGCCAGTAGAATGTATTAAAAATATTTTCATATGAAGTTTAACCATTTTTGTGTCGTTATTGTGACAGTTTACAGTGAAGTGCTGAAGTACAGTCTGGAGTACTGAAATGATAATTTTTTTTCTTCACTATTTCACTTGTATTATTCCAGATGCAGCCTTTTTAGGTCTTCTCCTCCAGATGTTACTGTTACCTGGCAGAACCTGATGTTTGTACAAATAGATGGTGTTTTTTCTTTGATATTTCAAAGATGCTGTTTTGTAGAAAGTGTCCTGTCACTGTTTCCTTCTCCTGTTTATTATGCAGGGGGCAGTAGAGACCAATATATTGAACTTTGTGGACCAGTTTTCTCTCATGACAATTTGAGCACGCTGCAAGTGCAGTTCGACCGTTTCCTTGAACAGTTTTCTCTTCCATACAGAGGAAAGACTGTAGTTTTACCCATCCTGGGCATCATGTGAAACTGATTCCAGCTCCAACTACTTCATTTTTGTTCTTAAGCAGCATTTACAGACTGTAATTGTGATATCAGTCTCTAGGGGAAGGAGACCATATTCCTAAATTTTATTAAAATAAGAACAACAGATTTTAAAGCCCTCAGACTTGATATGTTTATCTCCAGTAAAATTTAACACCTTGCCTCAACCTCACATTGAAAAGGCCGTGTTTTCTTCATCATGTTTATCTGTTGTTTTCATGTGGTGTTCCACTCTTCCTATTCCTTTCATCTACTATTACTTGCTGGCCATAAACACTCAAGTAATAGTAGATGAAAGTTATTTGTGTACCAGTTCATTATGGTTGGTGTACAGCGTCATGTGAACATCTCCCACTAAAATCTTTCCTTGGTTACTATGGGAATTAAATTGTTTTTGCAGTATTTGTAAGCAGGCCACGCTGTTGTCTTTCCCAGCAACTTCATTTTGGTTTGCTTTTTTTTTTTTCCCCTGCTTCAGTGGTATAATTACTGTAGATGAATATTTCCTGTTAAGGAAGGAATGAGGCTACTAGCATTTAATAGTAATATTCTGGTTTTAAAATATTCAAAGTAAAATAGAAAAATGCCATTATTACTCAGTAGGAAGGAACCTTGGCACAGAATTATTTCACTAATAACAGGAAATTATTCCTGCTTTTAAATCAAGTAACAGCTATTACTTGTCCATACTTAAACAGTAATTTTGGGCAAGTGTTGAGTCCAATCAAGCAAAACAAGCATATTACTAGTATCTAATGAATCTATACTTGCAAAGAATTAACATAAAAAGCTGGAGAAAAGTTGTGCTTTTTTTTGTGAAGGTGATGTTTTAACTAGTGTTTGAAAGTTGCAGCTGGCTTTTCTGTACAGTATGTTGTCTGAATGTCGTTCAGTGTTGCTTGTTTGAACACTTTTCTAAAGCTGTCTTTGGCTGAAAAAGTGATGCATTTATTACTTTTTCTGAAAGATGAGGAAGCATGCTACATAACTTCGTGTTTCCATAGAACAAAGAGCATTTTTTTTTAAAATAAAGTTTGTGCTATGTCTAGTCTCTTACAAGAACATTGTATGTGTTCTGACAAGAAATATATGTGATATTTAGGCTTATGAAGAATAACTGAAAATACAGTTAGCATTTTAAACATGCTTGACTACATTCCTGGGCATAAAGGCAGTTATCTTGCTTCAGGACAGGGTTATTTGGAGGGTAGAATTTCACCAGGAGCCTTGCTCATGATGAAAGGAAAATCTCATTTGTAATTGAATTTCTGTTTGAGTTTATTTCTCTTTTTTTGGTGTTTCAAACATTGAAGAAGTATGTCACTTCTTTGAGGCAATGGATAATGCAGAGCTGTTTTTAACTGCTTTCTAAATTTCTCTTGCAGTTGGCCTCAGCTGTTCTGGAAGCTGTTGAAAACAACACTCTGAGCATTGAACCTGTTGGCTTGCAACCTGTCCGATTTGTGAAAGCTTCTGCGGTTGAATGTGGGGGACCAAAGTATGTTAAACTAACTAAGGGGGAGTCTTGACTCATGGGAGAACTTTTGGATAAGAAAACTGCTAGCGACTGATCGCCTCGGTCAAATTTGTGTATCTTAGATTTTAGGAAATAAAGTTTAAATCTCTAAGATTGAAGTTACAAATGTTTATAGTGAAAGTTGGCAACTATTAAAACCAGACTAATATAGAACAAGCAATTAAGACAAATTCCCTTTCAGTAGAGATGTTTACTAATGATACATTTACTACAAAAGTAATATTCACTTATTTGAAATAGGCCAGCCTGATACTTAATAGATGCTTTTGAACTAGGGGCTATCACATCAAAAGTCATGAAATAAATAAATACTGAAGTAGTACAAGCCATCAGGCAACTGGAATATTGTGTGCATAATAAATCTAGGGACATACACAGCATGTTGACAAAGGTAGCTGAGGAATTTGAGAGGCGATATATAGAGGAATTCTCTTAATTTGAGCAGCAGGAATGTAGTCAAATAGGAATGAAGGTACCAGGTGAGTTTGAATCTAAGGCAGGTAGTATGCTTGAATGACAGGAAGGTTATTTTAGGAATTTTGGAATGGTCTTGGGGGAGTCAGAAGCAAGACTTGTTGGGTGCGGATGTAGATATTGAAGTTAGGTGAAGAGGGACTTGCCTAGGGCACTGGGGCTTTGATGAGCGTAGAGGAGAAGGAAGCGATTTGTAATGTGCTTTGGCATATGTCAGGGTTAAGCAGGAAGGTCGGTGTTAATCTGGAGCCTTCCATATCTTGAGAAAGCCTTCGGTGTTGGAGATGGTTTGGACAAGTTGACAATTCATTCTGTAATACTTGTTTTGGCAGAGCTGTTTTCTCACAGAAAACTTGCATCTGGCTCTTGAGATTCTTTTTCCTTTCTCATTGCTATTTGCTTTTATTGTTTTTTCCCCTCTTTTTGAGTGGAAGAGAGAATACTTTTAACATATTTCAAATTTTTTTACTTTATCTTTAAGGAAGCTATATAAAATGAAAATTGTATTTTATGGCAGTAATTGAATCTTTCTAGCCTATGAAATTCAGGCATTTGTGTAGTCTTCAGCTTATTCCTATCCCTAGAATACATGCCCTGAGCTGTAATGGCACCTTACTAGAAGGGTCTACCACCAATAATGGAGCTACTCAAGGGGTGGTGATTTGGGGTGGTGATTTGTGTTCCATGAATGCAATAGAGAATCTGGACAGACAGAAGTGACTAAAACAAATTGTGGGTGAGCAACTGGCAAATTGATTTTATAAATCAGTGTTGTTCAGGCAACTTCCCCACATCTTGACATGATAAAATATTTACTCAGAAACAGGAGACTCGGTTGCATCATTCAGAAGTCTTGTGAAACTTTAAACCTATTTTCTCCAGTGTAAGATAATTTTAAAATAAGAACTTACATAGTCCTTAAATAGTTGCCTAGGTATCAATGTTTTGAGGTGATTATGCACAAGTAATAATTTAGTTACTTTAGATCTATCATAAGGCCAGCCCTTATCCTGCTGTCATATAAGAACAAAACCCGTTGTGGTATCACTTCTAGATAAGTAATAGGTAAGGATTATGCAGTATTTCAATGTAATTTGACAGTAAATTTGCTTTGCCTTATATGTGATTGCTGGCGCTGGGTGGGAAACAGGAATTCCAGTTTTCACCGAGTCAGTGTAGCAGCTTCACACTTCTTATTTTTGTACAGTGCAAAGAACTGTTTTTTACTGAAACCATGTTCTTAAAATAGGCAACAAATATAGGCAAACTGTAAATATATAGTAACAACAAATAGAGTAACATTTTCAAAGGAATTATTTTATTGTGCAGTTGCCTGGGGGATGGGGGAACATGCATAAAGTAGTGGGTAATATCACGGTAAGGAGTGGAGAGCTGTGACAATAGTGAAGAAAGGTTCTTAACACACAGGAGTTATTGAAGAGTGCCTGTGGTGGTGTGTAAGTAAGTGCTGCCTTAAGGAAAGACAGCTGGGCTTCCCCACACGATTTGAATAATTGTCCCCATAGGGAACAAAGTGCTAAGCTGCATGTGTGTTGTACAGCACAGAATGGAGTCATTAGTAGTAACTGTCATGCCAGCATTTAACCTGATGTGATGGAAGATAACATAGAAGATAATTCTATAGCCAGAAGGAGAAAAGGGCTTTATTTTCCTTGCACTGAAAGTCTGTCTTATCTCAAAAGCTGGACTGAAATTGTGGTCATCTTGCTTCAGCAATTGTGATCAGCTGGCTTCAGCTACCACAGGATTTTTTTGGATCAATGATCTGCTGTCAGTCCTCATAAATTGCTATGGAAAATCACATACCCTCTTCAATTTTCTCTTGTCTTACATGGTTCTGTGGACTAGCTGCAGGCTGTTCAGAGGGGCTTCTGAGCCACTGTTTAGAACCACAGCAGCTTAGAAATTTGTTTCACTTCTGAAAGGCTGCTTGTTCTCAAACTCGCTAATTTTGTGAGGTAGAAATGGAAGGGAGAAGAGCCAGCAGCTTCTAAAATCAATGAAACTGTGGATGCCATGACAACCCAGTTCATCTGAGATCCTACAGTAGAAAAATTCAAAATAAATAAAAATCCCATTCTATTCACATCTATAAAGATTATATTAGCAGTTTCTTGAAGAGATTCAAACCTTCTTTTTCTAAAGAATGTTGGAGGAAACTTGTAAAAGCTTTTTTTACTTTGTCCTGAATTTTTTGGGGGAAGAATTTGTGGTGAACATTGACCTTTCCTTGTTCCTGAATACAACATACTTGCAATACACAAAAAACAGTATATTTGGTTTTGCCATCACTTTTTGTAATGGAAAGAATTATTGTTAAACAGTCTATTTTCCTATGTCTCAAATTATTTTATACTCTGAATATAAAATATTTAATTTTGTGTATGAATGCAAAGCTGGTCTTAGAGCACATTTGAGAGAGGCTTCAGAGAATTGAATGATATTCTGTAGGGATGATATTTTTATGAAGAAATGCAACATCAAGCAGAATTTAAAAAAAAAAGTGTAAATGTTGGCATCAGCTGATAATTTAAACAGTGTTTATTTTGCATATGAAGAGTTAATTAAAAAATCCCACTGTTCCAGAGTGGTCATACCATCTTGAATTACTGAACATGGAAGTAAATGACCAGAGCAGAAGAAAATTATACAATCAGAAATGCCTCATGCACTGGTATTGAAACAAAATTAGTCCTTGTGGAACTGTATAATTGACAACATAATGTAATAATTGCAACTTGTAAATTGAAGGCAGGTATTTGGGTATCACTGCCAATATGAAACACCTGTGTGTGTTTAAGGTGTTTGTGTAATTGCTTAAGTGTTAATGTTGGATTTATTTATTAAATCATGGAAATTTTGTTTTGTAGGAAATGTGCTCTCAGTGGACAAAGTAAGTCATGCAAGCATAGAATCAAATTAGGAGATTCAAGCAGTTATTACTACATTTCTCCTTTCTGTCGTTACAGGGTAAGTAGATTTACTGTGATTTTTCAGTAGCAGTTTAGTTGTTTTTCCATACTGTTATACAAAATTATATTAACCAATATTATTTTTATATGGGTTCAGATCACTTCTGTGTGTAACTTCTTTACGTATATTCGATACATCCAACAAGGACTGTTGAAGCAGCAAGATGGTGAGTAGGAAATTGCATTTGGCATATATATATATAAAAACACCATACATAGTGCATGTGCCTAAAACTCGGTACCTGTGTGCAATAGCAGTGATCTGACATCACAGAAAAGCTATCTGTTGGTAGTCATGGTTGTAAATAGGAGAATTTGGTGATATACCACTGTCCAGTAAGGTAGGTGTTTTTAAGAACAACAAAACCAGCAGTGATCTTAATCCATCTAAATGCCCCCTTATTATTCAGTAAGAAATGTTAGGGAAAATTCCATAATGAGATAGCTTTTCTACACAGAATTAAAAATTCAAGGTGCTCTCACAGAATACAGAGATATTTTAGACAAAAGAGACCAGTTTGGCTTGATCTGGGCTATTTTTCTCTTTTCACTTGGTGTGTCTTCTCATTTTGTGTGTTGAGAATTTGAACAGCTCTTGTCAGACTACCTTTTGGGGAGAACTGTAAAGGATGAC
Source organism: Heliornis fulica (assembly GCA_013399135.1). Classification (NCBI taxonomy): domain Eukaryota; kingdom Metazoa; phylum Chordata; class Aves; order Gruiformes; family Heliornithidae; genus Heliornis; species Heliornis fulica. The sequence goes on from VXBZ01003006.1 coordinate 769,586, forward strand.
AGTATTTTGATATTTTTTGGTTAGCTTTCCTTGTGAAAGGGAATTATTTTAATGGAATTCACCAAGAATTCACCTATTTCATACACTAAATTATGTTTAATAAAACCTTGAGGTGGTGGCAATTTTTACAGATGTACTGATGTACTAGCATTGCAGAAGATAGGTTATTTTTAGGTTTTAACTCTTTTATAGATAAAAGGACAAAGGAGCTATATAGTTTCAAAAAATGTGTTTACTTTGTTCTTGAGATAAATATTTTTTCCACCAAATAACACCAAGAACATGTTATCAGAATTATTTATTTTTCAGAAGAAATTCTGAAAAAAAGTTTGGTGTTTCAACTCTATCTTTACCATGAAAACCACATTGCATACTTCAGCGATACCTTTAGAAGAACATGGGCACTCAGGATAATTGTTTCCATAATGTGTTGCATGTATTTTTGCTCATTCACCATAGAACTTTTGAGCCAGAGGTCACTTTCGTAAAGGTCGTTTTTGAAATACGGTCAGGAATGCCTTGTACTTGTGCTTCAGGTTAATAATTTCCATGCAGTCAAGATCATAATGTGGAATGACTGCAAAGATTACTTTTGACTTGAATAATTGTATATTCAATTTTTATTTGTTTTGCTGTGGTGTCTAGAAGCTCAAGGTACATGCTAGACTTATCAAGCTCAGCAGAATATTGGTGAAAATGTCTTTTCCCTCCCCATTTCATTGGTGCTGGCAAATTACTGGTACTAAAAAAAGAGGGAAGAAGGAAGATTGCAAATGGAAAAATTAGAAGAAAATAGCCAATTCTGTGATGAAAATTTGTTTTTTTCCATCAAGTTCTACTTTTTCTTCTTGCAGTCTTAATTTTAGAGAAAATTGACCAAAGGTCAGGGCAGTTAAAATGAGAAATAACAATGAATTGAAGCTTACAAGAAGTAATGATATTTTTTTTTTGTTCCCCAACTGGAAAAGAAAGAATCTTAAATTTAGGAAGTTTTTTACAGGGCCATAATTTAGGTTTTAAAATAAGTAACAGCTTTTTCACAAACACACACAAATAACCCTCACATACTAATTCTGGTTTTACTAGATGTTTGTTACTTCTGTAGTTCCCTTAAAGTGATACACAGTGAGGCAGCCTGCATACCAGTTGAAATAAAATAGAAATTTAGTATGTGTAATGATATTTGTCTTTTTCTTTTTTTTTTTTAGTGGATCAGATGTTCTGGGAAGTTATGCAGCTGAGAAGAGAGATGTCACTAGCAAAACTTGGCTATTACAAGGAAGAGCTCTAAATCTTTTTACTCCTGCGCATGCATGAACTTTATTGAATATACGTAACTAAAATTGCTGAATCTTTTTTTTGTCACTTGATATTTATTTCCACAAAGTGGGTCCAAGATCTTTCTCCTTTTGCAGATTGCACTAAGAAGTACTGTGATTGGTTTGAACTGACTTCTGCTGTATATGCGTTCATATAATAATTAGTTGAACAAATGTGGCAAGCACTTGCAGGTGTACTAGTGATTGTAATTTACATTTTAAAACAAAACTTCTGATTAAAGTGTTAGTCTGAAGCAATGTCTGTCTTCTGTTCTTGATTTTTTTTCTGAAGAGGGAATAAATGACTGTTTTCTTCGTTTGAGTAGTGTTTAGATAACGTGTATGTATCTTTCTGTGTGTATGCCAGTACAGTTAACAGACAACTAGGAGAACTTGGAATTCTTTAAAGTGATGCTTTCTTTATTTCTAATTTTAAACACAATGAAGGAAGATAAACATGCATAGTTAAGATACCCAGATTTATCAGGCTGTTGTATTTCCTTTCTAAAGTAGGGTGCTTTTCAAACATTGAGGAACAATAAAATTACCCTGGTCACTCTTTGGGTAGGAGTCTGTCCTGGTCCAGATCTGACTGTTGAAAACTTCCTCTTCCCCTCTTAAATATTTTTTATTAGAATTTTTTTCATTCCTTTACATTTTTCCTCCTGCCCTTTTGAAGTTTCCAGTACTTCATCAGTTCTCCACAGCTGTCCTCAAAATTCTGTGACTCTGGGAAATTGGAAATGATTTCTTTAACATGCTGATGATGTTTTCCATATAATGTAAGCAGTTTCTTCACACACAGAACTTGCTACAGAGAACCTCCCAAAAAAAGGATCATGGCTTCTTATGGAGGATGCTTTTTCTGTTAGTGATAATTTTGCATAGGAGAGTTTATATATAGTTGGTTCTTTAACAAAAAGCATCTCTGGATGCAGATTCTTTTGTTAGCAGAGCAAAAATTAACACTGTTCATCACCATCTTCCTGGAGTGTTCTCTGTTGTACTAAAGGTAATAGAATGAGCAGTGACTAATACCGTACTTGTGTTGCTTGCATGTAAATGTGCTTGAAAACACTTTGCAAGTGTTGGCTTTGATGGGGCATTTCATTGTTAACAGAAACAATTGAATGTAAATACTAGTAGTGGACTGTGTCCAGCTTGGGCTGTTTCATAACTGGAGAAGTTTTTTATCAGTCTCCTGTCACTGGGCACTAGTTCCTACTGTTGAAATCCCCCATAATTCTACTTTGAGTTCTTGAAAGGTTGTTTTATGACTTCAGTAATGTTAAGGAAGTTTGGTTTTACTTGCTCTTAGAAAACAAACCATGGTTTTGTGTATTATGCTTTGTTAGCCTTATAAATGCTTCCTTAAATGATTGTTAATCTATAATTTACATAATACAATTAAACTGTCGCCTGGATTAGCTAAGAGTAGTTAAATGATGGCTAGTAGCTGCTGCTGCTATATTCTGCCTTAATAGTCCTTTACAAGTGTTGCTCACTCTGGCAGAGAGGAGGAGGGGTCCTTTCTGTGTCTGATAGCGTCAAGGTATAAAAATGGTTTCTAAAGTTTATTATGCTGAGGTGATATTCTCATACCAGGGTCTGCAAAGATGTACCAAGCACATCAGCAGTGGTGACTGGCTCTATTACATCAACATCTTGTAAAAACTGACAGGCTTGCTTCTGTCTTCAGGTTCCTTCCCCGAAACTCTTTTCTGTGCTTTTAATATAAACTGCCTGTCACAAGAAACTTGTGTCACTGTGTCTGGGGCTTGTAAAAACTGCACAGCAGTTAACTTGCCTGGTGAATAAAACTGTTTCCTTCAGTATATGGCTTTGTTCCCAGACTTCTTGACTTCCTTGGAGCTTTTGTTCATGACCAAATGCTGCTTACAGATACCTTCTTAAAATGTCTGACTTTTTTTCTCCTGTTTGTGTAGGGGGTGACAGGGCATTTTTCAATGTTCAACAATCAATTTAAAGTGAAATAGGATTTGCTAGTAGCTTTGAGACCTTTGTTCAAATGTTCAGATTTCCCATATGTTTTTCAATGTTACCTTACACACAGTGATTTGTAATTTAGTTTTGTTAATAATAATCACAATGCTATAAATATTCTACTTCTCTGTAATTAAACTGCTTTAACATTATATTTTTAGAGCAGCTGGATAGTCTGCCGGTCAACTGCTTGAATGGGATTGTACACACGGTGAAAGTGGTCTGTCTTTCCTCTTGCATTTTTGATTGCTGTTACTTACATCAGTAGTATTAATTGCATCATCCGTGTGACAGTACAGAGACAAGACAAGTAATTTTTATGGCTGTGGGTTTTTGCGCATGTGTAATTGTGGTTAGTGCTGGGACCAAAGGTCCTTAAAACGAGAACATTGGACATGCTGAACGGAAGGATGCACATCACCTTCATCTTTATTCAAAACCCTTGCCAGGTTCTCCTTTAGGTGTAGAAGAATTTAAGTGTAGCCCTGGCTCTAGTTACAAAGGAATGAAATCAGCTGGGACACAGTCATCAAAACCTCTGACAAAGGCATGATGTGTTTCTTGGCATGTTCATAGTCATTGGAAGTGAAGCAGTGGGACTCTTCAAGCAGGAGGAAAGTGAAACACTTCTCCTGGCTTTTCATGGATGTGGTGGGAGAAAATGAGGCCTTGCAGCAGTTCTTTGAAGGTAAGAATCAAGTTTTAAGAAGGCACAAACAATTTATTGTTTACAGCACAAATACAATAATTGTTTGGGGTTAATTTAAGAAGAGCCAAAGCCCTATAAGCTACTGAAGACACACCAGAGTGAAACGGTACAAATGGCATGTATGCACTGTAGGGCCTTTTCTTTGGCCAGAAGCCAACGGGAAAGTGGGCCCAGCAGAGCCACACAATCACTGTGGTAATTGCCGGGAAGAAAATCAGGGAAGTGGCTGAGGTCTCCTGCAGTTGATCACCTGGTTCTCTCTGCTCTATCAATCCCTGTCTGGTTAAAGAGGGTTTTCTTTCCACAGATATCATTCTTCTGAAATGGCCTGATTATAACTGGTGAAATGACAGTTGTGGCAGTATCCTAAGGATCGTTCTGAGAAGCTAAACTCAGATTTGTTTTATTTTTGTCTTTTGGCTGGGATCGGTCCTGACTTTTTCTCAAGGACATTTTATGTTTACACTTTGCCTTTTTGTTTTTAATACTAACTTTTCTATTCCAAGCTTCTCTTTCTGAATTATTTTCCTTCCAATACCTGTGTAGATATTCATGTGATACTGATCTCAAACTGACTTGGAAAACTATTTTTTTTGTTTTAGATAACGTAGACAATTTTTGTTTGCCTTCTGTTAAGTAAGTGTGGGTTTGTTACTGGCTTTTTTTTAAATCTTCCCCCACTCCAGCACTGTTGGCCCTGGAGAGGTGGTGACTCTTAACTTTTGGATTAATTGCAAACAAGGAAATAAAAGATTCTCCAGCATTGATAAAATGTATTTAAGACAAGAAATTTACATCAGTGAACCACAATCTAGAGATGCTAACCAGCAGATGAATTTGCTAAAATCCCTAACACACATACCACATTTTGTAAGCTCAGTTTAGGTCATGACTAAACAAACTTGCTTGGCTTTGCTTTCAGCAATGTATGTTTTCAGTAAGTTCTCTATTGAAGCTCTGCACTGTATGTTTGCTAAATACTCAAAATAGTGTTGGACATAAGTTACATGAGCTCTGAATCAGAAAATTTTTTAGGAACAGTTTTGAAATATCTCTGTTGGGAGTATGGTCTAGGTTCTGTTGGCTTTTGTGACAGTAGTATTTAGGTGGTAGAAGGTATCAAATGTTTTAGCTGTATAAGCTCTTCAAGTAGAATTGTGAATATTCCTTTTCAGATGGTAATTTGGTAAAACATTTTCCTGAGGCAGCATGAGGGAGAGAAGGCTTGTCAGTTTAATTGCGGGAAGAAAAACATCTTAGGAGGACATATTCCTTCAGTAATGTGTGGTTGTGCTGTGTAGCACTGATACAACAAAGGTCTGCTAATACCATGCAGTGTCCAGAGATGCTGTCAGATAGTTATGTGGATACTGAGATTAGATATATGTCAAGGCCACAAGAGTTAATTGTTCATTCAGTACACAGTAGGAAGGTTCATCTTGCTGTTGAATCTGCAAAGGGAGCAAGCTGGTTTGGAAGCAGCTTTTGCATTATTTTCAAGCAGGGGTTAACTTCACTGAACAGGAAGGTCAACTTTAACTGATGGCATCTCTTCAGCCTGTGGTTTGGCTTTATAATGCCACCTCATGAAGTAAGATCAATTAACCACTTCTAACCTGGTGGCCTCTGGGGTTAGTCATTGCAGAGTTAGAACTTTGTCTTTCCAGGCCCTGAAAAAAGCTGAGTCTTGCAGTATCAGATGGAGAATGTGGCCACTGAGGAAGTCACTCAGCTTTATCAGTGGTTTGGTTTTGCTTTCCAAATGCATCAGCTGGCAGCTAAGCACATGTAAAGATCTGATTATTTAAAAATTGAGAGCAAAAGGATTTTGTCTTCCCCATTGCTTTAGTTCCTTGCAGTGCACGTGAGTTATGACACACTTTAGTAAGATAAACTCACCTTTGCAATATTGAGAAAAAGGTGTGTGGTTTTCCTTCTCCAAGGAAAGTGAGATAATGTTTGTTTTCCTGATCACTACTTTCAATAGTTAATAGACCTCATAGATTAGATAAGGCTCTGGGATTTGACCGTGGCTTTTTCTCATTCCCAGTAAATGACTTCTGTGGTATGGCTGCTGAGAGGTCTTTTTTTCTGGTCTCATTTCATTCCTCCCACACTAGAGATTTCATCTTTGCACATTTCCCCCATTATTTCTATTGAAATTAACATTTTTACTTAAAACACTTGTATTTTTGAATCAATGACTTCCTATTTAATCGGGACCTCCGAGACAAATAATAGCTTCTCTGCCTATGTGCAGCACAATCTACTCTTGCTGGTGCTATAAGTGGGCTGAGAAATGAAGGCTGACCTTGCCTGTTAAACTGACCTCAAGGTACCTTCCAGCAAGAAAAAATAAAAAAGCAAAGCTATCTAAAACACGTTTACTCTGTGCTTTCTGTTATCTAAGAAAATCTTTTAGTAGAGTGACCATTGCTCCATATGCTCATGTTCCTCCTCCATGGGTAACACTGAATGTAATTTGGGGCTCTTGGTAAATAAATTAGGCCACAGAACAACCATGCTATTAAACATAGCTGTCTTAAACAGTTTAAATAGTGACCTTGAGCATGAGAGAAGTTGATAAACCACCAGCCTCTAAGTAAGGCTTTACCTTTGTGTAAGTCCGTGAAGTTCAACTGGACTTTTCACTGAGCCTGTGTAGTGGGACTCACAAGGCGTTGAGGCCTGTTGGGCCTCAGTGGTTAAGTATCTTCATATGAAAATCAGTTAATTCTTAAGCAGAAATATTTCCTTCAACTTGCAAAGGTCTGTAACAGCAAGCAGGTGATAAAGAGCACTGACTTTGTGTGTGTGCATCATTCTTACATCTCAAGATGTTTTTAAGGATTGTCCCTGTATAGAATAGCTGATGTTTTAAAACAGATATTACTATAAATAGATTGCCTTGGCTGGGAACTTCTTTTCATCGTTTTTTAATGTCAAGACATGATTAGTTTTATACTGGTTTTTAGTCTATACAAAAAGTTTCAAATAATACTGTATTGGTCATGGACTGAATTTGCAGAAAAAGCACCCTAAGGTCCAGGTTATTTGGGTACTCCTTTGGAAAGTGATGGCTGTGGTTCAAGCCATATTCACAACTGCATGTGACTTTCTCTGAAATAGCTATTAAAGGACACAAAACTTTCTGCAGTTTCTGGTTCTCTGTCCCATATCCTTCACTTTGTGTTTATATAACTGAAGCACAGTTATCAGTTAAGATAATTCACCTCCTTTTCAGTTATTTAAATGCAGTCCCATGTAAGGCACAACACAAAAATGCTGCAGAGTTCATCGAGGCAGGTAACTCAAGGATTGAGACTGTTGGCTATGGAAGTGTAGTTTCAAGTGAAGCTCAGGATCCAGGTGATGATTCTCATGGCTGTAGGAAAGGGGATGTCTGCTGAACAGAGATGAAACACAAGTGACTGCTAGATTAAGAGGCTGGAGTACAGACTACAGAGTATGTATTTCTGCTCCACCCCTCCCTCTCCAGCCCCTTGAGGGTACAGAGCTGGGAATGGGGACAGTCTAGACAAGAATGGACAGGGAAGCAGAGAACAGCGATGGAACTGATGGGGTTTAGACTTCAGATTGAAGGAGAGGTAACAACAGAATATCAAGCTTATAGAGAAATGGGAAAAATACCTATCACTGAGGTCTGTTTTACAAACAGCTGTGCATGAAATGCCAGTCACTGTCTTGGTCCTTTGTTTTCATCACTTTGAGTAGCTGACAACCCCCCTGCATAGTGCCACCAAAGCTGAATGTGTCACCTGGTGCAGCCTCTTCCCAGAGATATCTCAGCACACTGTGGTGTGGAGTATGGACTGGGAGCAGAGATCCCCGGCACAAGCTGATAAAGGCTGCTGACTTTGCACATCCTCCTGCAGCCCTTGGCCAGCTGTATGGCTTTGCACAGGGAGATGTGTGTTCACAGGGGCTGCTCACCAGGGCTTGTCCACCTACGTACACACAGTTCTTTGCTCTCACAGCCACCTAACCTCAGGTGAGAAAGTGGCTGGCATGGTACCTGTATCAAAATTAAGTACTTTCTATGAAGAAATGCCTGTGAAATGGATGCCACCATTTTAAAACAAATTTGCATGTGAACATACAACTTTTCCTCTGCTGAAACAGATGCCAACATCAGCACATGATGCCACTGACCTGGAAAGTACATTCAGAAAAAGAGAAGCCAGATGTACTGGTTCTTCTGTGCAGCCGCATGGCCAACTGTCATTAGTGGTGGCCTGTCTTCTTCCTTATCCACTTCCTTCTTTCCCCAGCATGGAATTGCTTGTTCCTTCCTTCTCCTCCTACTCCTTTAACTATTTATGCAAGCTGGAGAAATTAAGAGGGGATGGTACGTATTGCTGTCATCACTTTGCAGCAGAGCACATCTCTGGACTGGGGGATAGCTGTATTAAAGGCTCTGTCCCTGACTGATTCATAGCTGTAGTTCAAAAGATGACCTTGGTCAAAATAAGGAATTCTTGGTTTTGTGAGACAGGAAAACCACTTTTGTATCTGAGCTCTGGCCTCATGTTACTTACTGAACTGTATTATTCTGCATAAGGGCCAGGCAGTTGGAACAGGAGGAACAGACAGGCAGAAGGAAGAGAAGGTGACTGAATCATTTTCCTGTGGACTACATTTCCAAAAGAAGTTTTTTGACATTCAGGGTGGGATGTCCTAAATTCAGACATGAAGGACAAAAAGATAATCCAAAGAGTTTGAGGAAGGCTGCTAAGGAAAGCCAGTCTTGTGACTCTCAAGCTGTTTTGCAAAGCACTTTGCTCCAGCTTCAAGGCTCTCTGTATTACAGTTATGCTGCACCTATTTAATTTGTCCTCTGATGTATGACGGACAGGTTTGTATGCAATGCCATTATGGGGGGATGCCAGGATCCACTGGTAGCACAGCTACAAGTTGCTCTCAGTGAAAGACAACTACAATTAGGTCTGCAGCAGCAAGAAGAAAATGATGCCTAGACTAATCTTCAATCACAAAGCAATTTGGTAGATGTCTGTTAGCAATGTACATTTATGTTTTAAGACAGACATGAGAGAATTCCTGTGCAGGGTACTGGAGGTGGATTTTATAGATGCTGCTTGCAGTTATGTCTAAATGTTGCACCAAGAAAACACTGTCTCAGAGACATCAGGAAAAGAACAGAAATAACTTATGACTTCTTACTGTGCTCACACCTGATGCTAGTTCAGTGAGAAGACAGTAAAAGCCCCAAAGTCACTGCTCATTAACCTCTTGGGTTCTCCCACAAATGGTCAATGAGACCACTGGGGTCTGGATTTGCTTGCTAGACCATTTTGCTTTGTGTACAAGGGAGCAGAGCTGTGCACTGGAGACAGCAGCAACTCCAGGTCCTTATCTTGTTTGCTTTGTGACTGGCCGCACCCCAGTTAATGGAAGGCTTGCGGAGAGGCGGGGAGCCCACAGAGCAGTTCTGTTTGTCTGGCTCTCTCAGAGAGTTCCGGATGACTTTCTACAAAAGTTGTTGTGAATTCCAGAGACTTTAAATCGTAAAATCTGTTTACAGTCTTTGGTTACCAAGCAACAAAGGACAAAGTACTGAACCTTTCTGTACATTAGTACTTTTAATGTGTTAGTGGGCTAGTTTATTTCAGGGAGAAGGCAAGGAAGACACGAATCTCTATAACATTTCTAATCCTTAATTTTTGCTTTCTTATAGAAGAGTATGAAGTTATCTTCAAACCACTTTTTTCCCCACAGTTACAGACTGGAGTCCTTCATCCTCTTGCTGTGGTAACTCAATGAAGTCATGCATGAGCTGGTATTGGCCTGGTGCTGCTGCGTCATCTTCACCTTCCCCTGCACATCCTCTTTTACTCTGCCTTTTCTGTCACCCTTTCTCCCAGAGTGACTAAAATCAGAAGCGTAACCCACCTGTTAAACATGACTCAGGGCAGATTTGGTATTCCTTTGTGCAAGAGAGTGGGCAGCATTACTTAGTCCGAAGTACAGAAGATTACCTTTGAATTCCCCTCTCAGAATTTATGTCTGTTTGACATGTTTAATTTTAGGGCAAGATGTCCATGGAGCCTTGGAGAACCCCATGGTGGATACAAGTATGTTGGAAGAATTCATTAGTAGTGACATAGAGTTTGGAACTTTGTAAGTATTACAGCAACACTTCCCATCCTTAGCTTTGTCTTTTAATCTGTTTTCATTAGTGTTGTGATAAAATCTGGATGCAATGCTCGGGTCTGAAATCTGAATTTCAGGAGGATTGCGGCTGTCTTAATAATGTTACTTACTTGAAGCTGTAGAAGATGACTTGGAAAAATGAATTACAGACAGGAATGGAAATACAATTGTCTTGTAGTTCTAAGAGAATGAATGATAATGAAGTCTGGAATAATTAAAAACTGTTATGCTAATTGTAGCATTAAATGCAAAACTGTTATTTTAAAGTTCCTGTAAGTGCCAGTTTAATGCTTACAGTAAAGAATAAGTGATATAAGTGAGACTAATGTGTAACAGATTAAGTGAATAATGTAAACCTCCCAGTTTGAGCAAAACAGGGCTATTGTTTTCAACCTAATGCTTTGTTTGGAGCAGAGAAACTGTTGATTCATCTCTTCTGAGATGAACTTCAAGACATACAAAGGATATGTAATGCTAAAGGTCATGGTCAAGGGTGGAAAGTTCCAGTAGATCTATCAAAGACCTCAAACCCAAATCCTTCATCTAGACAACTGTCAGATGACTCCTGTTCAATGTAAAATATTACTGATGGACTGACACTTCTACTTGGTAGAGGTAGAGCAAGAGGGGATATTTTAAAATAAAGATGGGATTTTTCATTCTAGACATGTTCAGCAGCACACATTTACTTAGAGTGGTAAATAGGCTTCTACCTGGTCTGAATCATGAATAATGAATTTGTTCTCTGCTCGAAGTATAAAAGTGAAGAATGAAGAGTTGGTTGTATATACATACGCAACCTTCATTTTTAGAGTAACTAAACATGTATCAGGTTAAACAGATTATTCAACTCCTGTATGACAACTTTAAAATGTTCTTCTTTTGCTTTTATACATAAACAGCAGAAATGTAAATGTGTGTATATATATGCTACTATGTAACTTAGGTACATTAGATCTTATAGTTGCAGTCCTAATATGCATTTACATGTAAGGGAATAATCTGTAAAACTACTATGGATTTTAGAGGCTCAACAGGTACACCAATACTAATCATACAATAATACTTCATTAATTATGGGATTAAGAGCATTTACCGGATCATTAGATCTCTAAATATTTAAATTATGAAGTATTTGTGTGTATTGCAGAGTAGAATCAGAACAGAGTGACTTTGACACCTAATGTGTCCAATGAGAAAAATATTAAAACAATATTAAAAGTCTGCCTATCACTCTATAGATATATAAATAAAAGCAGATCAACATAACAGCACGTGCAACACTGAATGCAGACTGCAATGACAAGGGTGCTGTTACCACCAAGTTCTTAAGTGCATAAGGAAGTTTCTGTTAAAAGATCACCTTCCATTAGACAGACCATCGGCATTGTATTTATACTCCTCTTATGCTCACATGTGAAGCACCAGGCATTTTCCTCAACTTTTCCTACAATAAGAACTTACTCTTGAGCGGTGAAAAGAGAATGAGAGTTGCATGTCCTCTCCTAAGTAGGCATTTAATTAATACATTCTGTGTTACAGAATAATTTAAGCTGCAGAATATTTTTTTTCCTTAAAAATCAAAATACCAGTTTCAGTAAAGTTCTAAGAAGACATACTCCTACTACATCTCTACTTTATGAATGCATTATTTGTCCTAAGCAGTATTTGTCTCTATTTTACTGAAATACTTTAACTAAAAGCTGGAACTAGGAACTCAAATTGAATGCACAAAAAGGAAGATTTACAATTTTATGGTTGTATTTTCTTAAACTTTATAAGGCATATTTGGAGTTCAGTAGCTGTGGATCAGTTATCCCACATAAAGAATTCAAATGTTTACTAACACTCTCTTCAAAGTTGAAAACAATGTTTAGAGCAGTAGACATGGTATTTACAAGTAACAGAAAATTTGTTTTGTAGGAAATTAAAGATTATTCTAATGTTGAAATTTTAAATGTATTCTTTAAGAGCAATCATGTAATTGAAACTAACTCAAAATGCAGGCTTACAGATGTGGCACGTTAGAAAACCACTAGTTGATACCATTATTAAATACACAGGAATGTGTCAAAAGTAACAGGCAGTAATGAAAAATGAAACTGTTGTTTCACACCATCTAAACTCAGAAATACAAAACCTGAAGTAGAAAGTAGAGTGAAAATTAGTTTTGAAAATTTTTCATTGCTGCTTGCAAATATTTGCTGTGTATGTGGGAACATGTGTGTTTTCTGAATATGAGGGTACCCCTTTAAGCAATTTGATTTCACTCAGCTTCTGCCAGAACACTGGGCAATAGTGTAAAGGAGGTATGCATCACTAAATTTCCTTGAACTTTCATATATTCCTGATGTAATTCCTCTGTAGTTCCTTTAAATGGCAGCAAGATGGCATAGGACTTTCTCTTGCAATCATGGACTTGAAACAGATGTGACAGGTGTGTGCTTTCAAGTGACTGGAGACAGAAGCATAGCCTCCTGTAGCAGTCTGCTGTTGACTTAGGATGCGCCTGTTTTCAATGCAGAAGGAATAAAGTGGTTTTGGTGCATAAGTGGGAATACCTGCTTGTTGCTGAGAGTTACTCAGGAAGGCCTTGGGCTAACATAAACTATGGTGTAGTTCCAGGTCTCAAACTCTCTTAAACAGAGTAATCCTTTACATGCTGATAGGGAAACTCTGTGAGTATAAAAACAAAACAGAGAGGTAGAATACAGTATAATCAAGGATATGTAGCAAAGTAAATAGTCAAGAAACTTCTTTCAAATCTCAGGCCTGCATGGACCCAGCTGTTGAAAACAAGTTGAAAGCAGTTTGTTGTGTCAGCTGCACATAGAGGAAATGTTCATTTCCTGCCTGAAAATCAGGAGAAGGCTGCACAGTAGAATATGGGCAATTATATTCTTGTACAGAGCAGTATGCCTTAAGTTCTTTTTAAAGGAATCAGGAGAGGTCATGTTTTCAGAGATCTACTTGTTTAAGTAGCAAAACCCAGTGAATACTAGAAGTCACAGAGCCCACTGAAGCTGTTTGGCTTTCTCCAAATGACCTCTGTGAGCAAGGCTGTTAAAACATAAATCTGTCCTGCTTGGCTACAGGGTTTGGCAAGGAGGTGGCTGTGGTTCACATGGAATGTCATGGTTCTTTGTTAGGATTCCTCTGTCATCCCTCCAGTCCCTGGCTCTTCCAGAGCTGCCTTCCCAACCCCTGTCTCTGCACCTGTTCCCTGTAATGGTCTCAGCAGGCGTTTGAAGGTGCTGTGCTATGCTGGGACCTCGTCTTGCTAGGACGCCAAGTGTGGTGGTCCTATGCCGATTGCCACCTACGCCGAGTTGCTCGGGATGTGAAGTGCGAGGTGATCCCCTTGCTTACGGAGCTCTACGCGAGGGCGGCAGCCCAGCTCTGCCTGGATTTGTACTACCCTGCAGACATTTTCATGAGCGCTACATGGGTCTGAGCTTTGTGAGCACCCTTGGCCGGGGGGCAGAGCCTAGACTCGAGACATTTTTGTTACCGATTAACAGGCTTTTGATCCCTAACTCGTGTATTGATATTATAAACAAACACTTGCCTTTCCCTCCGCCTTTTACAAGGTTGATTTAAACCCAGCGCTCCTCCCTCCTCCCCTTCCAGCTGCCGCTCCTCGCACTCGGTCCCTCCCACCGCCGCCGGTGAGGGGCGGTGGGATGCGGCGGTGCGCAATGGCCTGGCTTGCCCTTCCCTCCCTGTTCTTGTTTCCCTCGGCACGGGCCGCGCAGGGCCCGCAGCTCCCTTGGGCTGTCCCTGCTGCAGTGTGGGGCGTCTTGGAGCCGCAGCCTCCGTAGAAGCGCCCTCCACTGCCTCAGCGGCCTGGCGCTGGAGCTGGGTGCCGCTGATTGGCGGAAGCTCTGGCGGGCTAGGCGGTGGGGCAGGGCCGGCTGGGACCGGCGCTTCATGGCTGCCCTCCCGTAGCCTGGCCATGGCTGCCCAGAGCTTGCCCGCTGCAGCCGTGGGAGTTGCTCCTTATTTTTAAATTTGAGCTGCGAATCGAGATTTCTCCCTAGCGATAAACTCAGGCGTTTAGGTTACAAGGCTGCTGAATGGCTTCTTTGAGGAATGAAAGGGTGATTTTTTTTTTTTGGTTCGTTGTGATTTTTGAAGCTTTTCTTTGAGGAAGCCATTGGGGTGGCCCTGTTGGTACTCGCTTTTCCGTTCTTCTGCAATGTGGGCATGGAAGATATTAATTGTTGGTCCCCCACTATGTTCTTCCACTGGAAGACTGTGTTGGACTAGAATGAGGGTAGGTAGCTCATCATGTGTAGAAACCACATGTGGGTTTCTGGATCTTTGTGGTGAGCTTGTAAAAGCTCTTGTTTCACACTAGGCACATGTGCTTCCCATGGGTGCAGCAGCCCCTGCAGAAGAGCTGTTGCTTGTGGTGAGCTGGGTGCTAATGTGGGACCTGCTAAGTTCTGCAGGTGCGTTGGCCAAACTGCGGTCTTAAGAAATAAGCTAGCGGATGAAGATTATGGAATCATCAAATGCCCCGGGTTGGATGGTACAGATATCCAACCTGTAGCCTAGAGAGAATGGGTTCAAAACCCTAGTGAGCTCTGTGTATTCAGAGTTGCTGGTGTGCCTGGAGTGGACTGAAGACAGGCTTATGGGAAGGAAGGAGGGTTGAACTCTACAGATCTGGAGAGGGTTTGAGCAAGAGGTGGTAGGGATGCGGCCTCCCTGCATGGGAGAGAGGCAGAGAGAGTCATAGGAGATGGTCAGATGAAATGTGACATTGCCCCTGTGAGAAGGAGCAGCTACTGTAGTAAGCGATGCTTCCTGAAGACCTTTGTCAGTAGCCTGGCAATCCACCTGCAGCTGCTTTCAACACTGCTTTGTGGTCATCATCTATGTCTCCTCCCAGTAGAAATTAAAATCTCTTTTTCATTCCTAGACAAAGCCAGTTGCCAGATTCCCCACCAGACTCTGGATCAGAACCGTGTTCTCCACCACAGCTGCAGAGTAGGTCACAAGAATTTATCTTCTCCCACTCTCACTTAAATGTCTTTCTCCTTACTTTTTTTCTCTGTTTACTTCTTTCAGCCCCGTGGTATGACACCACATGGCCTGGTGGGCTGCAGCCTCCACTCCCATGCCCCTCTGCTGTGGCACCCAGCAAGCTTCCCTGCAGGTTCACAGAGACTTACGCTGACCCCAATGCCAGTGGGCATCCCTGCAGCATCCCCCAAGGCTGCTGCCTGAAGACAGAAAATGCAGTGACTCCTTGGAATAATTCTATATCCTCCAGCTGTTTGGGTTTTAATTATTCATACTTTCCTCCAAGTGCATCTCAGATTTCTGGGTAAATGATAAAGCTTTTTATGTAAAGGATGGGATGGACAAAAAACGAATTGATAAAAGACGTGTAAAATCCTCTCGAGTATAAGGTTTTCCACAGGATGGCAGTGTTTAGACGTTTTTGAGACACTTGTGGTTGAGGGTTGTTTAAACATCTTGATTGAACTCAGATTGGAAGTAGGAATTGATTTCAACTTTTTAAGCATAGCAGGCTAGAGAGGGATCAATGTGTCCTTCATAACTGGATTATAAAAATATTGAGGCATTTTTCAATACCTACTACAGGGTTTTGTCCTAAGGATTTTGTATGTATTCTGACAGTTGCCACGAGAGAATAAACCATCAAAACTACCATATCTGTGTAAATACAGGAAATAGTCTTCACGTACCACCTGCCATAGTCACCCACCAGCGTGTTGCGGATGCTTAGTGATTTAAAATACACTGGGTAGAGCAAGCATCCAACTATGATATCTAGAAAGAATGAGTTGACTGATGTGTGCCAGAGGGGGACCCCCTCGATTAGGGGGAGAGAAATGTGAATTCATCAGTTTTTGTTGTGGACCTGCAGATCTTCAGTCCATGTCTTCTGTATAGAGCTCGAGTATGTGTTACTGCTGCACCTGGGTTTCTCAGTGAAGGTGTTTGTGTTCTTTCTTTATTTTCCAGTAGAAGGTGCCAGGTAGCCAAAATCACATTATTTTTTGAATACTTAGTGGAACTTAAGAGTTAAAATACTTTATAACCAAATGTGGAACTTCTAAACAAACCTAGAAAAATAATATAAATGTGAAGGCTTGGATTTTCTTCTGCTTGTGGGAAAGCCTTAGTTTGAGTACCTGCTGCCAGAGATCTGGAGTTTGGCTTGCTTTTTTCCCCCATCCAGAAGGAATGACCATCTGTCAGGATATTCTAGCTTACATTTTATATCAAAACTCAGGAATAAAGTTCACTGCACAAAGGAATGCTTTTTGAAATCTCAGTTTCTGGGAAAGCGGAAAACTGATAGATACCAGTTGAGATCTCTTTGTTAATGCACTAGTTTAACTAGTGATTTCTGTGTATGAAGGGAAGTAAGTTCATGCTTGTTGGAGTAGAATTATTCAAGATAAAGCTATGATTTCAATGTAACTATCAGGAGACAATAAAACTGTGCCCCATATGCACTGTGTGATTTTTTTTCTTTCTTAGAAAGAGATCATAAACTTCTCTATTCATATAAAACACATAAGTTTATGTTTTGGAAGGAAAATTGCATAATTCAGCTTTCAAAAGCCAACAACAATCTCCTCCACAGCAACTCAGAATTTGAGTGACAGTGCAGAATAGGATACATGGATATTGTCTTCTTGTGATTCTGTGATACCTGTATTTATACCTAAAAATGTGTAACATAACATGTATTTTTAAAAAAGTATTTCTGCAGCATCAGGCAAAAAAAGAAAGCTCTCACAATTTCTGGGAGATGCCAATGATTTTCCAGTCAGGTCTTGGGACTCCAGACAAGGTAAGTAACTGCAAAAATGAAATGTAATGTTTCATGGCATAGACAAGTAAATATTTTAAGAGCATGACTCTTGCTGGCTTGAAAAGGTAGCGGTGTTACCAGTCTGTACTCTGCTAACTGGTTTGGGGGAGTTTAACTTTTCAGCTTTTTTGAAAACCATCACTTATTTATATTTGCTGAAGAGATACGAAGAGTTAAAGATTTGTGTTTCTGGACAAAATATGCTGCCCTTCTGCATGTGTCAACCTGCAATACACAGATGATACCAGGCTCTGATGACTTTGCTTGGCACTAAATTGACTAGGCAAAGAAACCATCCTGGATCAGCTTAACAAGGAATTAATGTGGTGGATGAGCAAACAGATTGCAGTTTCCCTTTATCATTGTAATTTCGTATTTTTTTCTACGAAGTGTATCCCTGCACAAGCTTGGTAAAAGCTTGACTTTGGTTCATTGTTTTATCAAGTTAAAAATGCTAAGCTTATGAACTGACACAAAAAACTTATCAGGCATGTACAAAAATGGATCAGCTTCTGTGAAGTGTGAGGCTGTCTTTGAATGAACAGTTTGTAGTGAGCAATTATCTGAGGAATTTCACTGTTTTCTGCTAGTGGGAAATCTGAGAGCTGCTTGTTATTTCTTTGTAGTTTTTTTTAACCATTAAATCAATTTTTTGAACACTTGTAGTGAGTAGCAACTAGATTCACTAGGTTACTTGTCCTGTGGTATCTTTTATTTGATCAGTGTTGCTTGATTTGGGTTGGAACTCGAAGTCTGCCACTGCTGGGAAGAAATGATGAGCAGATGATTCTGTTTCTATAAGTGCTATTGCTGCTTTTAATACTAAAAGACTTTGAAATGTGCTTTCATTGGGAGTGACTGTTAATTAGATTTCACTGGCATATGTGCTGTTGGAAAAAATACAGTCATTGATAAAAATGGGATCATTTAGAAATGAGGTGTGAAATTTCATTACTGTGGGTTTTCCTTTTTATATTTTCACTCTGTTTTGTGTCATAAATGGGGAGGTTCAAATGAATCTTGGGCTTGAAATAATTCTGCAGACTCTTGTCCTACTGTGCTGCCACTGGCTGTTGACGGATCTTAGCTTATGTGCTCAGTGACACATAAGCTGCGACATAAGTGACAAATGTGCACTCCATTTATCTGCTCCTATCATAATGTTCTCCCCTGTGTTCATAAAATGTATAATATCTCAGAGAATTATGATTGATACTGTCTATCTCAGAATGCTATAATGCGTGTTCACAAAGCATTAATCAGTCAACCAGATGCAGTAGCAAACATGCTAGCTCTGGAACAAAGTACCTTTTGCAGTGAGTTGGAGTGTATTCAGTTTAAGCCTGTAGTAGAGAGAGTTGGAAACATACATAATTATTTTGCTTATTTGCTTCTTGCAGTGTTGCAAATTTATGGTAAAATGCTTAGCTTTCCTTTTTTCTCTCTCCCAAAGAAAATGTCCATCCTTCTGGCGAGAATAAAAATAGGAAGTGCTACTTGTGTAATATTTTGCAAATCAGGAAAGCTGAAAAATTTTCTAGAGCAAGGGAATGTGTAGAAGTTTTTTGGAATAACTACAAAGGACAATCAGATTTAAATACATATATATTTATGCTTTATATGTATGTATATATGTAAATATATTTATAAAATATTTATGCAGGAGTTTTGGCCAGTCACAAAAGTAATAACTGAATTGTCACTATTTCTCTACAGCAACTGTTAAGGACTGTGCTGCTGAAGTGCAGGAATATGACAGTGATGGACAGAATGCAGCTTTAGAGAAATGCTGTCAAGCTCTAACATGGCAACCATATAAAACTTCTCAGTGGAACAGCTTATTTAACTCCAATTATGAAAAACTGTAAGCGCTGATATTTGGCATCCCTTGGTCATACTGAAAATAAGACTGGAGAAGGTGGTATAACAGGCATGATTCCATGTGAACCTGCAGATGTATTAGATAAACAGAACTTTAAACACTGATTGTTTTTCCTTTGGGGATCTAGGGGCAAAAGAAAAAGTAGTTTAACTTAAAACAATAATTTTTTGTTTTTGTCAAGCTCATTGGGGTAAATAATTACAGAGCATATGGCACCCTTCCTTCTAATAGCCTAAGACATTAAAGAAAAAAGAAACTATTACTTATGGGCTCATACAATCTAAGTCTTATTAACTAGAGAAATATGTTTGATGTGCAACTATTTAGTCAAAGAGTTAGAGTTTTCCTATGAAAATCAGAACTGTAAACAATTTTTTTTGGCCACGTGATCTTAGGAAGGTAATTCCAAGTTCAGTTCCTGGTTTTCTTCATTCTAGTATTTAGTGATTGATCCCTTTGAACAAAACCCGTTCTATAATCTCTGGTCATCTCACTAGTATTGGTGCAAGCAATTAATTACTGTCTCCATGGGACTTAAATAGCATTGTAAATTTTAATGTTCCTCAAGCCCAACCTGCTAAAAGCACTCATCGGAGTTTGGAGCTTATTGGTGTCATTGCTGGACGCTGATGTTGTGTTTATGCACATGTAATGGGGCAGTATAGACCATACTGCCTCCCACCCAACCCTTCTCCTAAGGTATTGACATGGCGAGAGTGGACAGCTCAGTACCCACACCTTTCTACTCCCTGGGAGCTGGATGGGGCAAGAAACCTCCAGCTGTGTTTGTGGTGTGAATTGTCACTCTCAATGGAAGGGACGTCCAACTCCTGTTCATAGAATTACAGACTGGTTTGGGTTGGAAGGGACCTCTCCTTCTCTGGAGATATTCAAAACCCACCTGGAAATGTTCCTGTGTGATTGTATCTAGGCAATCCTGCTCAGGCAGGGGGGTTGGACTAGGTGATCTTTCGAGGTCCTTTCCAACTCCTAACATTCTGTGATTCAAACACCATCTTATTCTAAACCCCCCCACCATGGACAGGGACACCCTTCAATAGACCAGAATCACAGAATTGTAGGGGTTGGAAGGGACCTCCAGAGATCGAGTCCAACCCCCCTGTCAAAGCAGGTTCCCTAGAAGAGGTTGCACAGGGAGGCGTCCAGATGGGTCTTGAATATCTCCAGAGAAGGAGACTCCACAACGCCCCTGGGCAGCCTGTTCCAGTGCTTTGTCACCCTCACTGTGAAGAAGTTATTTCACATATCAGTGAGGAACCTCCTGTGGTTCAGCTTGTGGCCATTGACCCTTGTCCTGTCCCCACAGGCCACTGGAAGGAGGTTGGCCATCTCCCTTTGTTTTTTAATAGACCAATATATTAACCTTTAAATTACTTTGTTCACAAAAATATGCTGATTAGCTGAAGTAGATTAATTGGAAAAAGTTACTCTACCATTAATTGTACCCTACATTGTGTCTGCCAGGCACTTTTTCTAGCCATATGTTCCATTACTATTGTGATTGCTGGGTCTTGGTTCCAAAGACAAATTCTGAATAGAAAGAGGAACTTGAAGTGTATTTCTAGTAGTGATGCTGGTGTGACAGGGATATCCCTTGTTATCTAAAAGTTTTTGAAATGCTTGGTAAGACTGACCGTCCTTTGTACAATGAGATCAAAATATGTATGTGCTCTTAATTACTCAGAGGTTAAATATTAAAATCCTCCTTGGAATTGTTCCAAACAGTTCAACTTGGAGAAATGGAAATTTGTGCTTCTGATTCTGTTTGCTTACATGTGTAAGCAAGTACTCTGAAACTGCTTTAAAAACAATAGCTAATAAACTTCACACCTAAATCTGAAAACTGATTCTCTCCCCTACAATGAAATACACACATTTTCTACTTAACTAAAAAGAATTACCATTTGTAGGAAGAAACTGAACAAGTTTTGCTTTAATAGTGATGATTTGAGGAGATGATAGGCACTGCATTATAATTTTACATATGAATTAACATATGATTTAGTAGTTTTAAAGTAGTTATAAAGTTGGTTTTATTTCATGCTCAAGATAATCAGTGATTGTTTGAAAGGAGCATTTTGTTCATAATTAGTAAAACAATGATAAAGTCTGTACTTGTTGAAGTCTTTACATTTTGGTTTGTCTAATAATGTGCAAATGAATGAAAAGCCATCTTCAGTAATTTTATTAATAAGCACTTCTCAGTAGCATCAGATGAGTTCATCGTTATCAGACTTTCATTAACAAGAAAAGCCAGTGCCTGTATAAAAGAACCTTGCTTGGGTAGCCCTATTATTTCAGAATTATCCATCACTTAAATCAGAGGACAAGAAATATAGTTGGGATGCTGCGTCCACTGTCTCTCTTAGAAAGACCCATCGTTGTTTTCAGAATCACAGAATGTTTTGGGTTGAAAGGAACCTCAAAAGATCATCTAGTTCAACCCCCTTGCCTGATCACCTTAATTAAATCACACAGGAACACATCCAGATTGGTCTTGAATGTCTCCAGACAAGGAGACTCCACATCCACAACCTCTCTGGGCAGCCTGACTCCATCCTTCTGACATTCACTCTAGATGAGAATACCTTTTATCTTTTCATAACAAATTAGCCCTTCAAATAAATAGGATAGGGTGTCATTAGTTGGGATGGGATGGACATTACAAAGGAGAGTTTTATAGTCATTTGGCTAGGGGATCAGTATTGATAGCTGTTCTTTGAGCTTGAGGAAAGGCTTACTGGAATCCCAGCAGCTTCTGAAGAAGCACTTGTTGCTGGAATTTGGGAACAAAATAGGAGGTCTTGTTGGCTCGTTAGCGTGTTGTTGTATGCAGCACTCCAACTCTGAAGTTTGTAGCAATGAATGCTTGGATATACTAAAAAGTTTTTTTGTGTATTTAGGTGTAGGGAATTCCTTTATACCAGATTTGTAAGCGAGGATTATATAAGCTAAGAAAATACTGGTTGAAATGGTGATTGTAAAGATATATTTTGGCTCCCATTTTGTCAGTAAATTCATCTAATTTTTACTTACCCTGTGAAAAATAGGAATTCAAGATGTCACTCAAACATGCCTATACTTAAAGTTGCTTTTCTTTCTTCTTTTTGTAGACCCACTGTAGGATATCACATTGTCACAGATAAAGGATTTAATTTTTCAACAACAGATGATGCCTTTGTGTGTCAGAAGAAGAATCATTTCCAAATCACAGTCCATATCAGAATCACTGGACATCCAAAATATGTCAAAACTCAGCTAGGGGGCAAACTGATAGAAAAATTTTACTTGAAAGCTTTTGGAATAAAGGCAAGTATTTCTCCCCTTTATGATTATTATCTTTAATAAATTAGTATGTGATTATCCATAACTTTTCCACATTTCTTCTTGTTAGGCTTTCCATTTTCATTTTAAAAAAACCAAATTCTCACCCAGTGCAGGTCCACAAGCTTGCATATACAGAAGTATTAAGAAAATTTAATTTTCTGAAATATCATACCATGTTTTTTTTTTTCACGTAGAAAAATCAGTGATTTAGAAAATCCATCTAGCTTTTTTGCAAGGCAGTTACTACCAGTTGTGCTTAATGCATTCAAATATAGAAGAAATTAGTAAATATTACTGTTATGTGTTCACATCTGAAGCAAAGGGCTGCTTGGTACCATTCCAGAAAGATCAGAAATTTACAGTAAAATAACTTAAGGAACTACCTGGACTAAATTAAGTTCTTGTGTAAAATATATACTTTTATGCTTTGGAATAGAATGAGCACTAACAGTCCAGATTCAGAAAGCAATTTTTCTTTTGCACATTAATGTATGACTTTTTTTTTTCCCCCTCCATATTGCATCCACATGAAGATTTGTGACTTCAGACTGGCTGTCAGGAATCACTTAGACTAGTTCACAGATTCACAGAACTCTAGGGGTTGGAAGGGACCTCCAGAGATCAAGTCCAACCCCCTGCCAAAGCAGGTTCCTTAGAAGAGGTCGCACAGTGAGGCATCCAGAGGGGGCATTCAGCATCTCCACCTCTCCCATTACCAGGACATCCTCCTTGTTCAGCAGGGGACCCACATTATCCCTAGTCTTCCTCCTGCTGTTCGCATACTCAAAAAAACCCTTCTTATTATCCTTTATGATCTTTGCCAACCTCATTTCCAGGTGGGCTTTTGCCTTCCTTGTCACATTCCTGCAGGTCCTGACAACATTCCTATACTCCTCCCAAGTGGTCAGACCCTTTTTCCACAATTCTTGGACCTTCTTCCTTTTGAGTTTATGAATGAGCTCCTTGCTTATCCACACAGGTCTCCTGCCACCCTTCCCTGATTTCTTACTATTTGGGACACATTGCTCTTGAGCTTGGAAGAAGTGCTGTTTAACCACTGCCCAGCTCTCACAGGACCCCTGACCTTCTAACAGCCTTGTCCATGGGATAGCTGTAATTAGGGCACGGAAGAGACCAAAGTTTGCTCTCCTAAAGTCCAGGCTAGCAATCCTACTTTTTGCTTTACCTCTTCCACTCAAGATATTGAACTCCACCATCTCATGGTCACTATGACCCAAGCTGCCCCACACCTTCACTTCCCTAGCAAGCCCTTCCTTATTAGTAAGGACAAGATCTAGTACCACACTGCCCCTTGTTGGCTCCTCCACCATCTGCATAAGGAATTTGTCTCCAACACATTGCAGGAACTGTCTGGACCACATGTACCTGGTCCTGTTGCTTTCCCAACAAATATCTGGGTAATTGAAGTCACCCGTAAGAATCAGTGCCTGGGATTGCGAGGCTGCTTCCAGCTGCTTGAAAAGGTTTCATCAACCTTCTTCTCCAGATCAGGAATCAATTCTCATGTTAATTTCAATTGAGTTACAGGAGAAATGAGAGACAATTCACTGTTTCTGACACGATTTGCCTATTAATTTTATGTGTTTGAAGATTTAATATTCTTGTCACTTTTGAATTTTTGTTTTCTTTATAGGTGGAAGCTCCAAGCCAAACAATTGCTATTGAACAGTCTCAGTCAGATCGAAGCAAAAAAACTTTCCATCCTGTTAAGTAAGAATTTAAAGAAATCAATTGTATTTTATTTCAACGTGTGATTGGTCCAAAATATGAACTATCTGTTTCTTGGAAACTTATAATAGCTTTAAGATGATTTTCTGATCTCTATGCAAATCCCATTCTGGGTGCATACATAGAATCACAGCAGTAATCCACACCTGCCCCTGCTTCATTAAGGAGAATTTTCAGCAGCTTTACAAATGTGTTAACTATGCCTGTCCAAAACATTTATATTCATCTAGCAACACTGTTGTATGGTGTCTAGAGCTGTGTGGCAGATCCATTTCTCACCTTAAGAAATGTTAGTAATGTTCCTGTTCTACATGGGCATGAGATGCATTTGTAGCACTTTTAAGGGGTCGTGTGCCTCTGCTAGAAATGTTATGTGTGGCTTCTCCCTGGAAATCTCTGCCATTCTTCTGCATCTTAACTCATTGGCAGATTCACTGTTAGTTCTTCTGACATAAGTATCTTCTGTTGGAATTGTTCTGTTATCTGTAAATTATTAAATAAACCTTAGACCAGAAAAAGATAAGTCGGTGGCATGTTTGACAGGACACTGCTAGGATAAAGGCTGCAACATATAATTTGCAAAAATTAACTCTGAGCTCTGGAGAAGAGCTTGGGTTTTTATGCTTAGTTACCTCTATCATGGATTTTTTTCTTCCTTTTGTACACTGAGGAATAGAATTTGGTTGTGAATTGCTTCAAGGGGGATGATATTGTGGTTTTCATTTATCCCAATGAGAAGGCAGTTGGTAGACTGCTGTTTTCTCCATGCAAACTATTCATATTATTTACATAGTGGCATTGCTCTATGGTATTTGTGACATAGGTCTGTATTTTATACTCCCAGACATAAAAACTAGGTGCAGGCAAAAAGAAGGGGCAAGCAGT
Organism: Heliornis fulica; assembly: GCA_013399135.1. Classification (NCBI taxonomy): domain Eukaryota; kingdom Metazoa; phylum Chordata; class Aves; order Gruiformes; family Heliornithidae; genus Heliornis; species Heliornis fulica. The sequence continues at coordinate 794,533 of VXBZ01003006.1, forward strand.
AAAACTTTTATTTTGATGCAGACATTCGGATGCAAAAAAAGCAGTGTTACCCTTGGCAAGCAACAAATACCCATCATATGGAACACAAGTCATTTATGCTTGAGACTGTATACAGAACAAACCAAGAACAGTTATTGCTAAGAAGAGTTTCCCACTGTTGATACTTTATCTTGTTTATCTCCTTGACAGAGTCACTGTTTTTTAATGCATCTTTATAAACCAGGGCCACTTTCTTGTTTGGGTTTTTGGTTTTTTTTCATTTGATGTTTTTTCTCAAAACTGTTTTAATGACTTTGAGGAAATCTGGCTAAAGCCAGGTTTTTCTCCAAATGCTTATTCCACTGATCTTGTTTCCTTTTCTGTTGTAGAGTTGATCTGCTAGGGGACCAGATAACAAAAGTAACACTGGGACGGTTGCATTTCAGTGAAACAACAGCAAATAATATGAGAAAAAAGGGGAAACCTAATCCTGACCAGAGGTATTGCTGTAGCTACTTGGCCTCTGCATGTGAAGTGGAAAAGAGAACTACTCTAGCACAAAGCTGATGCTTGTGAAAATCTCAGCATTGCCAAATCCTGTGATTTTTTTTTTTTTTTAATTTTGAATTCTGTGATACTTGGCACCTGCTTATAGGTGTCTCTTCTAGACTCAAAGAATGATGTGAGAATAAAAGAAACTATCTCATCCTTATGGTTAGAGATTGTTTCAGAAAATCACAGCCAGAATGTTGGCTGTGGAAATCAGGCAGCCAATGATCATTCTGTTATGGGGAAGAAAGGGTCTTCATCTCTAAGTCTTCTTGACTCAGATCTGACAAAATGACTGTAATCTTTGTTCATTTCCAGTGATTGTGGTGTTTGGTGTTTGAAAGAGCATATTGCTTCAGAGTGAAGAAAATATTTTTCTTTCATATTGTAGCAAATATATTTAAAAAATCTTCTGGCTGTCCTTTTATGTATCAGTAATAGCAGTTACATTTAAAACATTTTTTTTCTTCTGTGAGAAGACATTCCTTCAGTTATTATCTTGATTAAATCAATTTTGAACTAGATACTTCATGCTGGTAGTTGGACTGTATGCTGTCTCTCAGGACCAATTCTACCTACTATCTGCAAATGTCTCTGAAAAGATCATTGTGAGGGTAGGTAGAAATTTATATTGCTTTCCTGCAAAAAGTATTTGCAAAACTATTTTGATATTTACAGGAGACTATGGGAGGTGGGGTGTGATTCTGGGGCATAAAAATTACCATTGAATCAGAAAGTTTGAAGAAAAGGATTATGGTTGCATATTGTATGAGTATGTTTTTATCTTTTAATTGTTAGGGTTTTAAAATGTTATAGAGAAGAATTTGAAAGGAAAGCTTGTGAATTCCAATACAAAATACATTTATTCCCAGATTGTTTTTTCTTTGAGGTGAAAGCATTTCCTGCATTTACCAGGAATTTGGTAAATGCTTTTATTGGGTGGGTGCTTCATTTTTAAAGGAGGATGAGGATGGAAAAAAAAAATAGGCAAGGAAAGAAGGTCAGCTGTAGGAAGATTAAGACCCATAGCTGCCCCTTTCCAGTGTGTTTTCAGTGTCCCAGCTCTTAATTTGGTGATTGTAATACAGATTTCAAAAGAGAAAAAGGAAGAATTGTTCTTTCTTTCTCATGACCGTTACTTTTTAATACCATGGTCCACGTAAAGTTTTCATTTTGATATTCAGCTTTAGCCTACAGTTAGAGTTGGAAGAAAGAAAAACCACGGAACTCTGTGGTAACCAGAGCTATGGATGCTTAGGGTTAGGAAGGAGAATGTGTGGAGCCCCAGTGTGAGAGGGGTTGTGAAGGGGGCTGCCACGGGAAGGTGTGGGCTGCCAAAAAAAGCATTCAGTCCTGGTGCCTTTTTTGTGTGACCAGTAAGTGGTGGGTAGTGTCTCGACTGGGCATGGTCTGGGATTATGGTTACCTGTAGGCAAGATTGTGTTCAGGGCGTAGAATGATAGATGTACTGGTGCTGTGTGGTGGGGCTGCAAAGGATGCTGAGGGCATCTGGAACCTTGCAGTCCAGCAGACTTTTTCATGTGGGCCATACAAGGAACCTCTTTGCCTCTTACTAGTCCCTAGTTTATGGTGAGGAATAGGCTTAGCATTTTGTTTTGGAGTCAAATAAGACCAGAAGTTCTAGCCTAAAGGGTGGGACTGGAAAGAGGCTTCCAAAGAAAGGTGAGGGTTTGTCAAAAGCTTTCAGTTATGGCAACCTTTTTTTTTTTTATTTTTTTTTAAGCCATTGCTTGGGCCCTTTCTAGCAGCACGTAGCCTGCCTAGGCATATGGTTACAGCCTGGTTTAGCCAGAGACCGGTTACCTTAATGAGTCTTGCAAGAGAAAGCAACTCGTGTTCTCTGGCCCTTTATACACTGAAACATACCGTAACAAAGCTACCAGCTGAATAGTGGTTGTCAGGCATATCAGATCATGCTCTAATTGTGACAAACAGTGGGAAGTGCACAGGATTGTGCATTGGAGATGGCAAAGCCTGGTGAAAATCTGGCTTCTTTAATGAGTGCGAATTTTTCATCATGATCCTACTTTTGTCAAGGATGAAATTTTAAAACCCGAATTCAAAATTAAAAAGAAAAAACACCAACAGTGAAAGTAATTACTGAAAACAAATGCTTTTTCTAATTCTATAGCCTCTGGTTTTGGGGTTGGGGTGTGTTCTTTTTTGTTTGTTTCTTTGAATGAGCCTGTTTCCTTGACATGCAGTTTCTAATACAAATTAATTTTAAACTTTAGAGAGGATTTTAGAGACTTTATAAATATATTTTGTGATCCCTTAGTGAAAATGATGTTTTGTTAACTAGATAGCAGTAATTATTTGTTTTTCCAGATGGTCACCTCTTCAGGAATTGCTAATTTGAGACTTCATATGTCTCTGGAACCTAGCAAACAGGTTTTGAATCTAAATTATAGTTCATAATCTCAGTTCCTGACAAAAAGGAAAATTCATTTGGTAGCTGTGATTTGTAGAAATGGCTATTACAAAGTGAATTTGTTCCTCCCTATTTCATTGAATAGTGTTTTCTACCAGTCGAAAACCACAAATAAATGAAAAAAATCTCATGATTCCATTTTACTTTTGAGGCATATTAGTAAGACTTAAGCTCCTCAGATTTCAAAAGACTTTTGATTTAGTGACTTAATATTTTTCCTAGGCCATAGTTGGTTGGGCACTTCATTTTGGGGCAGCACATAATGAACAATGCTTCACTTGTTTCTGCTCCTGTTCCCACACTCCTTAGCCATACTGGTGAAACTTCTTTCTAGAGCTCTGCAATGAACAAGAATGGGGACTGATCTGATCTAAGTTTTTGTACTTGGTTAATTTTAAGTCATCATGTATGTTGGTGTATCAGCAGAACTGAGGGCTGGCAGGTGGTGATGGGGTGATAAGAGCTGCCTCTGTTTTGCTGCCAGAAGAAGTGTATATCAAGCTATGGCCCTGGGGCACAGTTAGGATGCCTTTCCTCCCCAGTTCTCTATTCTTTCAGTAGTTCTGAGGTGGTTGTTATCAAATGTCTCTGACATTACTGCAGAACAATTGCAGGAAGCAGAATGGGCGTGAAAAGTAAATCTCTACTTTTTATATGGAGGAGACTAGATTTTGCCCTACAAAACCTAGTCTCCTCCATGGTTATGACCATGCAGATGTTTTGATCATTGTGAAAAGGGGAGTGGGTGTGGGGGAAGTCTCACTATCTCCTGCTCCTTGTTTTAATATTTTTGTTGTGGAGCAAGACTTTACCGTACTAGGTAGTGGGTAAACACAGAGTAAAATAAATCTTTCCACAAATAGTTTACAGTGCAAATTGTAGTTTGCCATTTAGGAAATGCAGATTGGCTTCTTTTTCCCACTTGTTTTAAATAGTTCATTTAAACCTGCAATATCTGTTTGGAGCATCTACTTTAGGAGACCAGGACCTGTGAATGCAAGCTAATATCACCTCTGATCTGTTCACAACAGGCTTACAATACATGCTGGAAGAGTTTGCGAAGCAGCATGTAAAAGAAAAAAAAAGGAATGGCCAAATCATGCCTTTTTTTTTTTTAGTCATGTGTATTTAATCTCTGCTTTATTTGCTTTTTTATGATTTCCAAACTTAGCTGGGAATTTGCTGGTAAAAAATGGTGATGTGGCATAATGTCAAATTTGAAATGTGGAAAGCTTTGCACATTGATAATTTTGCTTAATGCAATAATAAAGCAGAATTCAAGACAAAAAGCCGTGAGGCCAGTGCTGTATGAGCGGAAACACTTGCTTAGAAGTGACTCCACTCTGTTCCTCTCTGTTAGTGAGTTAGAAAAGCTCTTGAACGCAATTTAAATATTAAAGATTTGGCATTTCATTTTCCCTGAATTCCTAATGGAATAAGCAGTAGTACATTTATGCTATATTATATGTCTAAATGACTTTTTTTTTTCTTTCAGGCATCTAACCCAGGGCAGTTTGAGAATGACAGTGATGTACTGTGGCAGCGAGGACATGTTCCAGAGACGATAGTCTATCATGGTCGAGTAGGAATTAACACAGATGCACCAGATGAAGCACTGGTTGTCTGTGGAAATGCAAAAGTTATGGGCAGAGTCATGCACCCATCTGACAGCCGAGCAAAACAGAATATCCGGGAGGTGAGGGCTGTGAAGTATTTAGGGCATTTATGTTTGCACCACAGCACATGTGTGGATCATTGTTGTGACATGTGAAGCAGCTTCTTTATCCTGAGTGTGCTGAAATGCTGGCCTAAAGAGATGGGGTGTACCACTATGCTCTGTAGAGCCATCGCCTATGGACCTTCAAAGAGCCTGAGCACAGAAACTGGGGAGATCTTTGTAAATGGGAGTTGTCAGACTGAAGGGTAGCTGGCAATGCAAGCACAAATAACACTTTGCTAATGGGGTGTGGGAGGATTGTCCATATTTTTTGATGTGAAGATTGTTCAGTGGCCATGTCAGGCTTGTTGCTGTCTCTGTGATGTCCTAGATGCTATGACCATTCTTAGTGTTTCAACATACAAATCTATGTATTTGTCCACCTAGGTTGATACAAATGAGCAGTTGAGAAGAATAACACAAATGAGGCTGGTGGAGTACGACTACAAGCCTGAATTTGCATCTGTTATGGGAATAAATAATACCCATGAAACAGGTATTCAGTCAGCTGCTTTTTGTCACCCTGCTATATTTCATACTAATTTCTTAGGATACTAGAATGGCATGCTTTGCTGTGCCTCCTGTGATATGAAATGCCAAAGTGAAGTAATTTTCCAACTTCTGCTTCAATTTTTAGAGACAGGAGGTTATTTTTCCAGAGGTTCAATGAGAATAAAGTATGTGATCACAGTTTTGTTTTTACCACAGAGAAATGGGAATGCTAAAGGTTTCTGATTGTTTTGGGGTGGGTGGGGAGAGGAATAGGGGGAGCAGGAGAAGGAAATAAAGGTAAAATTATGGATTTTCCTATGATAGAGAAATTCTAGATCATGTTTGGCCCTACCTGTAGCTTTTAGGATGGGCATCTCAAAGCATGGTCAACAGTATGCTACTGTTTCCTGACTTCAGTTCCTGTTAACTTGCAAACAGGAATAATAGCCCAAGAAGTGAAGGAGCTTTTACCTCAAGCTGTTAGAGAAATTGGAGACGTTGCTTGTAATGATGGAGAAAAAATAGAAAACTTCCTCATGGTTGACAAGGTATGGTCTTGAGAAAGTGGAGATGTGTACTTTGACTGTTCTGTTCGTATATGGAGCTAGACACACATGATGCTTAATACAAAACTGTAGGCCTCTACACCTATTTACCAAAGTAGTGCTTGGCAAATCCTTGAGAAAAAATGGACCACCAGGCATTAGTAAATGGCTGATTTTTTAATAACAAAAATAATTTACATTAAAATGTCATTATAATAAGAAGTAAGCAAATGTACAATAAAAGAGAATAGGAAAAAAACCAACTTTATTGATTAAAGGTAGATAGTAATTTCATAGCATTGGCCCAACAAGTGGGACTCAAAAACATTCTTTTGTGTTCAAGTGTTTAAGTTAATTAAGTGTTCCAGAAGTGAATTAAACAACAATTACATTCTATTTGTTAAATAAAATCTTCCTTACTCTAATTGTTGTATAATTACTTTATACTAAATACAAATGCTACCTCTGTGGGCTCTGTGGGAAGGGGTCTGAAATCTTTAATACAGCTTCAAAATCATATACTATAAAATGTTTATGGCACCCAGTGTAATTACTATGCTTGTAGGCTGGAAACAATGCCTTATTCTGTTGTCCTGTGCTCTCCTACCCTATATTTCCTGTGGAAATAGGACTGCAAGGGACTGTCAGTCAGGGACTCCAGTCACACATGACTGCAGACAGTGTTTGTCCAGAACATTTCTCAGAGCGGCCCCTTTGTTCTGTGCTGGCTCACTGCAGGTCAAGGACCACTTCCCAGCTTCCTTCCCCCCCTGCCCCCCGCNAGGGTGGGTTTACAGATTGGCAACCTTGTCTTGTCTGGATGGTGTCATGAACATAATCCTGTATGCATTATAATGCAGTAATTCTTTCAGTATTCATTCTACAGCAAAGACAAGTTTACACCACCAAACCTGGAGGAAATAGCCATTTCAGATACTGCGTTTACTTTTTGTTTTGATAGGCTACAAATTAGTTACATCTGAAGGTTAAATTTCCTAGGTTGTATACCATGTAAAGATGTGAGTTAGACACCATGAATAAAGCTGTGGAAAGAGCACATCCTAGAGACACTGTCACAAAGTGTGTCTATCAAGAGACACTTTGCCTGTTACCAAGGGGAGGTCATGTCTGACTAATCTAATAGCCTTTTTTGAGGATATAACCAGGTGGATGAATGATGGTAGGACAGTGGATGTGGCTTTTCTGGATCTCAATAAGGCATTTGACATCTTCTCCCAAAGCATCTCGGTGGGCAAACTGAGGCAGTGTGGCCTGGAGGGTAGAGTAGTGAGGTGGATTGAGAACTGGTTGAAGGGAATAAGCCAGAGAGTTGTGATTAATGGGGCAGAGTCTGGCTGGAGGCCTGTAACTAGTGGAGTCCCTCAAGGATTGGTACTGGGACCAGTATTGTTTAATGTATGCATTGATGACCTGGATGAGGGAATAGAATTCACAGTCAGCAAGTTTGCTGATGATACAAAGCTGGAAGGGGTGGCTGACACACCAGAAGGTTGTACTGTCATTCAACAGGATTTAGACAGGCTGGAGAGCTGGGCAGGGAGACATTGAATGAGATTTAACAAGGACAAGTGTAGGGTATTGCATCTGGAGAGGAACAACCCCAGGTACCAGTATAGGTTGGGGACTGGACTGTTGAAGACCAGTGCAGGTGTGAGGGACCTGAGGGTCCTGGTAGATAACAGGATGACCATGAACCAGCAGTGTGCTCTTCTAGCCAAAAAGGCCAATGGCATCCTGGGGTGTATGAGAAGGGGGCTGGCCAGTAGGTCAAGAGAGGTCCTTCTCCCCCTCTACTCTGCCCTGGTGAGACCACACCTGGACTATTGCATCCAATTCTGGGCCCCTCAGTTCCAGAAGGACATAAAACTCCTTGAGAGAGTCCAGCTCAGGGTCACCAAGATGATTAAGGGAGTGGAACATCTTCCTTGTGAGGAAAGGCTGAGGGAGCTGGATCTCTTTAGCTTGGAGAAGAGGGGACTGAGGGGTGACCTCATTAATGTTTAAAAATATATAAAGGGTGAGTGTCAGGACAATGGATCCAGGCTCTTCTTGTTGGTGGTTAGTGATAGAATAAGGGGGAATGGTTCCAAACTGGAACATAGAAAATTCCATTTTAATGTAAGGAGGAACTTTTTCACTGTGAGGGTGATGGATTACTGGAACAGGCTGCCCAGAGAGTTTGTGGAGTCTCCTCTGGAGACATTCAAGACCAATGTGGATGTGTTCCTGTGTAATTTAATCTAGGTGATCCTGCTCGGGCAGGGAGGTTGGACTGGATGATCCTTTGATGTCTCTTCCGGCTCCTAATATTCTGTGATTCTGGCACAAGAATCTTTTTTCGCTTCTCAAACCCATTGGGTCACTTTATCATTAATGAGGCAGTAAAACTGTTACCAGTCTTTCCTTTTTTTTTCCCCACAGAAAATACTCTTTCATTTTTGCCAGATCAGCCATTTATTATCCACTTTGAAGTCTCCTGGAAGAGATTCATGCATGATTTGAAGGGAATGAAAGGGGCAGCTGCTACATATCATTGATATGAGGACAAATGAACATATAAATTATGAGTTCTAGACACAGGAGATTATTTTGAAGTCACTTTTTAGTTAAACAGTCTTCTCTCAGTAGAGAAGTTTGCAACTGAACGCTGATACCTGTGCTCTAGTTCTGTTTGTACAAAATACTGTCTGTTTTTTGTGGAGTCACCTTTAAAGGAGAGGGGTCAGGCTTTTGCCCGACTTCAGCATGACTTGACGGGAACACTTAGTGACATTATCTGCAGTAATAGTTTGATCTGAGGTTTAATGGCATCGGTTTGGTTGTACATTAGTATGAGAAAGCTGTTCTTTCAAACACAGTGCAGTAAATAAACTACTACCATGCACCTGCAGTGGATCAGTAAACATTTTTTGCTCAGAAATGGATAAAATACTTATTACCTGGATGATTTCAATGAGGGCTTCTCCAGCAGAAGATTGATGCCTAGATGATAAGCATGGGGTAGAATAATTTCCTGGATAAAAATTTTCTGAAGGAGTAACTGGAGGGTGTCTTAACTGTGTTAGTTCCAGAGCTGTTCATGGTATTGGAACTTAATGGGCTGGAGAGGTTGAAGTGGAGGGCAAAATATCATGCCATCACAGCTTGACCTCTGGTTTAAATCATTCCCTGTCTCACTGATTGCTGTGTGATTCATTTTGTGTACAACATGAATAGAAATTCTGAGCATGGTTGGTCAATCCTGTAGGTAGATGGTTGGATGTATGTGTTGCTGTGAGATTCTGAAATCTGTGTTTCAGCTGCAGCACTACAAAGCCAATAGTAGATGTCTTTTGAGACGGTGTTATGGTTTAAAATTCAAGTCCTCATTTTCAGTTTACTGCAAATTGAACATAAGCAATTTTTACAGTATAACAAAGGAGTTTTATAGTCATAACTGTGTCCCATGTACAGTGAGGTAACTTGTGTTAGCATTTTAAATATTCAGTGTATCCTACCATAGGTGAATTCCTTACTCATTACTGCTTGTTACATCTGATTAATATACTGTTTCTACATTTGTCATTGTTTCGCTTCTTAGGATCAGATCTTTATGGAGAATGTTGGTGCTGTAAAGCAGCTTTGTAAACTAACCAACAATCTTGAAGTCAGAATAGAAGAATTGGAACAGTGGAATAAGAAATTAGCCAAGCTGAAACGGATGAGCAGTTTAAAGTCAACAGTCAGTGAAGAGAGCAAAGCCAGGTACCTCTGTCTGAAACGTACTCTGATTGTTGACACAGAAAGTGGTAGTCTCTGGGGTAGAAATGAAACAGGATTTTGCTTGGCAGTGGAGTTCAGCTCATTTCCAGCATTTAAGTTCTACAAAAATTGCAAATTTCTTATATTTTAACTCATTGTTAAATGTCTGTTAAATTGCAGTCATTTCTATAACTGCTTCAGTTGCGTAACTCAAGGGTAGATTATGTCCAGTTACAGCCCTGGAGCTTGGAAATTGCTGCTAAGAGAACTCTGCAGAGCTGCTTCTTCAAGAAAGCTGACAATTTCCTACTTCTAAACCAGTTTCCCAAGTTTTCATTGAAATAAAATGTAGCACTTAATACCATTTATCTGAATGAGTTAACTCAAGGTCTTTGTTCTTGAAAGTTATTGTGATGACACTTTTGCCTTTCCTTTTCTAAATGTTAAATTGGCAAAAGCAAGTGACATTAACACCCTATTGAAAATGTGTCTCCTTCATTAGTTGCTGAAGCATTCGAATGTTAAAGAGATCTCTCTTACAGCAGGTATAGCCGAGCTACTAGTCTTTTGCCATCAAGAAAATCAGTCCCGCTAAAATCCAACAAGGTGGGTGAAATCAAAGACATGAACTAAGCCTATCAGAGAGTTTTTGTAAGTGCTGAAATATTGGTGAAAGGTTTTGTGTTTATAACTATAGAACCAAATTCCTTAGCCAAAGTTATTTAATATCATGCTGGAAGCTTAAAAACTAACTGTACTGAGACAGAAAATATGTATGAGACACTTCTTTCCTAATGCTGTGTGTGTATGAGAGTATATCCATGCTGTGTAGTGGTATGAAGGAGGAGATCAAGTGGCGAGAGTAGTTGAGCCTGTTGGTGCGCTCATGTGGTGCAGTGCAGCCTTACACAGAAATGTTTGTTTCAGTTTGGAAGTCTGAACAGTGATAATTCTTCCTCAGACTAGTGTAGTATTTCTTAATCTACTAGTAGTAGCTTAGTATAATGTGTCACTTAAAATAATCACACTTTTTTTTTCCTAGGTTTGTCTGTCAAAGACAAGAGAGTCTTGCTCCATGAGGGTTTTCAGAATGACTATAATAGCTTTGGTTGCTATTATGGCACTATGGTAACAATTAATTATCAACAAGTTGACTTGTTTCTCCCTTCCCCTTTCTATTTACCTCATCAGAAAGATGATTGTGATTTCTTTCTTATTCTCACCTTTCCCACTGAAAGAACACAATGTATTAAAGTTAACATGAATATGCCTGGTAATATTGTAAAGTTGGAATAACTTTTAGAAAGTGAAATACTCGTGTTTCACGCACAATTAGTCTCTGTCCGTGTCACGGTGTATTTGCACCTTGAAAGTATCTTGTTGGCAATGTGCTACAAGTGCAGAGCTGGACTCCTGAGACTCTGCACGTTTTATGCAATCATTCTGTACCTAAGTACAGTTCCTGATATACAGAGTGATTCTGTTGTCTGAAATGAAGCTGGACTTGTTTCCAGTGTGGTGCACAGTCCTGGGACTCCAAAAGTTTAACTTGTGACATCGAACTTGTGGAAAGGAAAGTATGGTCTGCACAGGTAGAGATTGCTATTTTCTGTTTCCCATCCAAAATACTGTGGCTTACACTCTCTATGGACTCTCAGCTTTGAACTGGTGTTGGATTCTATTTACAATGAAAAACTGACCATATTTTGGGTTGAATGTAGCTGTATATAAGTATCTGATCTAAAGCACATTAGATTTACTCAACATTTTTCCTGATAAAAGTGAAGTGATCAGATAATTAACTCTTATATTACTACATTTGGACAAAGGTGCTCTCCAGGTATTTTTCTTGTTATGTTACATAAGAGGTGGATGCAAATCTACAGAATAATTCTCTTTCTACAGTGCTTTGACAATATCAACCCTGTATTTACTTAGCATTCATGACAGACATTTTGACAAACATCCAATTTACAGGTAAGTAGTTAATTTAGTGTATTAGAATTAGTAATAGATCGTGTATGTTTTGGTCCACCACTGTAATATATATTTGTTGATGATTTATTTATTTTTTCTTTATCAGCAGTACCTCAAGTCCTGTCCTACTCTCTCCCTCTACCATCACAGCAGGTACTGTATTTCTGCAGGTATACATACATGTAACATGTGGAACAGTCTGCCTGGGGAAGTGGTGGTGTCACCATCCCTGGAGGTATTTAAAAGACATGTAGTTGTTGTGTTGAGGACATGGTCTAGAGGTGGACTCATTAGGGTTAGGCAGTGGTTGGACTTGATAATCTTTAAAAGTCTCTTCCAACCAAAGTGATTCTATGCATTTGATGTCTTTGCCGTTATAAAAGGCTAATGGACACACAACACTAACGAGAATTGTGTCTTTTTTTTTTTTCCATTAGCATTGCAGGGGGAAAGCACAATTTCTCCAAGCACTCAACCCATCATCAGGATCCCTGAAGTGAATTTCTGTGACATTTTGCCTTGTAACAAGGTTTATTGTTGCCCAATTCATCAGCCAAAAGTCAGATCTCTAATTTACGAGAAAAGAAATGCAAAGGAGAAACGTAAGTTGAAACATTAAGGTCCATTATTTACCACTCAAGTAAAAACTACATGAAGAGTGTGGGCGAAGGAGCAGGAACTTTTAAAAGGTCATCAGTTTAAAATAAAAAGAGCCTAATCCAAAGGATTTAAGAAATCACGATGTAACTATGATTAGTTACAGTGTCACTGCAGTCCCTATGTTTTGAAAACTCTGCACTGGCTACCTTTAAGATTTCTGTGTCCTAAGAAGTCAGGTGTCATTGTTCTTCCTGGCCAATCATGGTAAATAATTTTATATGAACCAGAAATTTACTTAATCCCTTTAATTAACCTTTGGCAACAGTGGCCAGGAGTTCACTGGGGACAGTGGAGGGTGAATTAATAGCTTTAAAAAAAACCCAAAATGCTTATTGGTGTAACATTACAGCTTTTCTGTGGGCAGAGAGAGAAATTTAACTGCGTGAATACATAAAATTTGGAATTAAAAGCCTGCTCATTCAGACAGAGTTTTTGAGTAGAGAAATGTTATTTGAAGGCAGAGCTCTGTGCAATAAATTACTTTTACTGAAATGAATTATCTTTCAGATATTGTCTACCAGATATTATGTGTGTAATAGATGAGTAGGTGTATTGTTTACAACTTCTATAATATTTGTAAGAAAGAGTTTATACATAAAGGTATGCACAAATTGTTAAAATTTATATTCCTCTTTCCCAGATGTTGATATTGTCAATGTCTAGAAACAAGTGTTAGTATTACTAAACTCAGCATTCATACTCTTCCGTTCTTGGCCTTGGAAACAATTCTTGCACCACTACAGTTGTCAAGTTGAAGGTGAAACTGAGGACAAATGTAGTTCAGCCTCCAAAGTACAAATGTCTACTGGGGCAGGCACTGCCAATTGCTGTGACACTCTTAACCACGTGAACTGTTTCAGGGGGATTCACATTTTTATGCTGCAAAGGTCTGTTGTCTGCAGACAAGCTGCTTATAGACAGTCCTTGTGATTCTTGTGGTTAGTGCTGGAGCAAGCCCTGTGGCAGATACAGCTCAATACAGTGCTTTCAAGAGGTCATACCTAAGTGATTTGTATTGCTCTGAAGCCTGAAAGAGTGTTGATTAATTAAAAAGACATTAATCCAATTTACAAATGAGAGAACTGTAGACAGATGAAAATTAAATATGAAAACCTTCTATCCCCAGCTGGCTGCTTTTGAAATTAGGTGGAAAGAGAAGATAAGAATAAACACAAAGCATTACCTTCTCAAGGTCTTATGCTCCAAATAGCATTAAGTGTGGATCCAAGAGTGAAAAATAAGCACAGTACACAAGCTACTGAAAGATTTTAGATCTGCAGGAGTTTAATGAAGCTGAATGTATCCCCAGACAGAAGGTAACAATGTCACTTTGAAATCCAAACAGAAGGAAAACCAACAGCTGCTTAATGTAGCTGTAGCAAAGATAAATGAAAAGGAAAATGCTTTCAGAACAAAAAACTAAGAGTTAAATATGGGGAATAATCAAGATAAACAGTGGATATTTTAGAATCAGCTGATTAGTATGGTTCATGCAAAGATAAAACTATTTCACATTACAGTTGAACTATGTGCTAATTCACGAGTTCATAGTTAACACACCTATTGCTATTCCATCACGTTAAACCTGAATTCTGTGGGTACAGGCTACTACTGAGCCCCTCCAGTGTAGATGGTAATCCCTTGTGTCTCAGATTTATTGATGGGAAGGCTGTTAGGGGTGTTGAACTAGAAACAAAAGCATTCATAAGCAAATTCAGTACATCTTTATGTAGCCTAGCTTAATGTGCCCTTTTTCATCGTACTTTAAGAACTGGTTTCTGTGAAGGATTTAGACTTTCAAACTGCTTGGAGTTCAGTGGGAGGAAGGTGCATGAATGCCCTTCAGCATCTGCCTTTTTTCCACTCTCTACTTCTATGCCATTAGCTCTCATCGCTCATCCCTTTGTGTTAAGTGTCAGTGGTAACTAGCAGCTGTCCATACTTTCTCATGAGTGTTTTTTTCCCCGGCTGTGTCTCCCTTCACAGTAAAAGCTTGATAAGGGCTCTTGATGGATTTTGGTCAACTTCACATGTTTTCATTTATTATCTTCAGATGGTAGTTAATGGATTCATAGCAAGGTGCTACCACAAGAAGTCAGCAGCAGGTTTTTCCATACCGCTTATAGAATATTGCATCTTGTGTAAATTAAAACCAGAAAGTGCCCGAGGAAAAATATTATACCAAATGTATGGGATGAGTTTATCTGAATTATATCTGAAGATAAAAGTTGTTGCCATTGCACTCCAGTCATGCTCATACCTTTGTGCTTGTTGTTGAACTGGATCTTCCCAGCTCACATGGGCCTTGTGACACAGTGGAGGTTTACCACAATTTATTGAAGGCTGCTGCAGTGGTTTTGGTGGTTCTTGTGGTTCTAATTTGGCAACTTGAGCTCCAAATAAAAATAACTTCAGGATCCTGTTTTCTGCGTTTCATTTGGAAGGTGACATCTGGTTTGTAAATAAAAAAGGAAGAGTTGAGAGAATGAAGAGGTACTTTACTGTACACGTATAACTGTGTTCGATAGTCGTTTTTCTAGGTGTGTGGCAGCAGATTGCGGTAAAGAAGTGGGACAGCACGTAACTACTGAATGCAACAGTTATGACCTAACTTGGCAGAACTGGCAGATCTGTATTCTGAGCAAGTAAATAAAAAATGGATTCAAGAAATAACTGGCAGCAGTATCACAGAGTCATAAAAAATGATAGAAACCCCAGAGATGGTTTCGTATTACATTGCTTCTGGGGCTTCAGATTCCAGCTGTTAATGTTGTTGCATGATCTCAGTCACCTACCTACTAGCACAAGGAAAGTCTGAATTTTCATTTTTCATGAAATGAAATACAAAATCTGGAATGAATAATGAAGCAGTAAGGTCAATCCAGCTGTCTTATTCCAATCGCAGTGAAATAATGCATTTTGATCCTTCCTTTTGTAAAATAAATATTTACAGAATGAAGCAGTGGCTCCTGGTCTAAAATGTCATTTTGAAATCAGAATGTTTCATTTGGAATATGAGGGAATGGAACATTTTGTTATTCTGGAAATACAGGATTCCAGTTTTTCCCAGATGAAATGATACTCAATGAGGTGTGTTAGTTTAGGCAAGATCAACATTTCCCTGTACCAGGTTATTGGTTACATGTCTCTGGAGAGTTTCTTGGCTGGCAATTAGTGTAAAAGCACAGGAATATCTTTAAACCATTTCCCAAGGGCTTCATGGGCCTTTCACAGCTTGTATGATGTGATGATTATTTAAAAATTGTTTTAAAGTACATTTTTCTAGGCAAGTGCTGAGAAAATGAATAGAATAACAAAAATAAATCATCAGCTTGTATTTCTCAGCCTTGTTTGATGTTTGAAATTTCAGAAGTGAAATCAGTGAACATGGTGATCATGTTGTTAGGTCTGTGTATTAGTTTCTTTAATCTGGTGACTTGCCCTTCTCTCTAAATACCGTGTCTTACTTGGGTCAGTCCTCCCAGTGTCTAATTTCTCACTTTCAGAAAGGAAAGCTATTACCTTGGCAGATTCCTATTTGTTCATTTTATCACTAGTAAGAAAGATGTGGCTTTATGATCAGATTTGTGCTGAAGTGGATGTTGACTTTCACTTTTGCTCCCTGTTGTAACAATTGGTGACACTCTGTGTGGGGGATGAAGTGGACGAAGTCTGTCTGTATTTTGAAAAGCGTCGGACATACTATAGAATTAAAAAAGCGTTTTTCTTGTTATGTAGAATCTTCTTTTGTTTACATATACACCTTCTTCTGAATAGAGGTGCTTTGTATTTTAAAGGTTTTATGTAGTTATGGGGTTATGCATATCTTTATTTAAGAGATAATTAACAATGTCTTCTGGTGTTGCCTTCATATTTTGCTCTTACAACTGTGTATGGTTAATCTGGGGATATTTGTACATGCATCCTTTTACAGGAGACAAAAGTAACATGTTACCCGAACGAAATTTATTTAAAAAACTCAACGGAAAACCTGATCTTGGAAACGACTGTAAGTCTCATAATTTTAATAAAACTGTTGAAATGTATAATTGTATAAATTTAAAAGCTACGTTTAGGCTTGGAAGTCTGCTGCTGGAATTTAGAGAAATTTAATGTGTAACTGGTCATTATAGAGAATTAGTAGTCAGGAATCTATTAACCATGAATCCACGATTCACTATCATTTTCTATCATTTTCTTGTTATTGCAATCTATTTGTACATCTCCATTAGATTTTTACAGACATTCTGGCTGCCCTCTAGAGAATTCTTGGGCTTGGCCTTAGGTGTGCAGTAAAATGACAAGTGACATTTTTTTGATAGGATCAGAAATCTTAAAAGGTGCTGAGCACTGCTAACTCTTATACAGCAAAATGCCTAAGCATATGAGTGTGATATATGTATGCAGGAAAGGCATGTTACAGTGTAAAGGAAGTATTTGAGGTTTGGACCAGTTGAGCTACTGGATTAAAATCGTCAGCTGCTCAAAGGGGCCATTTGTACCTTAGGATTCTGACACATCCTGCATCAGTGGAGACAAAATGAAGTTCTTCAACACAGGACATTTGGCTTGATACCAAGGTTGCATTTTAGAGACTGTGTACTGCTGTCAGAGCCAGTCTGGGCTGAAAATATGGATTCTTTTCCATGAAGATGAGTTCATCTGCTGATTGCATATGTTATAACGGTCTGCTCTGGCATTCATTCAGTATGAGCAGGATTATGCCTTGTTTTTCTGTTTTTGTGGATGCTCAGTTTTAAGGTATAGCATTTTAAAAGACATGTTCCATTAGATAGTATTTGGATGATAAAACATCTATACACTGGCATACACATAAAGCAGGTTGCTACCCAGAGCCATGTGAGGAACAGAACACAGGTTCTGCTTGTTATCTGGGTATGCCCCAGTGGGGGATGACCTGGAAAAATCATTCTTGTTCTGTTTTTTTTGGTTTTTTTTTTGTTTGTTTGTTTGTTTTTTTTTTACATAGCTACACATGTCAGAAGAAAGCCTCTGTGGCATACATGTATGGATATTTCCATACTGAAAGCTAAGTATATAGTACCACATGGATGTTTCATAATCAGAGCCCAGGTCAGCCTATAATCGTCAAGTTTCTTTTCAGAGCAGGGATTTGTTGCTGTGGATCAGAAACACAAAACTGTGTTCACAATGCAGTGTGAGGAGCTGGCTTGGGCCTACTGAAACAGGACCTTATGCTTTCTGCACCACTTTAGGAGGTTTAAAATGTCAGCAGCTTGACACTGTAGGCAACAGTTGGAGTCTGGCTATCTGCTGACAGCTCAGACACACCATCCCCACCTTTCCCAAACCATTGGCAGTGCGAGTAAAGGTCTGTCTGGAGGGATTACACCTGTTGGGCCCTTCTGTTTGTTCAGACTGAAGTGGGCTGATTTAGGGGTCTGAGATGTTGCAGGTCCTAACTATGGGCCTGCATGGTTCCAATGCTGTAAATGAATCTGGAATAAATAAGCTTCTCAGGATGCAGCTCAGTGCAGTAATTACTGGGCCAGCTGTGAAAGCAGAAGCTGCACTGCCTTGCCAGCACACTGTTTTTAACACCGGGTTCAATTGCCTCAGGGAAAAGCCACACTGTTGTGGCTATACTCTTCATCTCATCATAACTAGCTACTTTAGAGTGCCTGGATGGCACAGAGATGCTGACCCAAGGTAGCACAGAAAGCCTGTTGCAAATGGGGGAATGGTAACCAGTTACTCCTCATCATTCCTGGTAATTAGTACACCAGTTATGGTTTGAGTTTATTGTTTGGGGTTTTTGGGTTATTTGTGGTTTTGTTTGTTTGTTTGTTGTTTTTGTTTTCCCCAGAAACTAGTTTTTCATGTCTGTATATCTCTCTGCATTTGTACTGCCTTGAAATGTATTTCATATGTGCATATGTATAAATACAATGCATATACATCTGTTTATACATAAGATGTTGAGCTAATTCTAAATTATAAAATTATGTAAAGTTTTTTATTCCATATTCCCATTCCCCAGACTGTAAACTTCCTCCAAGTGCAGGATGTAAGTATTTGGAAGATTGAAGTATAGTGTCCTGCTACTGCTGTTCTCAGTTGTTCCTATTACCACCATTTCCTTAGGATCAATGTGTGTATATATCTTTGTGGTTAGCTGAGCATATTTTCATTCTTATTCCCTGCTATTCACATATGAAGAATATAACAAAACTCTTAAGTTCTTGCAAGTTCAAGACAGCATTTTCTGAAGAAATTGCAGCATTCATTAGTTAAGTAGTTTTCCCACACATAGGATTAGAAATAAATTTTGTTGTATTCCAGAATAGTTCCTCAGCAAAGTTAACGTTTTTCAAATTAATGGTTACTTGTATGAGCATGGCATCTAGTACATCTGAATGAACATTGGCACATTGGTAGTCCTACTTGGTCTCCCTTCAAAATAGCCTTCAATGCCTGTCAAAAATAAATGTTATATTAGGTGCCTGCCCAGAATATTTGTCCTTGTAAATGGAACAGGTATCGTATCTCCCCTGTATTGGCAGAATGAAGGTAATTAACCATCACTTTTTACTGAGTGCTAATTTAGGCATGTAGCATCTCCTGTATTGGCAAACGAGGTAGTTGATGCCACTCTAATAACTGCTCTTTTATTATGCTGTTACCTAAGATTTCTGAAATAATCAAGAAAAAAACATTGTTCTTAATATTTTCAGGGATTGATACAACAATCAGTTCCATACAGATTTTGGAAACTCAGCAAGTCATTGACAGTCGCTATTGTGGTAAAAATCTACAGTGCAGGTAGTACATGCAGTACATGCTTTATTATGGTGGAATACCATGCCATTAATGACTACTTGGCTTGCGGCTTCTCACAGATGTTTCCTCTAGCTTGCAGAAGTTTTTCCTATGTTTTTCTATTTTTTATTTTTAAATTTAAACGCAATTTCCATGATTTTGCAAAGATACTGCCCATGTCAAAATCTTATGTGCATTATTGTCACCTTTTTCAGGTCTGGAAATTACAGCTATGTTATTCCTGTTAACAAATATACACCCATGGATGTAGAGATCTCACTGGAAATGAAGTAAGTGCAATTAAAGCTAGTACATATATAACCATACAGTGGTACATTTCTTGCCTGATTCCTATTGTGACATGAATTTGTCCCCATTCAAAGGAGTGGGACAAATCTATGCACAACTAGTTCCTTAATATAAGACCATTGAGTTGATCCTTTGCTGTAGTATAGGTCCAACATCACATTCAGCCCAAAGACAGTTTCACTCATTGATCCAAATATTAAAATCCAGCAGTATTAAGGTTTGGTCTAATAATCATCTGAGCAGACATATATACGTATATTGGCAGGATTGTGGCCAATAAGGATTTGAAATTTTTGTTGTAGAGAAATTTATTATAAGAAACATATGTCTATATAACTCCAGTGAACACCTTTTTTGGCCTGTTGTGCCAAGCACTGACAAGAGGATATTTGTGCATGAACCTCTGGTAATGCATAAAGATATGACTTAGTGTGGGAAGATGAAGCAGACATATTCCTCTCAGAACATATTTTCTCCTCAAATAAAAGTCCAGCTCCAACGTTACTCCCAGAAGTAACAAATCCTTTATTCTCTGAGAAAAGCCAGCAATAGCCAGAACAGCTGCCAAACATTCTGCCTGATGACACTTCATGACTCCGGTCTCTCCATGAAAGGGCTCTGTGAAGTCTGATGAGTCTGGTCTTTTGATCTTGAATATTATCCTTGTAAACATCTGCCTTTTTCAGATATGAGGAAATATAACCCTAATGTGCCTGCTTGTTTTCTAGAGCAACTGAAAGACTGTCTTTTAAAAGTATGCAGTTCTAAAATAATAATGCAGCTTTACCATATAGGGATTAATACATCATACTCAGAGTTTCACTGTAGCGGGTGCTGAGTTTATTTTGGATATTGGTTTGGGGAGAGGGGGATTTTAAATTTATACCTTTGCTATAAACTAAACACTAAACAAAGCTTCAAACTTAACAAACCCCAAAACAGTTCAGAAAACTCTAGCACATTTGGATTATTGCTGTGCCCAAATAACGTAAGACACTCCAGCTACATACTATCCCATATGAATATTGAATTTTAAGTTCAAATACATACATATATATTTGATTCTTCCATTAAGAGCAATAGGATAATTTTTTCCCTCTATTTCTTGAAGCACCACAGAACCATTAATAATATTTCTCTGCAAAGTCACATTTGGAAATTATTGCTCCCGTTATTCTTCAAGCCAAAACAGTAGGAAGGATTTCCTGGAAACCACACAGGTAAGAATTTCCCAGCAGTACACTGGCTTATGAGGATTGTTTTTAGAAAATTAATAGCTGCAACATTCTGATCTTGATTAAGGTAGTGTCTAAAGGGGGACTACAAGAAAACTGTAGAGGGATTTTTACAATGGCATATAGTGATAGGACAAGGGATGATGTCTTTAAACTGAAAGAGGGGAGATTTAGAATAGATTTGAGGAGGAAATACTTCACTATGAGGATGGTCAGGCCCTGAAACAGGCTGCCCAGAGAAGCTGTGGCTGCCCCCTCCCTGGCAGTGTTCAGGGCCAGGTTGGATGGGGCTTTGGGCAACCTGGGCTAGTGGAGGGTGTCGCTGCCCATGGCAGAGGGGTTGGAACTGGATGATCTTTGAGGTCTCTTCCAACCCAAACCATTCTAGCATTCTATGAAATATCCAAATGGTACTTGGAGTCTGCCAGTCATTGCTGACTTTGGCATGGCCATGAGATGCAACCTTTGCATAGGAGTCAGTTTTCTGCTGTATTTTGTAAAAATCTATCTAGAGACTTTCTACAAGAATAGTTTTGAGTCAACTTCAGCCTGACTCACCACTGTAATTCATTATTTCTCCAACAATGCTTAAGAAATGGGAGTAGTTTTCACTTAGAGCCTTAGGAAATTTTCTCCCCAAACTGCTACCGTTTCCATTGTTGTGTTATGAGTAGTGAATTCAAATTTTAAATTCTTTAATTGACTCGAAACAATGCTAGTGCTTTCCTTTAGTTCTCTGTAAACAGAAGTTTACCAGTCAGTCTCTCTAGGGAAAATTCACCACTGTAAAAGCAAGAGTTGTTCATGTTATTCTCTGGATTGTCCCAATGGGAATAAAAGCTGTTAAAATGTTAGCTTTTTCCATGAAAAAAAAAAACCCAAAAAACTATTTAGAGGCTGGATCTTGCGAACTTTTGATCACCTCCAGTAAACTGATGAAGGCCTCAAACTCCCTTCAGATTCTCTGGAAATATAAGCCTCTTTCACGGCCCCGATTTGCCCACATTGCTTGGAAGTGTTTTTTCTGACTAAACCAGTAAGGAGGACAGGAAGAAGTAGGGTAGTATTTCTGAACATGCTGTAGGAGAAATGTCCGTGAAGTTGAAAGTCTTTTCAGAGATATCTTTAGATTTTTTTGATCTATGATGCCATACATGATATGCTCTTAATTGATTTAAAATTACTTATTTGATGCTTTGTCAAATTAGAGCAATTGCGATATGCCCACCCTTAAGCTGCCTTTTTGATTTACTTTGCCAGTGTATTTGCAGAAAGTTACAGGCTTCTCTGGAACTGCTACATCAGAAAGCCAAATTTGTCCAGGTTTTGACCTGTCAGCCCTAATTCCAGCAGAGCTGAAATGAAGTCAGACTCAGAGAGTTTCGCAATGCAGAAATATCCTTGAAGCTTACTGCCAAAACTGGTCAAAGACATTTCCTGTGCCAACCTGAAATCCACATCAAAAGACTGAAGCTAACTAGCCTCCAGCAGCAGTGAGCATTCAGATTTGAAGTGGCTCAGAATAGAAATGCTGCCTGGTGGAAGAGAGGGTTTTTTCAAGCGGATTTTCCTAGGCGCTGGAAAGCTTATTCCCTACCAAAGGGCAGGACAGCAATCATATGGAGTCGTCAGTCTCACATAAGTTGTATCACGTTGAACATATTGTCTCCAACACAGAGAATGTGTCAGAAAGTGAAGGGAGGAGGGAAAGATGAAGGTGTTGAGACAGTAGAAAAGGATGAAGTAAGTTACCATGGATCATTAGGTCAAAAAGAGGTGAGGACTGAATTTCATTTTATTCAGTGTAGCATAAAGAGATATGAAATGTATTATTTCCTTTGTACATAACAGGACATTGCAATCAAAAATAGCATGAATAGCCTGAGTCTGTGTTTGAAATATGGAGCAAAGATGCATATCTTTAGAAGATACAAAGGAACTTTCACTGCCTTGTGAGGGCTACTAAAGTTGCTGATTCAAAATCATCAGAATTGCCATTTGCTACTATTACACCTTAAAGCTTTTTGGCCACCTGGTACATCATGAACAATCCTTATTTATTGTGGGATTTGCTTGGAAAACTAGAGAGGGAGTTCAGTTGTTCAGAGCCAGCTGTGTGTTGCTGGGAGCCAGATGTCTGTCAGTTGTTATGCAGAGCTGATCAGAAAAAACCCACTTTGCAAGCTTTAAAGTCAGCACTTTGTCTTTAAATACTCTGACTATAGCTATCAGGACTTGTTATCTAATTACTTTGCTTTGCATTTGTCAGTGAAATGTTTCCAGAGCCTATACTTCTCTCCGTTTTAATGTGAAAGAAGGTTATCTGATCTCTCTCGTTTATCGTCCAGGGACGTCAGCATATTTGGACTCTCCCTGTGGCTAAATTGTATGACAGCGCATACTATTTCCGTGTAGCTGTACCGGTAAGGCTTTTCAAACGGCAACACAGCAAAAGACAAACAGCATTTGAACTGAGAAAAGATACTATTTGAACCTCCTTTATTTTTCTTCTGCAGGGTTTTGCCAGCTGCTCGACAGATCCTTATTTTGCTGGGATATTTCTAACTGATTACTACTTCTATTTTTATCGACATTGTAACTAAAAGGTTCCTGATAATTTTGCTCTTTGGGGAAAAGACAATGAAGCTCTTGATATGAGAAAGACACTTGTGAATGGCCCTGGTTATTTTTTTAAACCTCTTGCAGAGTTGTATGACACTTTCTTGTTCATTTTACCTTTAAATTTAAAGGGAAAAAAAAAGAGAAAATGAAAAAAGAGGAAAATAATGTGTTTGTTAACAACTGAAGTGCTCTGCATTTCCAGGAACTGTATCTAAAAAGGACATAAGGAAACAGAGTATATGATAAATAGTCCCATTGATCATAGTGACGTTATATGATATTGTACATATAGCAGACAAGAACAAATGGTAGGAGCTCTGCTGAGCTGGAATACACTCTGGTCCTCAGAAGTTGGTAAAATAATTAAATGCTATTCGAGTTCAGGAGACCTGCATCTGTCCTACAGGCATGAACCTTCAAGTGTCTGCTGCTCTTTATTTATATATAAATCTTTTTTCTTTTTTCCACTGACAAAACCAAAACCAAGCAAAACTTTGAGAGAGAAATGTAGCACTGTGCAAATGTCCTCTAAAATAAGTGCTGTAAGTTTGGGAACAGGTCAATTCCACAGTCTGTGTAAGTATTTACATTTCAGAAAGCAGTACCATCATTACTGTTAAAATGGTGTGATTTAACAATGCTGCTTTTGTTTGAAGCAGATACATTTCTGCTAGACTTTTTTTTTTGTTTGTTTTTAAAGCCCAACTGTACAGCAGGAAAAACTATTCCTAAATTCAAGTTAGTTTTTCTTGGTGTTTGTGATTTGTGTGATGAAAGAATAGAAATATTGGAGAATGTCTTGCTTGCATGGCTTTCAAAGATGCATATGGATACACACTTGCATGGGAGAAAACTCTCAGTTTATATTTAGGAAATACATTTTTAAGGTAAAGCTATTTGAATGAAATTCTGCATTATTTGTTCAGACAGAAGGGAAACAGATGTAATAACCTAGTACAGTGTAAATAGTGTTGTGGGGTATGTTTAGAGCCATCATTCATTTTGTGTAGAGAAGAGAAAGTAAATATAATGGACAGACTGTAGGCTTTTAAAGATTTATAATGTAAAAGTTAGATTTGAACTAGCTTACTCTGAGATTATTTAGCAGTGAAAGGGAAACATTAGGAAAAAAATTAATCTAAAAAAGAGCTGACCACAGTTTTTGTAAACACTAGTGTGTCCTAATTGTGTATTTATTGCCTGATTATGCAATGGGAGAGCTTAATTTGTTTCTATGCCTTCGTGTGGTTTTTCTTTTCTCACTATTTTGGGATTTCCTTTAAGGATGATCTTCTCATGGATTTTTTTTTTTTTTGATGGATGTCCTTCAGTAAGGAATTACTATTAAGTTCATGGATATTTATGCCTAAAATGACTCACTGTTTTGACTTGAAATATATAAGAGCTTTTGAGTTTGTGGCTTTTTGGGTTTTTTTTTTTTTTTTTGGAGGGGGGAGTGGAGTGGTGGGTTTATTTGTTTGAGTTTTTTTGTTTTGTTTACCTGGGAAGTATTTGTGGTGTAGACTACATGTTCTGTAATAGTCCAGATACTAAGTAGACTTGGAACTCTGGGTCCAAAAGCATCAGAAGTTTGTGCCTTTAGACTTTAATGGTTTGTACTTGAGTGTAACTCCTAAGAAACGTCACCCAGTTATGGATGCTAATGCACGTGTGGTTTGAACAAAAACTGTACCTCTCTAGACTTACCCAGTTTTCATCACACTGCTCTGGGTTGAAATACTCTTCCCAGTAGCACAGAGCACTGAGTGGGAGAATATAAGCTTCCAGTGCTTCCTTTCATCAAAAAGCTTCCTGTGATTAGTCTGGGATGAGAAAGCAACTCCTTTCTTTGTGACAAAGCTTGTGGTGATTTTATTACACGTTACTTTGCCCATTCAAGAATTTTCAACTAGTTCTTTACTTCTGTCACATGCTTTTAGTAAGGTACTCTTGAAGATTTTATTCAGATTTAAGAACTCAGCATCCTGGTTGTTATGGCTGGGGCACCTTGGGTACTGCCCAGGGGGATCAGGCTCAGGTATCAGCCTGGGCCAGCCTTTGCGGTCCCCACTGAGACTCAGGACATGGGACTTACTGAGACCACCACAGTAGCTGTGAGGTTCAAGACATGTTAAGCCACTTTAGTTGGTCATAGTGTGTCTGGTCCAGGTTCAGTGTAGGTTAAAAGAAGAAAAATAAATGCACTCACAGCCCTTTGGGCACTGCTGTCCTTGTAAGTATAGTCTCCTCTCCCTGCTCCAGCTTCCCAAATAGCATGTTTTCTGTCAAAACAGCACATGAATGAACATTTTAGTGCATACACAAGCCCTGTATTCAAAATAACAGGTTTCACCCTCACAATCCTGACCCAATTTTAACCCTGGTTGCTATGGCGCTCTGCAGCCTCGGCGATGGACAGGACAGGGTGATGTGGTGATGGCACACAAGCCTTTTGTTGCTCCTTGGCCTGGGTCCAGCCAGCTTGTTTCCCTCTTCTCCCTCCACCCCTCAGCAGCTGGCAGCTGCCTACATGTGCAGACCAGGAGCAGCAGCATGGCTGCAGCCTCTGCCAGCTCCACGTGTCCTCTCCTGGAGGAGCCACCAACTCTCAGGCACCCAGTGCAGACCACAGCTCCCATCCTGTGGCTGCATGCCCCTGTATTCGAAAAGCCTTCATCTTCCTGCTCCCAGGCTTTGAGCAGGCTTCCTCTCCTCTTCCCTCACTAGTTCCTTTCCAGCTGTCCTGTATCCTGCTTTAGTCCCTCCAAAAAAGGAACTCCTTACAATGCTTTTAAAGGATGAGATTTAAAATAGGTCATCTTCTTAGAAATGGGCAGAAAGTGACTTTTATGACCAGGATTTAAAACAAAACTCATTATTTTAAAGGCGGCTATTTTAATTTCTAGTTGATGTTGAATATATCGCAATTGCCTACATGCAGTAATATCATCACAGGATTTGCAAATTTGAGTTTAATGTTAATTTAACTGGTAGAGATACTCTGCAGGGTAAGCTGTGCTTTGCATTTTTCATTCAGTCTTAATGTTGCACTTTTCCTTCCACAACATAATCTAAACCACAGACCAGCTGGCTGTGTTGATTAAAATCCGCTTTCTGCTTTTTATTAATCTTCATGGTTTTGCCCTAGAATTATGAAGTGGTCATGGTCCATCAGGAAGGAAATCTGCTGGGCCAGAATGCGGTGTTTACAAATCGAGATTTCTGCCTAAATCATATTGCTGATTCCTAAAATAAGTTGTGTCCCTAATGCTTTATTACATTCACAGAGCCTTACATGGGTTTGGAACAAAGCTCTTCAGGTTCAGTTGCTTACGAATAATTCGTTATGGATCTGGTTGACACATTTCCTCACTGAAACCTAGATTAAGAGAATGTCACCAGGGGGTGGGGGTGACAGAAGACTAGTGTTGTCAGTGGGTCTAATCCTGCCTCCTGGAGGTGTAGAGTCAGGCAAGATCTTCATACGGAGCCTCAGTGCCTGTACCTTAAGAGTAGAGGGAGAATGGATGGGGTCAGGGTATTGCTGAAAGGGGGAGTATTGATCTAGATGTCAGAGGTTCCTTGGGATGCACAGTGAAAGGATATGAAACCTACTCAAATGGAAGGTGATGGAGCAGTAGGAAGGATGCTCTGATTCCTGAAATAGGAGCATAGCCTCTGTTTTCCTTGCTCTACAAAGCTCCTTGCACAAAGGCCTTTTGTCTGGACTGGATGATATTCACCCCAAACAAGTAATGTGCTCTGTGTGGTGTTGTTTTTTTGTAAATAACTATTTGATCACGATGAATTGATTTTTATTTTTAAACTAATTTGATGTGATGATTAGGCAATCACTTTAGCATGTGGTTTTTAAATTATCTCTCGTTAACAAAATGAGGAAGTAACTAAGCATAATACATTTTCCTGATTTCTCACATGGTTAATTAAAACTGTGGATATTCTTGTTGAGGGGTTGGGATATCTTTACATATAGGGATGGTTAAAATGGTTATGCCCTGTAGTAACATCATCTACGCATTGACCAAGATCCTACACTTAAGGATTGTACTCAGTGAAAATGTTAACATAGGTAGAGAGATCTACCCACAGGTACTTTGCTGCTCTTCTCTGCCCTACTGCATGTTGATGTTGGGGACCCTGTCAGTGCTTACGTTTGAGGCAGAGAGAACACAGAATGATAGTGGGTTCTTGTAAATAATGCATACTAACACCTCAGAATTTTTCTATGAGGAGCCTGGTTTGGTCTTAGGCTTTGCTCTTGTGTTTCCATAGTTGCACTTAGATACAAGCACCTGTTTTTTTACTATTCAAAATATATGGCCTATCAAATTCTACACCATTACTATCTGCTCTGAGCTTTAGCAAAGGACTTTAAGATTTGTACGTTGAAGAATCACAGCCCCAAACTTTTCTAGAAGCTTTTCTCTCCGTTTGAGGAATGATACGCCTCAGCTCAGCAAGTCTCTCACCATTGCAGGAGTATCCATCCTATGGCACAATAGGACAGAGGTGGGTCGTGGAGATGTGAAGTACCCACAGTGTTAAAACTGTGGCCTTGCATGACACCACGAAGGAAGTTTCCTGTGAGCCGGCGCTGCTATATGACTTGACCTGCTGAACACAAGCTCTATTTGGGGGCGGAGCTGTTCTTTATCTTCCTGCTGGTGTCTTAAGCTTTTGTAGGGTTCCCTTTCCTCAGAGTCATGTTTCTCAGCTTCTAGGCTGCTTTGCAGTCTGCTGCAACCTTACGACTTTGCAGTTTCAGTCTTCAAAAAAGCAGTTCTGTTTTTTTCACTTTAGAGGATCTTGGGTGCAAAAAAGGCAGTTCTGATTTCCCCTCTTCCCAATTTACTTTTGTCACTTTTCCAGGCATTGATCATTTTTGAAGCTCTGGTTTCTTCAGGCATAAAAACCCACACTAGCAGCTTGCTGTGGTAACCTCTTTGCTGATGGGTGCTACTGAGCATTGCTTGGCCGGCTGCCGAAGGCTCATGGGCACTATTAAAAAAAATAAACCCCAAAAGACTACTGGGTGGGGCAGGTTAATTGCTCTGTTTCTCTCCTCTCCTGACTCCATAGCTCTTACTTTCATTAGACTTTGGCCATCTCTGGTGCTTTCTTTAATAGAGTGGAAGTAGCAACTGGGCCTTGTAGCCTCCCGCATTCCCATCTAACTTTCCCCTACACCTTCATGGCCAAAGCAGCTCATAATATCCTCCTGGCAGTAGCCTTACTGTTTTCCTTTGTCATCTCCTTGCTTTAAGAAGCCTCATGCCTTGGTAAATATCATCCCAAGTTCAAAATTCCTGCTCTTATTTTCCAGAAATACTCAGGAGCTTGGGCTCTCTACTGGCTTTTGTGTTTCTCCCTCCTTTTGGACTATCACTTTTGTCCCTGTGTTTTCTCACGTAAACCCCTCTTCCTGGTCACTCCTTTATGCAAATGCTGACGTAAATCATCAGAGGCTCAGCCATATGTATATAAATGCTTATTTTGTGAGCTTTCATACTGTAGTGTTGTTTGTTCAATGTCTTATGGTCTTATGTGTTTCTGGATGGTCTTACTGACTTCACCTGATGTTCCACAGAGCACTGGAGGTCCTTTGGGCACCCACAGCCAGCTCTGGGCACTCCTCAGCATGGGACACAAGTTGAACACTTCACGGGCAGAAAATAAAAAATCAATAGAACTGCTTAACAGAAAGAATGTGAACTCTGCATTTCTCATTCGTTTTACTGTCCCTGAAGGATTTTTCTTTTTTAAATTATGTAGTTAAATGTAAGTACAACAAAGAGTGACCTGAAGGATCTCACTCAATCCATCCTCCTTGGCCAGGTTTGGTTTCCTAGCTTCTGTTCAGACAACTGCCAAGAGCCATACCTGCTGAATTGGGTATCCTGGGCACATAAATCAAACAAAAAATGGCCTGTGTATGTAAGCAGCATCTGATGTTCTGTTTCTGGATAAAATATGTGGAGATATTTTTTTTTCTATGGAGAAAGAAGAAAAAAAACCCCAAACTGTCAAACATATTAAAGGAGATGGTTGCAATAAGACGACCTGTATGCTGTACATAATATATGACTTTTTTTTCTCTTCTGTGTGTGCCCTCCAAAAGATGAGAAATTATAAGGGCTGTAACTGAAAGCATCATTAAATGTTAATCTGCTGGGGCTTCCTTAGTGCTAGCGAGGTCAGACTCTGCCGCAGAACAGTGACAGATGGAGCATCCTCTGTGAAATCACACTGCCTTGCCAAACGCTGTCGGTAGACGAGCTGTCTGTCGCTGTGCACGTGCTCTGGTCACACACCCTGTGAGCGTCCTGCCCCAGGGTGGGAGCGCTCAGGGGGACCTGGACCCCGTGCAGGAAAACACCGGCATGGGCATGTCACGCAGACACTGAGTCAGGAAGGACGGGCTTTAGGCCAGTAATGAGCTTTCTGCTTCTGTGAGTGTATCGTAACCTGCAGGCAAGAAAATGCTGGTTGGAAAGTGGTTTGTCCTGGTGTAGTGCTGAGCTGGAGATCTTTAAATTGCTCTGAAGGGCAGTGTCCCTGCTGAGTCTGGTTTCTGTGGTTTTCATCACCTTGTATGAAAAAGGCTTGAGTCTTGGAGGATTACCATGTTTGGAAAATTGAGTTGCAAGCTCCCAACTGACAGTCTTAAGGGCTTTTCCTGTAAAGAAGCGAAGTAACTGAGACAGAAGGATAGGTGTTGCTGGATGTCCAGATCTGCCTACTTTTGACCAGACTCCCTACGTTGCTGCACTTTAGTCATTACCACTTCATAACTCACCATTTAATTTAGCAATGAAGCTGCTGACAGGAAAACCAACCAATCAAATTCTTCCCTAAAGCTCTGGCACAGCAAAAATGGGAACGATTCCCAAATCAATGACTGCCCCAGTTCCTTTTTGCCAAAGTCCTTTGTGTTGGAACAGCTGAGGCTGCTCCCCAGGGAAGACTGAGCCAGCATTTCAGACCCTGTGGCCTTCAGGCCTGTCTTCTCTCTTTCTGGGGGAGAGAACATGGGCACTAGTTTGATTTGAGCTACACAGTTGGCCTGCAAACCTTACCCTCTGCCTCGTGTATGGAAAAGAGCTATTCCTGCTGCGCTAGCAGGGGAGGCAAAGGAAACCTAAAGCTGTAAAGTCCTGGTTCTGGTGTCCTAAAGCTCTGGTGAAGTGGTGGTGTCATCACTTTGGTGCTACCTGATGCATTTTGATGATGATTTGAGTTATGAATATGTGAGGCACTGTCACCATCAATAAGTTTTTATATGTATATATATATAATATANAACTGCAGAGCTTGGCTCAGGCGCTGCTGCTTGTTATCCCACTTGTTTCAATTGTGTTTAGCCTGGGTCGCATGTTTTCTCAGCACAGACAATTTCCAGAAATCATTTGCTGGGCTTAATTGCCTTGTGAAGGCTGTGGGCATTTGTAAAACCTTCAAATGAAGCTTTTAATCTGAAATGTGAGATTGAGAAGTGAGGGTTTGTATTCAGGCTCTTGCCTCAGCTGAACAGCATCAAACCAGAAACAAATGGGCTGCATACCTTCACTGATGCATCTCAGCGAAGAGGAGAGCAACATCATCCTTTGCTTAACAGAAGATCAATATACTCCCAACAAAGGCTGTAGTTATTTCTAGCTTTTAAGGCAACTGCAAGCTTCGTTCACAGAGGTTGTAAAAAAGTGAATACCCAGAATATGGAGATGTCTCAGCCTGGGACAGAATAATGTCTAGGGCAGACCAATGCTGGTGGTGGTGTACCCTAAACCAACAAGATATCACTGGTAGTTTGACAGACAGGCAGCTCAGATATCTATGGACTGGGACCAAGGTAGTAAAGCATCAAGCTGAGCTAGGGACATCAAGAAACCTACTATACGTGAGGTTTCCCAAGAGGGCTGTAGCAGAGCAAGGAGCAGAAACTGTATCTTCCAAAGTGCAAAATGGCTTCCAAGCCAACACCTCGCCTTTACTCTCTTATGGACAGCTCCTAACCTTTTTTGTAAGCTCTGTTCTGTGCCTGCCTCTCAGTGGGTGGCAAAGAGCCAGCTCACATAAGCTCACAAGTTCTTCTGTAATCCAATAGTGTCTCTCAGAAGAGCAAGCATCACACTGATGATGTGATGGACAGTTTTATGTTGAGTGAGATCTCACTGACTGTGGGATTAGATTTATGTTTTTCCAAAACATGTTTGCCTCAGCAGAAGTGAAGTTCTCCCTTGTCTGAATGGAGTCATCCGCTGAAGAGGGAGGAAAAGTGGTCACTGCCATATGGAGTATCTGGGTGGAGAAGCTACAAGGGGTGGGTAGAGAGAGCCTATGTTGCTCCCCTTAAAATTCATCTTGGGACTTACCGCATTTCTGTGGATTGTAGAGTTATAAAATGTGGCCCCTGCATGTCTTGTCTCTGCTTCCTCTCCCTACAGGTTTTATTCAGATTTGTGTCAGTTTTCTTCTCCAGGTACAGGCCCATCTGGATTTTGATAATGCCTGCAGAGGCTCCTGTGCATTTCTCTCTTTGATTGCTGCCTCCCCTCCGGGAAGATTTTACATTTCACAATGTGCTGAAAAGCACATTTCCCACATCTACTTTAACAGTGCCAATAGAGCTCTCTCTCTGAGCTCTGGAGACTCTCAGGACACAGGGTCAGCACGTTGCCCTGTTTCAGTGTAGCCATGTCAGATTTTGGTTTTAAAATGTCTCATTCAACATGTCCTGGCATATTAATCCTTCTGTTTTTCAATAGATAAGCCCATGTTTTTGGCAACCAATGCAGGAAAATAGCCAGTGCAGAGCAAGAACTGTGTGAACTTGCTTCTGCTGAACGCTGCATCACGCTAAGCTGCTGTGTTCCAGATGGGGCTCCAGATGGGGGTCACACATCCACCTTTCCATGTCTCTGGAGCAAACATTCCCCTATTTTGATCCTTCCATTTGCCAGGAGCATGTCTGAGCAGGGTCATGGCCATTTGGGTATCAGAGATGGTGCAATGTGTTGCAAATAAAGCATGTGCTGTGCTTCATCCTGGAAAACCTGCTCTCTTTTTTTGTTTGTTTTGTTTTGGTTTTTTTTTTTTTCTTCTTCTTTAATTGTTTCAGCAGACCTAAGCCACTGGAACAGAAAGCCTGGGGTTATTCCATGTGCAAGAAAGATGCAGCATGCATCACAAGTGGGTGATGTGGTTCTTGGAGCTCTTCACTGGGCACCTCGAGACTTAGGTGCTGACATTTGGCTGCATCCATTACTTACCTGGAGGAAGGAGAATTTGGCTCGCTAACCTGGCCTCCTCCAGTGCTTCGTGCTGCAGCATAAGCCTGTGCCATGAGAGTGAAAGTTCATCTTTGCAGTGCTTTTCAGGGAGACGTGGGCAAGCCAGCTAGAAGCCCACCTTGAAATGTGAGGTCTCTGCAAATATTGCTGATGAGCCCTGTGGAGGCTGGACTAGAGAGCCCTTGCAGCTTGCAAAAGCTCACTTGGTATTTGTGTCAAGCCTCAGGGATAGAGGAACAGCCCTCTTGGCTCCTCAGGGGATGTCTTCTGACATCTGCTGCAGGGTGATGGTGGTTTTTATCACGGCTTTCCTGCTTGAGAAAATAATGGAGTTTAGTTACCTTAGGTGTAAGCTAGATGGTGCCAGAGCACACCAGTAAAATAATGCTCACCTATTAAATTAGAAGACGACGGTCACAAAAATAATAAGGGAAACTCCTCAGAGTTAGAGGCTTTTTAAGAGCTGGCTTTGCCTGCTACTCTTGTTCTTGCTGTAGTTTCTGCTTCCCTGAACCTCTCAAATCGCCCCATCAAACCTATGAACTAATGGAAACCTTTCTTTGATATTCTTACAAGGAGCAGATGAATAAGCTGACCCTGCTCTGTGATTTGAAGTTAAGGTAAGTTGTTTCAGTCTGTTTCATCTCTCTGTGTTACATTGGAGGAGCAGTCAGACATTCCCCGATGCCACAGAGGGACATGTGCATTGATGGGGTAAATGTTAAAAACCATTAGTGGGACTCAAGTGCATCATTCCTATTGACAACCAGTGGGACCTGTACTTCTGTGTTTCCCATGCTGCAGAACTTCCCCTGGCCTCTGTTCCCAGCCGCATAGAGCACCTTGTTCTTTAGACATGGATAGTGACATGACAAATGGGTGCTACTGGGTGCACCAAAAGGAGTAAAATTAGGAAAGCTGAGTATGTTAAACAGATTTAAATATGCCTGGAAATTAGTAATTTGATTGGCAGAGTGCCCTAGATTTCTGGCTAATGGGCCTGTTTTGAAGAGCTCCTGCTGCATTTGACATACTGGCCTGATTGCTGTTCAGACACAGTTGTACATCTGGTGATCTGAGCAGAGCCACTCTGCAGGGGTCCTTTAGTTCCATGTGAGACAAGAATGGTTGGGCATACCAATATGATGCAGAATCATTCCACTTTATTAGCAAACTCCGTGACATTATATAGGAAACCATTTGACCCTGGCTGGAGGCCAGACTCCCATCAAAATTGCTCTATCACTCCCCTCTTAGCTGGACAGGGGAGAAAATACATGTTGAGAGGCTTTGGAGTCGAGATAAGGACAGGGAGAGATCATTCTCCAATTAGTGTCACAGGCAAAACAGACTAGACACAGAAGAAAGGAAAGAAAACTCTCTAATTTATTACACTCCACACACAGAGAAAACCAGAGTCAGATAATGAGAAGTACAAACAGCTCTTAAAACACCACCCCCCACCCCTCCCTTCTCTGCAGACTTCACTTTATTCATCATTTTCTCCTCTCCAGGATGGCACAGGGGAAAAGCGAATGGAGGCTTCAGACTTCAGTCAGTTCCTCATGAGCTGTTTTTCTTCTTGGAGGGGGCTGGGCAGGAGCATTTCTCACCCTTGCCCTGCACCAGCGAGGGTCCCACCCATGGGAAACAGTCCTCCACGACCTTCTCCACATGAGTCCTCTCCCACGGGGCCTTGGCTCTTCACCAACTGCCCCAGCATGGCTCGCTTCTTGTGAGCCATGGCTCACTCATACATAAAATGTCTCTCAGTCCCAGACTGCTGGCCCCAGCCTAGTCCCCCTCAGAGTCACAAGCACACCCAGCAAACCTGCTTTGTCGTGGGCCTTCATCTCTCCCTCTCTCTGCCTATTATCTCTCTCCATGAGCTGCAGGTGCTGCCAGGGGCTTGCTCCAATGTAGGTCACAGATTCTTCCATATTCCTCTCCCTGCTTCATGGTGGGCTCCTGCCCAACCCAGGTACCTCTCCATGGGCTGCAAGTGGGGACTCTTCGTCCCCCATGGGCTGCTGGGGGACACCCACTTCACCATGGTATTCTCCAGAGGTCGCAGGGAATCTTATCTCAGTACTTCCTCCTCCCCGCCTTCACTGACCTTGGTGTCTGCAAAGTTTCTTACAGCTTCTCACTCCCTTCTCTGGTGGCAAAATGTGGCTGTTTGTGTTTTTCTCTCTCTAAAATGTGATTCCCAGAGTCACTGTGACCGGCGCTGATTGGCCTGGCCTTGTCAGCAACAGGGTTTGGGAGTTTGACCTTGGGCACCCAGCTGGGATTTGCTTTGCTGGACCCTTAAGAAGCTTCTAGCTGCTTCTTAAAGAAGTAACCCTGCCAAACCACCACAGTGAGCATGTCAGGGCTGGGGTGACACCAAAAAACTAAGCCTAAGATCTGTGCTTTCACCTGAGGCTCGAGGACGTGCTTGAAGTGGTCCTTTGTGCAATGTGCTCGGTGGGCACAGTGGAAAACTGCTGTGGTGGACTGAAGAAATGATGCTTGCACAGCATGGGTGCTGCTCTGCGAGATGTGTGTGTGGGAATGTAGGTCAGTGAAACATCCAGAGGGGTTGCACAGCTGCAAAGGACATGTTTAGGTACACAGGCTGCAGACAGAAGACTGGAGCTATCCAGGCCACCGCTGAGCAGCCTGGTTTGTGCCTGAGTGAGGAACAGCATGCCAACGCATACATACAGACAGAGCCTGGTCCTCAGAAGTGCCTACAGTGCTTTGTTCTGGAGCTGCCTGCAGGCTGGCATAGACATTTTGGCTCTGGAGTGGGGTGTCTGTGGTACAGGGCTGTGGGTCATGTGGATTGCCAGGGGCCCATGGCTCTCCCAGAGCCTTGGCAGAGGTATGTGCCTGGTTCTTTTAGATGCACTGGGCTTGGTCACTGCGAACATGAGGAAGGTGAGGCTTGCAAGCTAGAGCAGGTATTGTCTGTGCTTTCTAGCTGTATCAACTGATCTAACAGAGGTGGGTTTGGTCCCAGAAGCCTTTTTTCAGGCCTGAAGCAGTAGCAGCCAGTTTTGCTCCTAAGCAATCCAAAATGGTGCAACTTCACCTGCATCAGCTTGTTTTGTGAGGTCTCCCCAGTTTTCTGGTCTCTTCTTGCTTATGTCTGTGTGCAGCATCTTTTAAAATTTCTCCGCTCCTTACTGCTTGTGTTTCTTTGACTGCCATGATTACACCGGTATTAATACAGGCTGGGGGATAGAGAGATTGAGAGTAAGCTGGCAGAGGAGGACTTGGGGATTCTGGTGGGTGGAAAGCTGGACATGACCAAGCAATGGGAACTTTAAGCCTGGGAAGCTAACCTGTCCTTGGCTGCATCCAAAGAGGCATGGTCAGCAGGTTGAGTGAGGGTATATGACACACCGGAAAGATGGGATGTTATCCAAGGGGACCTGGACAAGCTGGAGAAGTAGGCCCATGTGAACCTCAGGAAATTCAACAAGACCAAGTGTAAGGTCTTGCACCTGGGTTGGGGCAGTCCTTTCACCAATACAGGCTGGGAGATGAAGCAATAGAGAGAGTCCAGCAGAGAAGGACTTGGGAGTGCTGGTGGATGAGAAGCTCAACATGAGATGACAATACATCTTCACAACCCAGAAGGCCAACTGTATCCTGGGCTGCATCAAAAGGAGCGTGGACAGCAGGTCAAGGGAGGGGATTCCACAGGCTGCCCAGAGAGGTTGTGGAGTCTCCTTCTTTGGAGACATTCAAGACCAATCTGGACATGTTCCTATGTGATCTAGTCTAGATGATCCTGCTCATGCAGGGGTTTGGACTGAGTGATCTTTTGAGGTCTCTTCCAGCTCCTAATATTCTGTGATTCTCCCCCCCTACTTTGCTCTCATGAGACCCCACTTGGAGTACCATGTCCAGTTCTGGAGTCCTCAACAAACAGAAGGACATGGAACTGTTGGAAGGAGTCCAGAGGAGGGCCACAGAGATGATTAAAGGGCTGGATTGTCTTTCCTATGAAGACAGGCTGAGAGAGTTATAGCTGTTCAGCCTGGAGAAGGCGCTGGGAGATCTTGTAGCAGCTTTCTGGTACCTGAAGAGCTTAAGACTTCATGAGATGTTCTCTGCCAACGTGAAGACCACCAAAGCTTATTGTGCTATTACCGAAGAAAACATTTTTCAGGGGAATTATTTTGACTAGCTTTAATTTCCGAGACTTCCCGACTTCCCAAGCACCCTCTTCCCTAACTGACTAATGGGTATTTTCTGCAATCGATTCCCAGCCCTAACCAGCTCTTAGTTTCTTTAGATCCTTTGCACATCGGTTTTCAGCAGTGTGATGAACTCACTACTCTTATACTGACTTCAGTTTCTCTCAGTAAGGAAAAGAAAGGCAATAAAACCCAGCCCTTCCCCCGATACGTGGTGAAAGTATGTGAGCATTGACAACAGGCTGGCTGATATTCATAATGATATTTTAACTGGACTGCAGCAAAAGCTTCCACTAGTCTGTTGGCTGCTCCCATGTAGTGAATGAAAGCATCCACATTTCTCCAAGTCAGTCTGTAAGCTGGCAATAATTCCTTGGTTTGTGACAGAGGAGTGGAGGTTGAGGAAAAAACCCACAGATTTATAGGAACATGGGATTGTCGTCTTGCTGTCTACCGTGTTTGATGTGTGCAGCTACGCACTGCTTGGAAAGCAACCCAGGATGTTACAACAGATTTCTGACTAGTCATTCAGCTCAGGAATGAAGATTCAAGCAGTGCTGAGCTTGAAGTCAGCTGGTGGTAGCACTTGACCCAAGTTCAGTGATCGCACCCCAGGTCTTACTGAGCATGCCGTGATAGTTGGGTGATATTATCCAAGCAGATGTTCAGCTGGCAAACTTGCCTTACTCTGTTGTTCTGTACTCTGAGAAAACTTGGAAAATGCACTGTGTTGGATCTTTCTGGAGGAGAAATTGAGCCTGCAGGGAGAAGGTCTTGCTGATTATGGCAGTTGAATGTTCCCAGTCAGAGTTCAGTGTGTTCCCCTGTCCATCTCAGAGTGAAGCTGCAAAGTGGGGTTCCCTGGCAGCCCTTCTGAGTTTGCTGCTTGGTCTGGTTTATGAAATGAACTCTGTAGAACCTATTCTATATGTTTATTTTACCAGAAATCCTATCGGTTTGTGATAGCACAACTCGATGTGTTCATGGATATTTGATTCCTGCTAGGATAAGACAAAGATTTACTCTACAAGGAAGTCAGACATGAGTTCTGCCTCAGCTTTATTCCTGCCATAAAGGGTGTGAGATTTTCCTTTGAGGATTCAAAGATTGTTCTTACCCATGAAATAAATCTTAACCACATCTTTTCCCAAAGCAGTGTGTTTGCCTCACAAGGCCAGGAGGTCTGTCAGTGTCTGTCTGTCCCTCCTCCTTTTCCCTGTTCCCTTTGCCTTGTCAGCTGTTTGTCTCTGCAAACCGATACCTAGATCCACCGAGCATGAAAAATCCCTGTTCCACATCCTGCCAGGAGTCATTTCAATTCTGTTCCCCTGGCACCCGGAGGAGGTTTTCCTCCTCGGGAATTACACGCTTTCTTTGCCAGGAGCCACGGGCGCACAATGTGGCTGGCACAGGGCCATCGTGCACCTTGCCTTCCTGCTGCCAAGCTGGGACATGCAGCAGAGGTCAAAAGGGTCTGGGCAGGAGGCCCCGGAGAATTCCTGCCTCTCATCCATCCCGAGGGGTTTCATGACAGAGTCACCTTGGGTAGATGGCTTCTGCCCTCGTAACAGCCAGCCTGGGGCGCTGCATGTGCATGACAGAGCAGGGAAATGGGACAGATTCGTATAACAGATCGCGTATAACGCAGCATGCAGATGTTGTGGGTATGCATTTGTATATATAGTATTTCATCAACATCAGTGACTGTAGATGTTTGTCCTGTTATGAAATCAATCCCATATGCATCCTGTCCTGGATTCTGACATTATGTTTGTCTTGTCAGGAGTAAAGTCTTTTCTTTGTTCTCTCCACACACAAATCCTTTAGTGTTACTCCCTAAGAAAATGCATTGTTCCTGAGTATCCACCCTTTGGGTGCTGGAGTGCCACATCACTGCTGTTATATATTTTGTTTCTAGATGTGCTAGTAAAAGCCACCTCCTTCTCCTCAGGAGGTGGATAGCTATCTTACTGGGTTTCAACCCAGTCATCACCATTCCAGAGCAACGATCCGCAGTGCTGGCAGTTTCAGGATGCCTTTCTTTGGACAAATGCAGAGTCTTCAAAAGCATAAAGTCGTTAAGCTCTACAAAACCTTTTGTAAAAGTAGTTAAGTTTATAGACGAATTACCATGAAAGAAAACAAATGGCAGAACAAGTAACAGAATCCAATCACCTTTCCTGTCTCTTGCTCAGACTACTACATATATCTGTCCCAATGACAAATCTTTAACATTAATCACAGATTCACATGCAGCTACTGACAGACCGTGACAATGTGATCTATTGGCATGGAGGTGGGTTTTTTCTTCCTTTTCATTCTGGAACCATATCTTGTGCTACAGGCCGTTCCAATTTAGTGCATAGACTTTTTTTTTTTTTTTGCAGCCAAGAGCAAACATATATTATATGTATGTAAGGGTGCTTATTACCATAAGAACTCATTACTCTTGCCTTTTAAAAAGCACATAAATGTTGCTAGATATGAAGTGTGTAGAACTTGTAGGGCTGAAAAATGTGGTGATAGTACTTTAGCTTTATCACAGCATTGTCCTTTGCATGACTTACTCTGCTGTGAAAGTTGTATGCGCATTCTTAGAGAAACTATTGCTTTTTCCTTTCTTTTGCAGACATGATCTACACAATGGTAATAAAAATTAAGCCCCAGTAGAGTTTTACCAGGAATAATGTTGGGATGCTTTCCCATTCTTCTCTCGTTCATCTGAGAGGACTCAGGTTTGGTTCTGGCTGACACTGGCATGTGCATTGCAGATGCCAGAAGGACCTTTGGGAGACTCAAACACTGTCATGCCGGAGCTCCTGGTAGCGACGACTGCATGCGATTTAGGGAAGGCGGTCACTTGTTCCTGTTGTACTATGGACATGGGTTTGTGGAAACAGACCCAAATGGTGTTTTCCACTGCTCAGAACAGTGACCAGAGTGAAGGAATACAGCCTTTTTCTGAGTCAAATTGTCTGTGGCCCATGCCAGAGTCATGAGAGCCTAGCTGGATCATTTCAGTATGAAGTGTGTTGCAAGGAGACGCTTCCGTCACCCCTTTTGAAAGATCAAAGACCTCCAAGATGTGCATATATTTCACAGTCAGCGGTAATTGGTTTTATGCTGAGCTTTGCTATGAGATTGATTTTGAATTTTGTCCATCTGAAGTAACATAGCAGTAAAGATTTACCTAGCTTATAGTAATAAGAACTGGATTAGATGTAACTTGCCTAAGGACTACTATTAGAAGTGTTTACTTCAGCCAATCTTCTTCAGCAAGTCCAATGAAAACAGATGCTGCTGTGACCTTCCCAATGGTAGAATCCTATTCTCTAGTTTGGATGAAGCCCTTGTACTGTGTATGGCGTTCAACTTCCTTGCAAGCCTTTAAAAATGGAAGCGACATGACTATATTGGGAATTTCCTAGCTGCGTTAGGTATTTACTCTGGATATCTGTGGCCTCCTCTCTTTCTCTCCCACTCAGAGACAATCAAAGTCTTCTATAGTCTACTTCCTCCTCCCATGCCTTCCTGGCTTCTCCTGGCTCTCAAGAGCTTTCTCCAGTCCCCCTTCCCAGTACCTTACTGGGCAGTAGCAGAAGCCAAGTAAGCTAGTTTGATTTGGTGTATTTGCTCCCATTTTGCACCCTCCAGGTTGTGCTTGAGGGCAACCTCAGCCACCTCCCTGCCTTTGCCCCAACACAGAACTGCTGGTCTGCACAGTGTTCACATGCTGGCTTTCCTTTAAATGCATAAGCACACAGTGCTCGTAGGAGTGGAGCCTCGGGCTGACTTGCGCTTGGTCCAGCTGGAGAATTAGTGCCATTTAAGAGGGTAGGGTCATTTTTCTGGTGGTTGAAGAAATAGAAATTGAAGAGTGGTCAATAAGATCCCCATGGTCAATGCTGGTACCCTGGTGAGCACCCTGTCAGAGCAGCATAACTAAATCCTTAGCAGCTTTGCTTCATGTCAGCTGTGAATGTGTAAGGATAAAGCCAGGACTAAGGTTACTGATCAGTCTGGTTCCAGTTGTTATTTTTTTTAGCTGAAGGATGAGTGTTGTATCCAAGTATTCTCAGATCTTGAAGCCAGAAAAAGCTCTCAGCCTCCCAGGTGCCTCCTGTGCAGTTATGGAAGGTGGGCTCCTCTGGCTGAACATGGAAGGTGTTCTACTGTTTGGCAGTAGCTTGCTCTAGTGAGAGCACTACTGATGTGATGGGGCAGGAGGGATGGGAGTTATCTGCTCCTGGCTGGTTTCCTGCCTCTTCAGATAAATCTGTAGTGTACATTTTTTTCTGCATCCTTCATCATGGTGACATTGATGTCAGTCAGCACTGACTTGTTTTCTCAAAGCAAACACAAACAGTGCTTGCTGTGCATAATGTCATTTTCACAGCCCATATGGTCTTCTCAGGTTCCTCAGGTGCTTGTCAGAAAGGGGTTATTCATCAGCATCTTAATTCACAGCTCCTTGGGGAGTCAGAGATGTTCCTCAAGGAGGGTGAGTAGCTAGTCCCAAGCTTAGCACTAGCCTCTGTCTAGGATGGTCTGATAATTGTCAATGTGCAGCATGGGAACCATTTGAGAAAAAAACCACAACAAACTACCTTGAAGAAAGGATGATTCCTGTAGTTATTGTAGTCTTATGTCAAACACCTGCATGCCTGCGAGGGAGCCCAGCTGGATCTTCTGCAGTAGTGAGGGCCGTAGACCTTTACCCCCTGAAACATGAATTTGGAGCTGGTGGTCCAGAGGAAAGAGCAATGAAGTGCAAAAGCTTCAAAGGTTTCAGCTACTGTTTCCTTCTGCCTGGGGTCAACCCCTTTAAATGTGAGACTCTCTGGATAAATGAGCCTGGAAGGCACAGGATTTTCTGCCAGAACAGAGAGGCTGGGTAATCAGTCACATTAATTTGGGCTAAGCGAAGCATGAATGAGGCCTTTACTATTCATTCAATGTTAATCATATTGTTAGCTAGAATAACAAAACTGACTCTGTAGAAATCCAGTCTAATTTCCTTTTGTTGTAAAGTTAATCCAACCATGTTGTTATTGCGCAGAAGTTCTGTCTTCCTAAAAGATCTTTGACATTGGCTTAACATCTCTTTCATAAGCTTCACTCTCCTGATTGAATACTGTTTTGGTATTTAGCAGAGATAACCGCTCCATATATTTTGTGAAAATAAACTTGTAATCATCTGTGTACCCTTGAAAAGGGAGATTACCAAATGTGTGTCCAGGCAGAGTGTGATAGCTCTGAAACAATAAGGAAGGATCAGATGAGAAATAATAATATAAACAGTGACCTAGACGCTGTCCAAAAGGTAAAAATCATGTGATTATTAAGGTGTATCTTCCGTGAGAGATGAGAGACAGACAGATAGGTGTTTATATTCATTTTGTGGATGAGAAGACACAGGACATGGAAAGGACATCTTAATTGCTGTTGTTGAAGAGTTTTTTTGACTAAATAATTAGATCATATGTATTACCTAAACCTTGGCTA
Source organism: Heliornis fulica (assembly GCA_013399135.1). NCBI lineage: Eukaryota > Metazoa > Chordata > Aves > Gruiformes > Heliornithidae > Heliornis > Heliornis fulica. The sequence goes on from VXBZ01003006.1 coordinate 836,642, forward strand.
ATGATGTTTTTTCCTTAATATGTCCTTAAAATACAGAAGATTTAGGTCAGTTAATCCAAACCGATCCCAATCTCACCCTCTGATGCTGAGATAATCAAATGAGTTGAAAAATACTGTTAAATCCTATCTTCAGCTCTGGCTTTTGATCACGCCTTGTGCTCTCCACTTAAAATATTGCTTCCAGGCACCCCCACATACTATTTACACAAAAGCATGAAAATGTGTGTGCAGAGACACACAGTAAAGTTGCTGGAAGTCAATGCATTTAACTCTCTCACCAACCATGCTTGTGTGGTGCTTGTCCTTCGTGAACCTCCCTCCGGTATTTCTGTTGTATTTCAAGCTCATGCAATGTTGAGTTTTCATCGCAAAAGCAGTAGGGTCACGTTTGGTTGGTTGGTTCAGTGTGGAGAGTGGGGTGGGTTTTCCTTCACATCCAAAGTCTCGGGATAACCATCTTCTGCAATATTGTCCGAGTCTACCCTGATGTGTTTAAGCAGATGTTAAGAATGTGCTGGCACAGGAGGGCTGTGTCTGCACTTTCCACCCTGGTGCTCCCATCTCCTCCCTGTCGGTGTCAGTAGCTGCATTACTGTGCCATGGTGCGGTGCGTTGGGTTCAGGTTGAAAAACACACCGACACCTAAAACAGCAAATGAATAAGCCAAGGTTAGTGCCTGCTCAGACACAGCATGCGGCAGCAGCATCCCCAACCCTGACCCAAGAGCAGCTGTGGGAACATGTGGTCATGGACTGGCTGCTGCCTTTTGGCCACAGCACGGCCTTGCAGTGGTTTAAGTAGCCTGCAATGCTTTTCCTTAGCTGAATTTATAGACAAGAGGGAAAAAATATTAGAAGTTTTTAATTCTTCTTTTAAAGATAAATCCCTGTCTAAACTCAGGAAGTAAATAAAAAGAATAAACTCTTTCTTAAAAGAATTCCTTTCTCTTAAAGCTGTTACACAACTTTTCGAGAGGCTGACCTGTAATGTCCAAGGCCTGAGGCTCGGTAGCTTTATGGATGAAGTCCCCTCTTGGAGTTACCTTCCAGTTAAGTGGCAGATCGGGGCAGTGATTTTCATTTTAGTATTTACAGCTGCTCTTTTAGTCCTGCTAATTATCTTAATTCAGTACACTTCAGCAGGGGTCCTAGCAGTGCTATCGTCTCTGCATGGTTTATGACCAGCCATTAAACAGAGCCAAGCTTATATCTCAGGCCTTTGCACCTCTGAGGTGACTCCTCTGCTACTCAGGGACACCCGTCTATGCTTTGGCTGTTGGACATGATCCTGTGCACCCTGCTGGAGGTGATTCTGCTTTAGCAGGAGAGTTAGACTAGATGATCTCCAGAGGTCCTTCCAACCCCTACCAGTCTGTGATTCTGTGACCCCTTCAAGTACGCATTGTGTAAGGTGACCATGTGATGCTCATCATTACTAGCACAGTTATTTTTCTTGTTAATTAACTGAAGCCAGAGAAGGTTAGAAAAGATTCTGTAAGCAAACCTCTCCAGCTGCTGTCCTGCAGTATCAGGCAGGAGTAGTTCCAAATCATCGTTATTTTAGTGGATTTCTAGGTATAAGTGAGGTTCCAGGTCCACTCTGAAAGGAGCTGTCATTTTTCTTCTGGACAGAAAGTGGCACCAAGAAAGAACACCCCAAATTCCAGCACCTTTGGAAGCTGGAGAAGTTGGGCTATATTTTAGCTTATGGCAACCCTGAAGACTTGTTACCTGGAGGTTCTGGTTGTTATCAGCACAAAGTGGCTGTCTCTGCCTGCAGGAGCCTAGGTGGGGTTATACGGGGCCATAAAACACTACTGGGGAAGCACTTTCACTGGTCTTTGTTCTCTCTTGGCTTCGCGTGTCAGAAAATCATTAACAAATGTCTGTGAGGGATTCTCGGCAATGGGGTGTTGTCATTGTTTTATAGATATGGGATCTGCCTTCCAGAATAACCCCTGATCCATGCCTAGGTCAGCGTCCTAGTTTTGATACTGGCCAGTGTTGCTGGGAAGGTTGCCCATGAGCTCCGTAATAGCACATTGCCCATGCCTTCCCCTTGACCTGTGTGGTGCCTGAGTACCAATAAGACTTTTATCGTTTTCTCCAGTGTGCTGAGGAAAGCGAGAACATTTTTTCAGGCCGCATTTTAAGGAGAGTGTCCTGAGGACTCTCTAACACTCCCAAGTTTTCTGCAAGATACAGAAAGATGACACTTTTATAAACAATTTTCAGTTGTAATGCTAATTGGCTGAGGCTGACGGCCATCATTTCTTTTGGGAAAGACTTTCAACCCTACAGTTGGCTTTTTAAAGATGTTGTCCCACGTACATCTGTTACTTACTGCTTGGTACGTGGTCCTCAGTGTCCATCATGTGTGGGTGAGGGGCAGTTTCTGACTGGATGGGCAGACACTCTACGCATCCTCATCTTCAGATGCACCTGGTGGGACTGCAGCCCAAGCCACCATGAAGGGGAGGGGAATTAGGTGTGCCATGCAAGCAGTCTCCAGCCCAGCAACTCAGTCACGACCTCCTGCCACAACCACCTCAGATTTTCCATCCACCGCTTTAGCAGACAAACGTTAGTATGATGTCAGGTGGCTGCCAGATCCTGTGTGCTGGGGTCATGCCTGAGGTGCTGCATCCTTCATTGCTCTTACCAGGCAACATTTGCCTGCTCATGTTGGGTAGAAGTTATTAATTTGCTATTTTGAAGCCCTGTGAGATAGTCTTAGCTGCCATACCCTTGTTGTGGTTGTGACTTCATGTTTCTGCTCTCCTGATGGACTTCAGATTTCTTTTTTTTTTTTTTTCTTTTTCAGTTTTAAAGATAGGATCTGGTGGCTGGGCCTGGTTTCTTTTTCTCCTCTCTGTGAAGAGTAAAATGGCCTTTTGGGAATTAATTCCCTGCAGCAGCAGTTGGGGGAGCGTTGTTCACCTCTGGAGAGGTTTTGGCCATGTGAAGGCTGGCACAGATGAGTGATATGTCCTCACGCTATGCTAGGGTAGTTTTGTGAGACAGCAGTTCCCTTCTCAGATTTGTTCTCAGATAGATCTGACTTCCTCCAATTCATTCCCATTTTACAGAAAAATCTGTCCTCAAGAAATATGATTATGAAAATATAGTTGGGCTTTTGGCTTTTTTGTTTAACAAGGTTGCTGGCAGCTGGAATGTCTGAAGACCTGGTTGTGATTGAACCTTACGATGGTAAGGGTTAATTAAGTGCCAATTGATTTTTGCAAACAATATTGCGGAACGGGAATTATGAAACAAAATCAGTTGCAAAGTTATCAACCTTCAGATGTTTTTAACCAAGTGGCTTTTAATTAATCTACAATTGTTACATTGTACTTAAACATGTATTGTGATAGCTAAATCCTAATTAAATAACGATCGATTACTTAAAATAGAAGAGAGGAAAACAATCTGCTCATATAACGTCTTGCTTGAAGCACGGATTTCTGTGCCTCTGCCAGTGCTGCCCCATCTGACATCAGTAATATTTTCTGTCAGGGGAAAGACTGTTTCTAACTGAGATGTAATTAAGCAGTAAATTAGTGGTGGTCACGTGAATGATATAAACTCTGGAGTGCTTTGCTGGTGTGTGTGGTCAAAGCTGCTCTTGGCTGGCGGCCAAGGGTGAGCACAGCTCCACCAGCACTGCCCAAGGCAGTATGTTTGGGGTATGACTGTGAAATGGGGATCCCTTCTGTGCCCACCAGGGCACCTCGCTCTCCTTCCAAGGCCATCATGAGGTTTGGTGGGGCTGACTTGGTGTGGATGGAACGGCAGTGGAAGTGGGTGCTATATCCTGCTGATCCTTGGCATGTGTATTGACATGTCTTTCTTAGGCAAAGTAGCAGTGAACTTTTAGGTTTTCTTCTCATTGTTTTACTACAAGGAGAATATGAAAAGCATGGAGTGTCTGATACATGGTAAACAGGGGTGGAGAAATGAGTTAGGTCTGTAAAGAAGCTATCAGGTGATACAGGGATATCCACCAGCAGGAGTTTGGAAAGGCAGAGCATGAGGGAACAGTGAATGGACCTTCATGTGGATAACTTAGAGGCAAAGGTTGCCCCTCTAAGTTTTCACCCATAGCTGTTACAATCATGTGATGCAGGGTCATGGATGTTGTTCAGTGCATTATTCAACCATCACTCAAGGGAACCCATTGAAAACGCTGGTAATGCAGAAGTGCTCTGCTGCTCTGTTTTGGCAGAGAGACTAGGGAAGAGCAAAGGAGGGATTTTTTTTCATGCTCTGAAAGCCTTTCTGGATAGACATGGAAATGTAGAGATGAAATGGTTTGCCAGAGCTGATGCTGCACATGTGTGACCTCCATAAGCCATCTCCGAATAAAGAAATACAGCTCCCAGTGCTATCGGTTCAGCACTTTTCCTGCTTCAGACAGAATGACAGGTATTGTTTTGAATGAGTAGCAAAGTAGTCATCATTAAAATTGCACTTATAATATGGCAAATGTTAGTGTTTACCAAGAGTTACGCATCTCCAGTGTGTTCACGTAATCTGCCAGGTTGGATCACCTCAAAAGAAAAGTTGACACTGATCTTCTTTCTGCATTCTATCAAGCACCATAAACCACAACTTTCTTTATGCAACCTTTCTGCAGATAAACTAGAAAATTAAGTACTCCCAGGTATTATCTTTTATGAAGCTTTTTAAGAGAGAAGAAAACAAATATTAGACTGTCTTTTGTGTGGTGGGAGTGTCTTCCAATCTTGTAAAATCACTAAAATAGCTCCTGTAACATAAAAATCCCTGTGAAGACGATTTTTTGTATTCTGCCAGTTACTGGAGGCCAAGACCATATGTTGCTTAGTTGAGCTTCACCTCAGTGGTATTCAGGTTCAAAAGAAATCTCCATCAGGGTGTTGTTTCCATCAGGTCCTGCACCCAGCCAGGCAGAAGTTGCTTTCCACATGAGGATGCTTCTATGCCTCGCTGAGGGTGTGTTGCCCAAAGTCAGTGCAACGAGGTTTGAAGAGGGTCCCATCTTCACCTCCTGGTTGTCTCCACATCTTGTCTCTCCTGAGGGGAAGATGTCCTCAGGAGCTGTGGCTGTGTCCTTTCCATGAGCTCAGGAAGAAGAGTGTCCATCAAGGGTGTAGCTCTGAGGCCATGAATGTCATGTGGAAGCACCTTGGCTTTAATAGAAGAGGTAGACAGTAGGCAAAGCAAACAGACTTTTGTCACCTCTTTCTCCTAATCGAGAGGGAAAGAAAATAATTGGTTTTGAAACTGGCAGTGTTCAGACAGACCATCACTCCCACCTTCTGTAGGTGAGCCATGGAGTTATTTGCTTAATGTATTAATAATCTTAAAAAGGGATGGAAAAAATAGATCCATAGTTTGCAGAAGACATCAAATATTTAAGTTAGAAAGGAAAACAAGAAAATACACAAATGTATAATTTATTATTCATTGGCAGCAGCTATTTCCCCTTAGAGCAGGTAGATAGAAAAGAACAATTAACTAAGGGTCTTGTGTTTCAGCATTCATGGCAGGGTGGAGAACAATCTGTTCAGGTTAGAGCATGCAGTGGGGGCAATAAGTACTTCTACCCCTCCTCGGTGATGAGTGAGGGCAAGTCCCGAACATGCCTTCTGACAAAGAAAAAGACTTTGTGCCTGGCCCTTGCTGGGGGACAGGACCCAGCCCAGTGTGGCACCGATCAGCTGTGTCCTTGCTGAGGTAGTGCAGTCTGGCATCAGTGCTTGTGCTGGTGAGCTGGGCAAGACCTTCACGAGCTGCTGACAGGAATGATTTGAATGACAGATTTACCCCAGGCGACACTGGATTAATTTGTGGGCAGGATGGAGGGAAATAGCTAGATGTGACTGTCGACAGATCACAGAAAACCTCAAGTCAGTGTACTTAGCCATTTAAAAATAACATCCCAAATGCCAGATTGTGTAAGGGACAGAGTGGGGAAAAAGAAATTACGTGGGATTATGACTTCTCCTTTCGAGGAATTTGCTGTCCACCTTACCGGAAACGTGGCTCCTGATCTGTTTGCTTGTTATTTAGGAGAGCAGAGAGTGCTCTGAGCCGGGCAATAAAAATTAATGAGAGCAGGATAAGATCTGTGGGCAATACAGAAAAAACCCAAACAGATTTTTTTTTTTTTCAACCAGAGAGATGAGTGCAGGGATGTGTTTGAAGGATGTACGATAACAAACAGCACAGAGAAAGCAAACTGGTCCAACTTAATTTCCTTCTAGTACTAGCAAAAGAGGGGATTTTGTAAAATGAATGCATTAATGTTAAATGACCAACTTAAAAGGAAGTGTTAGCAATCTTGCTGAGGGAAGGAACAAAGCCAGTGTATTTCAAAAACTCTTTTTTTACAGAATATAATTTTGAGGTACAGGGTTTTGTGATTAATACTGGTTTCAGTAAAGAGTAGGATGGGTTTACAGTCAGAGTCATCTTAATGTTCAGCACATCCTCTTCAAACATGAGTATGTGATTTTATTTGCTAGCTAGCTTGGGGCAAGTGTGCTGTAAATTTTTTTTGTCCTGCCTGATAAGTGAAAAGGCCATTTTAGGTCCAGTTCTTTTTAATATTTTCATAAACTACCTGGACACAGGACTAGAGGTTGTCCAAATTTGCAGATGACACCAAATTGGGAGGAACTGTTGACTCCATTGAGGGTGGAGAAGCCTTGTAGAGAGACCTTGACATAAGAGAGCTGAGCAATCACCAGCTGCATGAAGTTTAACAAGGGCAAGTGCTGGATTGTGCACCTGGGAAGGGACAACCCTGGCTACTCACACAGACTGGGGGATCAGACGGTGATTGTCCCGCTCTACACTGTGCTGGTGTGGTCACACCTTGAGCAATGGGTGCAGTTTTGGGTGCCACAGTACAAGAGGGACATAAGACATAAAACTATTGGAGAGTGTCCAGGGGAGGGCAACAAGGATGGTGAAGGGTCTGGAGGGGAAGTCTTATGAGGAGAGGCTGAAGTCCTTTGGTTTGTTCAGCCTGGAGGAGACTGAGGGGAAACCTCATCATGGTCTGTGGCTCCCTGACGAGAAGGAGCAAAGGGGCAGGTGCTGATCTCCTCTCTTCGGTGACCAGTGATAGAACCCAAGGGAACAGCATGAAGCTGTGACAGGGGAGGTTTTAGATGGATATTAGGAAGAGGTTCTTCACTGAGAGGGTTCTCAGGCACTCGAACAGGCTCCCCAGGGAAGTGGTCACAGAACTGAGCTTGACTGAGTTCAAGAAGCATCTAGACAATGCACTCAGTCACATGCTCTGACTTGTCTGGCCCTGTGTGGAGCCAGGAGATGGACTTGATGATTCTTATGGATCCCTTCCAACTCATGAGATTTTACGATTGCATATAAAACAAAAAAACTAAACAAAACCCCCCAAACAAAAAAAAGAAACCAAACCCAAAAAACCCATAGCAGAGAGTTTATGGGTTAAGATGAGGGTGAAATCCAACTCTCCTCAAAAAACAAAGGAGTTTTGTGTGAAGGGCCATGGGGCAAACCACTGATCTGCTTAAGAACGCTGTAGAGTAGGGATACAGTGTTCATGTTTCATCAGTGTCATCAGAAGAGCCACTCTCCTGGGTCTAATCAAAGGTCCCTCACCCTTATTTTTTTGTCTCAGGCATTTTACTCTGTGTCCCCTAGGTTATCGTGTGGCTTCCAGTGCCTCCTCCTGCCGTTCAGGAGAGCCTATCTCCAATCTTTGGGTTTTTTCTACAGGACTGATGAATATGTGGGAGAGGACACAGTGTGTCATGGGTCCTGCATCTTGCTGAACTGTGAGGTCTGCAGAGTTGTGGCTCCTTAAGTTTCTGACTTGTCCTATCCAGCGAGTTTTTTGTGTAAAATTAAGAAAAATCTATCTGCTTTTCTTCTGCTCGGTAACTTCATAGGTATTTCTCTAAAATTGTTCTGCTGGTAGACTTAAAAGTGTTTTTATTGCTGTTGGGAACGTAATGACATTTCCCTCTTAAATGCTTTTATGCACTTTCCAAACTAGAGCTGAACAAAATGCAGTTTTAATGTGGCTTCTTATCAGATTGAAATTGCGCAGACTAGAGAGATTGATTTTTTTCTCTCCTTCTTTAGAAATTGGCTTCTGGTCTACCATTGTACAGGAAACTGCTTACCTGGAACAGCCATTTTTGAAGTGTGGCATGTTCTACTATTTCCACCTTTGGGTTTTTTTCCTGAAATGTGGCACTTGGTTTTTCTAGTAATTAGTGCAACAATTCACTCCAAAGCTAACAAATTAAAGGCTTGGCATTAATTCCATCAGACTACTGATGCGCGAACTCACATCTCTATTTTTATTCACCCAGTAGTGAGTACAGTTGCCAAAAGGAATCTAGTTCCTTCTCCCTGCCCAGAGCAGGGAGAGAAGTACCCATGGAAGGCTATTTAACCTGCAAGTGCTAAACACATGAGGAGAGGCTTCGGAGATGGTGGAGACCACCTTTGCCGGAGGAGGAAGCCTAGATATCTGGTGATATCTAGTCCACCTCTATGATCTAGAGGTGGACTAAGCAGGGTTAGGCTGTAGTTGGACTCGATGATATTAAAGGTCTGTTCCACACAAATGATTCTATGACTAATGTAGCCTACACCCAGGTAAGACAAGTACCATCCCAATTTACGTAAACATTTACAAAGGTCTTTAAACTATGAGTTTGTGCAATATCCAGACAATACGCTGAAAACCCTCAGCATAGTCCTGGTTTGGCACCCAGACTGTCATTCAGAATTTACTTTAGGAAAAAAACCAACATGTAACAATGTTAAACAAGAAGGGATGCCCTATTTAAATAATACTGTGTGCCAGAGTATCTAAATTGAATTGAAATGTCTCATTCTCAGAAGTATTTTTTCTTTAATTCCTGTCTTTACTCCTATTGTATATGGCATTTGTACAATCAACAAATTAAGAAGATTCAACAAATATTCATTGATGGAAACTGAATTTAGCTATGATTAGATATGACAAATCCAAAGGCTAAATCCCAGTTGCATCAAGGCTGATGTTGAAAATCTCTCCTATAATAGAGAGCCCCATGTGTCTATGATTATAGACACAACTCGGATGGGGCTCTATTTTGTATAAAAAGTAGGGTTTGTATGTTTTGAAAGTTTAAGGGTACTTTTGATCTTCTGCGTTGCCCTCTGGTACCTGCTGTGGGATTTTTTTGGTGGAATGACCCGGAGATGATAATGACTCTGACTTTCAATAGCATGGGAAAGCCATTTCCCAGCCACAGTCAATCTCAACCAAGTTGCCCTTGGAGAGACCGATGAGGTGAGGTGGTCTTTTTAAAAATTAAAAAGCATCTTAATTTTATTAGCACTACTAATTTTATCTAAATATTCAGGGATCAGAGCAAGATACCCCACCAAAAGCCATTAGAATGATACTGGAAAGGTTTAATCCTTTTTCTCTTTTTTCCCCTCTTTATTGATGTTTAGCAGCTGCCCCAGGTCAGAGGCCCCAAGTAGAACGTCCCTTGATGTTCTCATTTGCAAGGCTCACCATGTGAAATCCACAGCCATGTCTGGCTCCAGTGGGTCACAGCCAAACCTCTTCTCCCCAGCAACAGCACAAGGCTTAACATATTTTTTCTGTCAGGAGTTGAGTTATCTGCAGTTTGGTCCCACATTATGGAGCCAAGAGTGGTGTGATTGCAAAAGGGACTTAGGTTTTTCTCTTGAACTTTATATCTTCATTGCTCGGTTTTAGATGTGGTCGCCTGGAGTGCTTTTAATTAAAGTATCAGTCAAAATATTCCTACCCCCTATTTGGGCTCAAAATTCCCTAGATGAAGGACTGCCCTGTCTGGTAGGCAGCAGGGACATGTCCTCTCCTCTCAGCCCATTTTCCCCCATGATTTCTGATGCTGCAAAAGGCCCTGCATTCATTGCTGAGGAACAGTAGGAAACTGCCAGTCTCCTGATCTGATTTAAATTATTCTGTTTTCTAGAGAAATGACATTCAGATCAAACATCTTTAAAAAAAATAAAATCCCATATGCCATGAATTCCAAACAAAGATGAAGTTTGCCTGGGAAGTAATGACACCAGCCTGTTGTGCTCTTCCGCAACAGCCAGTAATTATTTCTCTCCTCAAACTGTGCATACATCATTGAGGAGGCTGATACATAAATAAAAAGGCTGCATTAATTTCAAGCTACATTAGGAATGCAGGAGTAAAAATAACCAATGTCTGATAGATAGAAAAAAAAGAGGCAAAATTAGAAGAAATCTGACTGGGAAGTTTCCAGGGGAGTTATAGAGCAAGGAGGAAAAATCCAAAATCATCAGGAAGGAAACAGATTTGCCACTGCTGCAGGGTTAGATACAGCATGAGGGCTCTGTAGGTTCTAGCACATCTTGTATAGAATCCTAGAATCATTTTTGTTGGAAAAGACCTTTAAGATCATCAAGTCTAACCATTAACCCAGCACTGCCGAGTCCACCACTAAACCATGGCCCTAAGCACCACATCTACACATCTTCTAAATACCTTCAGGGATGGTGACACAACCAGTTTCCTGGGCAGCCTGTTCCAGGCATTGATAACACTTTCAGTGAACAAATTATTCCTAATATCCAACCTAAACCTCCCCGGACTTGAGCATTTACAGGCTGAGCAATGGCAGCATTGCAAAAGCAAGTTGTAACCCCTGGGTGTTCATTTTGTCTTCAAGGCCTTGAGGAAAATGTGACATGCAGTGTGATGTTCAATATATTCATTGATGACCTGGCTGAGGGAATGGAGTGCATAGCCACCAAGTTTGCTGATGACACAAAGCTGGGAGGGGTGGCTGACACAACAGAAGGGGGTGCTGCCATTCAACAAGATTTAGACAGGCTGGAGAGCTGGGCAGGGAGACATTGAATGAGATTTAATAAGGACAAGTGTAGGGTACTGCATCTGGGAAGGAAAAGCCCCAGGTACCAGTATAGGTTGGGGACTGGACTGTTGGAGAGCAGTGTAGGTGAGAGAGACCTGGAGGAACTGGGGAACAGCAAGATGACCATGAGCCAGCTATGTGCCCTCGTGGCCAAAAAAGGCCAATGGCATCCTGGGGCATATTAGAAGGGATGTGGTTAGTAGGACAAGAGAGGTCCTTATCCCACTCTCCTCTGCTCTGGTGAGACCGCACATGGAGTATTGCATCCAATTCTGGGCCCCTCAGTTCCAGAAGGACATACAACTCCTTGAGAGAGTCCAATGCAGGGCCACCAAGAGGATCAAGGGAGTGGAACATCTTCCCTATGAGGACAGGTTGAGGAAGCTGGGTCTCTTCAGCTTGGAGAAGAGGAGGATGAGGGGTGACCTCATTAATGTTTATAAATATGTAAAGGACGAATGTCAGGATGATGGATCCAGGCTCTTCTCAATGATGGCCAGTGATAGGATGAGGCACAACAGGTCTAAGCTGGAGCATAGGAAGTTCCATGTGAGGAAAAACATTTTCACAGTGAGGGTGATGGATTACTGGAACAGGCTGCCAGAGAGGTTGTGGAGTTTCCTGCTCTGGAGACATTCAAGACCAACCTGGACGCATTCCTGTGTGATTCAATCTAGGTGATCTTGATCTGGCAGGGGGGTTGGACTAGATGATCTTTTGAAGTCCCTTCCAACTCCTAACGTTCTGTGATTCTGTCATTTTCTAAATAACACTACTTCTCCAGGAGGATAACATGTATTGGGAAGATGGAGCTGACAGAGACTGACAGGGAGTTGCTGGGTGCTCCCACTTTTCTTCTGCTCTTCTGGAGCCTGTAGTGCAACTTCAAAGGCTTTGGTGTGCCTCAGTATGAGCTTTTTGAAGTAGTGGATTAAATAGGAACTGGAATTTCACATGAACCTTGGATTTGAAGTGACACATCAAGGTATCTTCCCATCCTCCCTGTCTCAGGTCCAGTCAGTTTATCTCTCATAGCTAAACACAGATATCCTCCATGTGCTCCCAGGAGACATTGTTTTGGCTGCCAAAAAAGAAAGCTCTTTCAGGCTGAAGGACATTCTCTTGTCATGTTTATTTTTTCACAGCTGCTATGTATAACCAGGAAGGAGGTGGCTGCAGTTTTCAAACCAGCATGATAGAAGTTAGGCTTTTAAATCCATAATTAGGTATGTAAATCTAAGTGATGCCATTCCTGGAAGAGCTGAGCATTCACATGTTCAGTTAAAATCCCAAGGCTGACTGTTTTGGCTAGGAGATAATGTATGCTACGTAATTGATTTTTTTAAACAAATGAATCAATTCCAATCTTAAAAGTTCAGAAAGAAAGTCCCTCATTAGAAGAAAGGAGCGTAACGATGAGTAACCTGCCCAATGCCCAGCCATGTCCTTCCCAGAGAGCACACTGCCACCTGAGCCAGAAGCACTCAGCAATTAGTCTTGCTGCTTCGTTTTTCCTGAGCTTGTACACCACATCTCTTTTGGCTTGGAACTGAATGTTGCCTCCCATCAGAATCACCCTTTTGGAAACCTCCTGCCAACCCTCTGGCTGGGGCTTTCCCTGGAGGCAAAAGCCCAATGTTCCTGGCCCTAGGAAAGGAGATGGTGCCTTGAACCAAGGGGAAGGGCATAGCTCAAACAGGGTCTTGCAGAGCGCTGCTGTGAGCAAGGGGGTCTGCAGTGCTGGGAGAGGAGAAAGGAAGGGCTGCCAAAGTTCAGCCAGTGAATGCCATAGCTGAGCAGCAGACCTGGCCTCAAATCCCCATCCTGCCCCATAATGGGGCACCTTGCAGGAGGACAGAGCCCCAACCACTCCAGGTTCCGATGAAGCTGAAGGATCTCCAAATTTGGAGGGCTTTCCTGTGCTTTTTCTGTGTTTTTCTTCCTTAAAAGGAAGGAAGGCCTTCCTTTTATTCTTATCCTAAACCTTATTGGGATTCAAGATTTTATTTTCTCTCACATCTATTTCAGCATTTTAGGGGGAAAAAAAATGGACTGAAAATGAACACAAATTTCAATTTAATTTTTAAAGGACTGTGATATTAGTCTCCTTTCTGTGTGACCTACTAATGCTTGATGAATTACCAAGGGCAAGCAATGAGGGACCAAGGTTTCTTATGCAAGGTGTTTTACAGAAATCTGTTAAAACCTGAGTGCTGACAGATCACACTTTCCACTAGAGTTTAAGATTACACGGCTGCTACTTGTGTTATGACTACAGTTGTAGCCTAAATTCAATTCTGGGTATTCCATGGCAGGTTTTACTGGACTCTATATCCAAGTTAATCTCTGCAGCTTGACTGAATGGCACCAGTGAGAAACCTGACTCACACAACACAAGCTAACAACTTCCTCCCCTCGAAATACTCAAGAATTGGCTTTTTCTTGAGTGCTAGCAGGAGCCAATCCCAAAAATGTTCTTCCAGCAGAGGTTGATGAAGGACATGGAAAGTTTTCCTCTGGACTGATTGTATTTGTCGACAAGAATACTGAGGTAACAAGTGATTGTTTGGGAAAATATGTTAGATTCTCCCCCTACCCCTTTCCTTTCTCATCTCATTATTGTCCGTTGCATGCTCGCTTACACATCAGTCTCTTTAAACGGGAGGAACCGTTTCAGCTGCGTCAAAATAATTTTCTTTTAAGGGTTCATGTTCTTTTTTTGTTGATCAAAAGTAATTAGAGAGAGAAGAGCTGACAGTGTCACTGAACTGTCAATAAAAATACCATAATGACCCGCTCATTTTGAAATAACCAGTTCTCCCATTAAATGATCTGAAGCCCTGGGGGCAAAGACTGTGTGGGAATGAGAAGTATTGTTTGTTGCAGCTTCTCTGTGTTGATCTTTTGATGTTTTCTAGGAACACATTGGAATCTGTATTTTGAAAGGAGCATTTGGAAGTGTGAAAGAGGATGCAATGTACCTGGATGTGGTATAGCACTGGTGGTCACAAAAGTTTCCTTCTCTCTGCAGGAACATCTGGGTGGTTTTTCTCCACTGGAGCTTTGCTATAAGCACAGAGCTCTGTGAACACCCATTAAAAATGGGAGAAGGATGCCAATTCCAGCTTACTAGACTTAAAAAACTTTGTATGGTTGATTGCTTCACATTCCCAACTATGTGAATGATTAATGAACCTTTTTTTTTTTTAATGTGACCACAAGCAGTTTGAAGCTCTGTTCTCTTTCTCTGGGAAGGGTTTTGTAGGACACTGCATGTCCTTGATGTGGGCCATTGAGTATGCACATATACACCTTTATCTGATTTCATAGGCACTTGATTCTAAAGAACAGCAGCAGCTGAAAAGACAGCACATCTTTGCACCAAGCACAACCCTCTGAAAGACAGACCATGGCTCTTTGTCACCACACTGTCACGTAAATGCCTGTGCTGCTGGTGCCTCTGTCTCTGCTCACCCTGCCTGGATGAGGAGAAGTGAATAGACCGAGGAACCGCTTGTAGGGAGATGTAGGTGATAACCCTGAATGATAGAGAGATGTTCAACCCTCGGTGGGGTATCAGAGTGGCTTGCTCAGCTGAGGCAATGTGCTCAACGGGTTTTAGGTATACCTTGCTTACCCTAAAACCCATTAAAGATAATGCACATGTCCTTAATTGACTATGCTGGGAATTAAACTTGATTTGTACTCTTAAATGTACCTTCTCCTCTGACTGACTTGCCCAGGTCTACCCATGCCCAGACTTTTCCTTCTTTCTCCTTTTCTTTCCATGACCTCCCACATTTTATACGTTTAAGGCTTCTTCCCAATCCCGAAACAAGTTCACCTCCTCTCTGCTCCACCTCCTCTCTCCTGTTACTCCTTCCCCAGACAGCCTCTCTCTAAGCCAATCCTGATCCTTGGGCTTGTGAAAACACGAGGGAGAAGAGTCTCCTCTACTCCCTGGATTCTGATCCAGGCTGGCTCACTGTGGTGATGGCCCTTGACCTGTTTCCAGGTCAGAATCCAGCATGGGCAAGTGTCTGCTACCACTTTCTGCATCTCACAGACACAACCTACACTACATTGCTTTACATTCACAGCAAAGTGAGACAGAGCAACTACTCTCTCGATCACCTGATGATCCCCTGACAGCAGGGAGAAGATCTTACACCTGGTATTACAAGTCCTTTCCAGGTAAAGGAAACTGTCTCAAAACATGTCTGAAGGTAATGTATCTCTGAAATGGTGGTGTCATGGTCCACTTCAGGTGGATGCATGATGGTTCGCTTGCTGTGATATCAAGGTGCAGTACTCAGACTCACGACCCTTTGATTAAGAGAGAGTCAACTTTTGAGACTGACTCTTACAAGTGGAGCTCATTGCTTCTGTTGTAAATGTTCTCTCCTTATCCTGAGATTTGAGGAACTTCTCCACTCTGCTCCTGAGGCAGGTCCAGAGCCATGCTTGCTGTGACCTTTTAGCAGTATATCAAACAGTGAATGGCTTCTCTCTGATACAGTCTACTGAAGCATTTTGTCTCCATAGCCCACCCAGGACGACTCCATCTTCACACTCACTTATTTGGGACATATTTTTTCCATAGGGTCACACAGGAGGCGTCACACTGCTCAGCTTTATGCATCTGATGTGACCACCTGCTTTCTCTCCATTGTGTCTCCAAGGCTGAAGGAGAGGTAGGTGTGCTCAAAACCCTGGAGAAGCACTCAGTCTGCAACAGGTACATGCAGAGCTCAAATAGCCGGCATTGGTGCTGATCAAGAAGCTTGGCAGTCTGAGGGTCTTCTCTGGAAGGCCTTGTCTCCATGTCTGTTTGGTACTCATTAGACCAAGTTTATGTCTTGTAGTATGAGTATCTGAAATATCTTGGACACTGAAATGACCATTTGGCATCCCTCACACAGAGAGTCAGGCAAAAGAGTCAGAACACCTCTATAACCATCTTTCCTGATTCTCCTTTTACAAATATATGTCACATCTGCAGATCAGTCATCGATGATCTCCTTCAGTCAGGCATCTGAACTACCAGAAGCTCCAAATATCTGAAAGAAAATTGCCTTCCGTAAGTATCTGGTGGTCTAGGACATAGTAAGCAGTGCTTAGACACCTTGCTGCAAATTGCAATCAGATACTTTAAAGTTATGATCTTTTAGTCAATGTAATTGTCAGGAGTCAAAGGAAAGTGGCCAACCTCTTCTCAGTGGCCTGTGGGGACAGGACAAGGAGCACTGTCCACAAGTTTTGCACTGATGTGCAAAAGAACTTCTGGGAGAGACTGATGGAGCAGTGGAACAGGCTGCCCGGAGGGTTGTGGAGTCTCCTTCTCTGGAGATATTCAAGACCTGTCTGGACACCTCCCTGTGTGACCTCCTCTAGGGAACCTGATTTGGCAGGGGGTTGGACTCGATGAACTCTCAATGTCTCTTCCAACCCCTACTATTCTGTCACCTGTGGTCTGAGTCCAGAAATCAGCACTGAATGAATCGAACAATGGGTGACCAAGCTGGTGTTTGTCTCCCAGAGATCTGGAAAATGGAACTTTGTCTTTTCTATTGGACTGGCCAAATCCCCCAGCTGTTACAGCAACTCTTTGGCTACTGCTTCGCTTCCCCACTACGGAGCGTTCAGAGCCCATGGAGTATTTTTCTGGTTATGTCACTGTTTTTTTTAACATGATTTCTCTAGCATACACTTCAGGGTGGGTATTTTATGTTAATTCCTACTAACAAAAATCTGTGAAAAGTCTTTTCATGAGGGCAAAATGGTTCCTAAATTATTAGCTCTGTTTAGTTTTCCCCAATTATTGTTTTCAAATAAAATGTCTCAGCTTATGTCTCCTGACCCCGATGTAGTTATAATGTGGCTGTCAAGTAAAAGCTTGTTTGGTGCCAGCAAAGAGGGAAGCCTCCTTTGTAGAGACATAAGGAGACTGTTACTTGCAGCTTCTCTTACAGGGTTTGGGTCCTATTTAAATAATGAGAAAATAGCTGTCTGTCTCCAAGAGAATAGTATAAATGGCTGCCTTTGAGTGAAACATTTGGTGCTGTTTTTATGCTTTTCATGTTGCAACAGCATGCTGCCTCAGTGCAGCCTGATACAACCTCTGATGTGTCCAAGCTGGAGATGAAAACCAGCAAACATAACAATTTTACTGGGCTGTTTGTTAGGATTTTATATGGACTTTTCCAATGGGAACCAGTGCGGCTGGGATCTCGTTGGCAACCTTGAAAGTACTATTTATAGATGAAAAGTGTAACTTGCTTTGATTTGAGCTTTGTAGGACTAGGGTATTTTTGTGCGACTCATGCAATGTTGCTTCACACTGACATCTGATATACGGGTGGATCTTCTCCTTATTTTGAGGATGTTCATGAAGAGCAATGGGTTACACAAAGGTTTGGATATGGTGGGCAAAACACCCATCCATTTACTTATTTATTTTTTAATTTCTGCTTTTCTGCTTTTCATTTGTGGTCCTGCATTGTGTGGCATGAACAGCTAGCATATAACCATGGTATTTTGGCATCCTATTACAAATTCCCAGAAAGTCCAAAACTAAGCAAGCATCATGAACATGGCCTAAAAAGGCAAATTACCTCCAGAAAAAGATATCCAACTAATGTAACTTTTCTTTCTGTCCTAGGGGCTGAGCAAGTATCTTTGATCCGTTTGCAGACCAGAAGGGATCAGCTCCTTTTAGGCATGTTTGGCCTCATTGCAACATCCCTTGAAAAGTGCAAGTTCTGACTTCTGTAAGAGGTTGGTCCATTACAAACAAGGGCTGCATTCACTGGAGCAGTGTTCAGTGTCCCAGGAAGGGCTGGATGTGACTAGAAAACAATTACACTGTCAGGTTGCATTTGGGATGAGGCATTCAGTGAGAGTGTGCGACCCTGCTTGGTGTCCTCAGACATATTTAGGAGTTATTGCTTCTCCCTGGGCAAGATGCTTCACCTCTGGAAGTAACAGGAAGGTCTGGGTCCCATCTGGAGCTGGGAGAGTTCATGAAGGGAAGATCTTTTCCTTCCCCAGCTCCGATGGGGAGGTCACAGAATCACAAAATCACAGAATATTAGGAGTTGGAAGAGACCTTGAAAGATCATCTAGTCGAACCCCCCTGCCTGAGCAGGATCATCTAGATTAGATCACACAGGAACACATCCAGATTGGCCTTGAATGTCTCCAGAGAAGGAGAATCCACAACCTCTCTGGGCAGCCTGTTCCAGTGCGCCATCACCCTCACAGTGAAAACTTTTTTCCTTACATTCAGATGAAACTTCCTATGCTCCAGCTTGGATCCATTGCCCCTTGTCCTATCACTGACCATCACTGTGAAGAGCCTGGCTCCATCCTCCTGACGCTCACTCTTTACTAATTTGTACATTAATGAGGTCACCCCTCAATCTCCTCTTCTCCAAGCTAAAGAGACACAGCTCCCTCAGCCACAGTCCTGACTCGGAGATGCAGTAGTGACTTCCCTCTGTTCTCCCCAGTGTTGGAGCTTTGCCCCTGTGAGTATCTACGCAAGGCAAAATCTTCAGGGGACTGCTCAGCCTGGAGCTGCACCAAGCCTTATTTTTCCATGCTGAGCAGTGTCAGAAAGATCAAAGCATTGTTAAGAGGTGGAAATAGCAATTACTTATGAAAATTAACTCCTGCCTCAGAAACTGCATCTTCCCCCTTTAATTCAGTTGCCTTTCCCCTTAACTTAGAGCAAGGAAAACCTAAGGCCCAGCTTTGGACTTCATTAACACTCCTGGAAACCTGGGACAAAGACACCAGCTCCTGCAGGGTCACTCCAGCTGTGCACCTGAATCTGGTTTGAGGACAGCAGAGCTGACATGACAGCCAAGAATGTGCAGGAACAATTTAAAGGAGGAACGGAAATGTTTTGCTCTTTAAAGAAAAGGAAGTGATACTGAGGCCTTTTCACATGCTAATACCCATTTCTCAAGTGAAAGCCAGGCTGGGAGCAATAGATACGTCTCCCACAGACTACAAATCATCTCATCTCATGTCTGGTTGCCAAAGTCCTGAATTTCCTAAGCTCTCTTTCCATCCCTTAAAAAAACTTTTTTTCCTAAGTATTAAATCCAAGGCAAATCTGTATGGTGGATTATAATAAATGATGTTAAAAATTGAACTCTCAGAATGAATGATGTCATCATCCTAACCAAAGGCCTTTGCAGAAGCTCTGCACTGGAAAGCCTTCAGATGATGTAAATTTTGCTTTTTTATGGGAGCTGGGAGCAGGAACATGAGCAGCACCCACGGGGATACCTTTCACTAAAGCAGCCTCTCCAGTGACCACATCAGTGCTTATAAGCAAGAGCGGAGCGTGAATTCCCACTGTCAGCTGGGAGAAATAAGTTGCCTTTCTCCTGATAATTCCTGTGTGATTTTCCCCAGAGTTCAAATTCCAGGATTGTATAGCTGGTTCCTGAGATTAACCTCTTAACATGTGGTTAATCCTGCCAAGAGGGTGAAGAAGGGAGAGAAAGTTCTAGTGAGGAACAGCCTTCTAGGTCATCAGTTGAATATATTGAACAATACTGGTCCCAGTCCCGACCCTTGAGGGACTCCACTAGTTACAGGCCTCCAGCCAGACTCTGTCCCATTAATGACAACTGTCTGGCTTCTTCCCTTCAACCTGTTCTCAATCTACCTCACTACCCTCCAGGCCACACTGCCTCAGTTTACCCACCAGGATGCTGTGGGAGGTGTCAAATGCCTTACTAAGATCCAGAAAAGCCACATCCACTGCCCTACCGTCATCCATCCACCTGGTTATATCCTCATAAAAGGCTATTATTTACCTCCCCTTGGTAAAACCATGCTGACTACTTCTAATAACCCTCCTATCCTTGATGTGCCAGCAGACAGCACCAAGGAAAGTCATTCCATCACCTTTCCCAGGATGGAAGTGAGACTGACCGGTCTATAGTTACCCGGTTCCTCCTTCTTGCCCTTTTTGAAGACTGGAGTGACATTTGCTTTCCTTCAGTCCTCAGGCACCTCTCCCATTTCCCAGGACTTTCACCAGCCTGGATGCCCTCCACTGGACCTGCTCCAGGACCTCAACTTCCTTCTTGTAGTGAGAGGCCCAGAACTGAACACAGTACTCACAGTGTGGCCTCACCAGTGCCGAGTACAGATGAACAATCACCTTTTTAGACCTATCTCCTGGCCCAGCTGCACACCAGCATCTGTGTCCTCCACATAGATCCAGCATCACACCTGCTGTTGAGGAAACCAGATGTGCTGCCTGTACCGCCTGCCTCTGCAAGGGCCATGGCTCATGTACTGATAACACCACAGCCAGGTCTCAGCTCTGCACTTGCAGGGTCAGCTGAATAGGTGAGTGCTGGAGTAGGGATGTGATGTAGTAGTAGATACCCGTGCTTCCTGCTGATGCACTGTGCTGTTTTGTGGGAGCCCTGTGTGGAATCTAGTGTTGATGACTTTGTGCTGCAGCTACCTGGTCAAGCACCTCTGCCAGGAAGCACCTTGGGGCTGGGACTGGATGCAAAGCTCAGAGCAGTGTGCTGCCAGGCAGTGCTATGCAGAATATTGTAACCTACAATAATTCAGCACAATCAAGTGATTAGCAGCTCATAAAGGACTGCATAACCCTGTAAAAATATTGGGCTAATGACACAGCCATTTGTGCCCTGTAAGAACCAAGGGATGGTAAGTGAGGTACCAAGGTATTGTTCTCTAGCCTATCGTTACCCTAATTTGTAAACTTACAGGTCTTAAACCTGATATTGATGACAATGGAGTCAACTGTATTCGAGAGACTGGACTTCAGTTTTCCATGTAGGTAAAACCCCCTCAAACACAGCAAACCCAATCTGCAATTAAGAACATTTTCCTGAACATCTAGAGTTACTCACAGCAGTAGAAAATGAAGTGCCCATCACTGTGATTTTGGCACTTGGAGCTGGACCAGTGCCTGGCACTGTAAGGAAAGAAGATATTTTACAGCACTGCAGTTCCACCTTCCACATCAGGTTAATGAAATTACCCTGAAACGGAAAAGGTGCCTTTGTAAGGGATGAGGTTGAGTGCACTGCAAGAGCTCCTGTTTGCAGACTGCTAGAACATGCATGAAATGGAGATTCATCCCCCTGCATTTATAATCACAATATGGGAATCACAGAATAAAGGAAGTATTTGCCTTCAGGTTATGGCTATCGTGATAAAGTCATTAATGCCGTTTAAATGGCATGTTTCCTGGGTAGGATCTGGTGAAAAACATACATATGCAGAGATTCACTTGGCACTAATCTAATTTTTTTGTGCCACTGGAGTTTTCTACCTTGATGCCACGGGGACCTGATTGTGTGGACACAGCAGAATGGCTTTAAGTGCTGAATCTGCATTTATTAGCACTATGCATAAATGTACTCTTTTCTTTGTTTGCATGGAAACAAGATGCCTTCAAATCCTGCCCTGAGCATGTGAAAGTGGTGCTGAGTGGGAGGTGCTGAGCACACAAGCCTAGCCCACTGCCTCACCTGCTGTTTTTCTCTCCCCTGGTAACTGGGATGTTTCTACAGAAGTTGTTGTCTGCAGCCACCTCCCCAATCTCCAGTCTGGGTTGCATTAAGAGCCCCTTAATGACTTTTCTTAACCTGTTTGTAGGCTCTCCTGTTTTAGGTAGTTCCTTGTTTTCTTAGTTTGGGTGTCTGGAGAAGCTCCTTGTAGATGTGATAGATCCTGATGACCTTCTATGAAAGGCTGTATTATCTCCTGCCATGATTTGTCTGTTTATCCTGGACTTTCCCAGCCTTGTTCTGTTCAGACTTGGTATTTCTGTCACAAATGGGAATAAACTGCATTTTTGGCATCTCTGCAGATATCTCTGGAGATCTTTAAGAACCAGCCAAACCAACATTGGACCAAAATGTTTTTAGGATCATTGAATGCAGTGAAATCAGGGCAAAGCGTGGACTACATGATCCTCGACATCTCTTCCAGCCCTAGTTCTGTGATCGATACTTACATTGCTCTGCCCAGATTTCTTCCCAATAACACAAGAAGCACTAAAAACATGTGTTGAACATAAACAAACCCCTTAAATTAGAATGCAACTAAATAATTTGTCAATAATTTAGTCATTTCTAAGACAGCTTCCTGATATTTTTGTGCCTAACATGATTTTCCAAACCCTGAAAATTAGAAATTTGAAGTATAGTGTATGTCATAAAAGGTTCCACAATAGCAGTAAATAAATACAGGTCTGTGTTTGTGTCCAGAGATCCCTCAGCATACTATTTGTGTCCATTCCATACCTCCACCTGGGCACAAAGGCAGTTCCCATTTATTTCCTTTTTACTTAACATTTAGCAGGAGCAAAAGCTAATGCAGCTAAACATTAGTGAGATCTGAAGCTGTTGTCAAGGTGCTGTGGTTGTATGCATAATTTAATAGGTTTATTACACCCTTGGGTGAGGAACCCTTTGGCAGATGGACACTGGCCTCAGCAAACCTAGTGAGAGTCTTCCCATGGTAATGCTCTCCTCCTTCCTGAAGACCTCAGGGTGAAAACCTCCAGACAGTTGTCCTGGACACAGCGGTCAGGTCCATGCAACTAGCTTCAGGCTGAAGATGTGGTAGTTGTCAGCTTTCACGCAGATCCAAGCTCGCCCGCAGTGATACCCTCGGCTGAACTCACACCTTTGCTCGCCTCCTCCCTAAAATAACGGGGATACTGCAGGGGAAGCCTGAGCGATCTGTCTTAGCTTAGCGCCAGGAGCTCATTTATTGACAAGTCCTGGCAACTGGCCAACCTTCCCTCTGAGCCCCCTAGGTTGGGGAGGCTCCCAGGCAAGCCCTCTTAGCAAAGGTTTTCTCCTCAAGCCGTGCTTTGCCTGGGTGCAGCTATTGCAGGCTATAGTCAAATTGGGAAGTTATGCTTCAAGAAACCTCTCTCTGCTCTAACGATGTATTTAGTTACACAGTTACCGAAATATTATAAATTGGTTTAAAAGTGGAACAACAGCCTGCATTTCATGTGTAGCTGCTGTCTTGGCTCAAATTTGCCTCTGTGAGCGCACAAAATGTTTCCGAAACCCAAGAAGAGCCTCTCTGGTGCAGGCACAGCAAGACGTGAGGTCCTATCCCCTACATTGTTGCTGGCGCAGTGGTGTGTAGAGAAGGGCAGGGATGAGGTGGGTGAGCGACCTTTCCTTGTGAATGTGTCAGAGGGTTTGGAAGTGGCCAGGAACACATTGTGCCGATGGATGTTCTCAGGGGTTCCTCTGGATGTACTGGTAAACCTGCCGGAGCTTTCGCACAGCTATTTTCCTGATGACTGCAGCTGGATGGAAATGGAAATCAGGAGCAGCTCCAGTTTGTTTGCCATGACAGTATTATTTACCAGACTCGTTCCAGACACTACAGTAGTATGGCTGCTGTTTTTCTGTAAAATAGATGTCAACTGTCAGTCACAGGCTAATGGGAAGCAGATGTCCATCAACACCCCCGCCCCAGTGCACACAGCATGCAGGACCAAGCTTCCCACTGCTGTGCCAGGGCTTGCTTCCATGGCCACAGGGAGCAGGGCGCGCTTGGTCTCGGCATGGAAGAGAAAAGGCTTGTGTGTTACCCTTTTGCTGACTCAGGAGTTTTTGAGCCCAGGCACTTGCACACCTTCATCTAAGATGTTTTATTGCATGCAAATAAGAGCATTTTCAGAACAAGTAGCGAGGTCCTTATAACCCCGGGTTCAGCTGAGAAATCAAAAGGCTTCAAGTGCACTGAATAGAGCCGTGAGTTTCTGTACAATGTGGTTAAAGCCAAAGTTACCAGGCCTTAACGTGTTCTTTGTCAACAAGGTCCTGACAGATGGGAGCTACCATGGTTAATCTAAGGAAACGTAGTCTTGTGGCCATCCCACTCTCGGAGCGAACTGCAGTCAGGTTCATCACAGTGCACCAGGTGTATGTGTCTTCCCATGAGAACAGGGCAAAGGCCATGACAAGGTATGTGAACATTTAGAGCCAGGTTGGTATTTAATGAAGACGGGGTTAACATTTTGCTTCTTAGCGAAACGTGATGCTGTATGTTTCTTCATCACGCACCTACCCCTTTGCCAAGGGCAGATGAGAAATGCCTCGGTGTATTTAGGTGTATTATACCTTATGAGGACATTTTGAACTGAAACCAGCCCTCCTGCTCAGGGTGTGCTGCTGGTATGTGCTCTGTATCGCTAGTACACGCTGCTTTGAGTGCTGGCATCCTGGAAAGGTGGGAGATTTGCTTTACAAGACTACCTCTGGAGCAAAATAAAACTATAGACTATATATATATATATTCTCTTTCTTCTTTTTGTAAGCAGTAGTGGGACTTCTGCACAGCAGAACCTTGCTTCATTTCTGTAACTCAATGGGGTCTCTGTAGATTGGCACTGAAATTGTTTAGCCATTGTAATCTCACATCGTAATGGCATCACCAGGAGGTCCTTCTGTGCATATGCAAGGTCCATTACACAAAGACCCACCTCCTTCTGCTATCGCAGTCCCACCTAATAATGACTTTTTAATGAGTTTTTCTAGGGCTAAGGGTTTTTCTTCTAAATCCAACATCTTAATGACATTTTTTATTGCATAATCAGACAGCGTTCCCAGACCGTTAGACTGTTTGTAGACTGTTACAGTGTCTAATTGTGGATCTCAGCAGTGGGGGTTGCTTCCTTCTTTCTCTAGGTACATGGCTGTCACACTTAGAAACCCCATGGAAGACAAAGGTGGTTTTGTGTGTGGAGCAGCTCAATAAATGACTGCCTGCCCATCACAAAGGACTTCACCTCTGTAGCATACAGAGCTTTGGCAGAGGAGGGGAGATGGCAACTGGGGTACACTCAGAGGTCCCTGCACTGTCACCCAGCCTGTGGCTCTGAGCGCAGCATTGAGGGCAGGCTGTTCAGGGCAGACATCTCTGGAACTCAGAAGTGGTTTACTTTATGTACTGCTATATTGTCCTAATCATCACCAGTTTCTCGCTTTACACCTTGCATGTTTTCTTTTTTTTTTTTTCCTTGAATTGCATTTCCCTTTTAGAGTGAAGATTAGAATTTTCCCTCTTTCCCATTTCGGATTGTGACTTTCATCACAACCAGGTGATTGCCTTCTTTGTGTGCCTGATAAATACTTCTGTTTGGAAGGAGAACTGGCTTAAAAACCTTGTTTTGTACAACCTTCTCTGAAAAACGCGTCTCTGCCAGTTTTTCTTCATCTTGTGTTCATCCCACCACCTCTACCCAAACCCTTGAACTCAAAGGGAGACCTCACATCACAATTTTTGTGATCATTTTGAGACATGGAAGCTTATCGGTGATCCACAGCCGATGCCTTTGGGAGGCTGAGTAGTCAGGCTTAAGTTTTGGCTCTTGGTGGGACAATTGTTAGAAACATCTTCTCCACCAGCTACCAGGAGGGTGGGGAAAGGGGTTCTCCCATCCCCATCCCCACCCTCATCCCCATCCTCATCCTCATCCCTGCTGTGAGCAGCACCCAGTGGCAGCACTCCTGTGCTGATCCACCCCACCACCTCTCAGACCATTGGGAGTTCCCGGGATGAACGTGCTTCAAACCTTTCTATTCCAGCCTGCGGCTTTTCATATTGTATCAGTACCTTTGCCTTCCTGGGTTTTACCTCTCCTCTTTCCTAGGTCTGATTTGTTTCTTTAATACAGGGCTGGTTCGGCAGAGGAAACATTCAAGGTTTTTCTGTGAATTTGCTGATATTTTTATTTTATCTGCTGTTGAATCTACGTCTGCTGCTTTAATCGGCAGCCTACCCCTTGGCCGCTCCCTCTCCCCGGGTTAAAGAGGAGCTCTGCCACCTACAGCCCTCTGGCACAGCATAGCATTTATTTCTTTACCATGATGGTTCATAGCTCTGACAGGCTCTTCACGAAGCCACAGCAGCTCTGGCCCGGGGCATGTATGATGCAACCTTTACAGGTCTGAGAGACTTTCTCCCCACTGAAGAGCCATGCAGAGGACATGGTGTTTGTGCATCGCTGCTGTCAGGATGAGGCTATTGCAGGCTTTGCACAGGGTATTTCCAGCAAAGGGTGTGTCTGTGGTGGTGCATTCACAGCACCTGCTACCCCGAGGCATCCCTGTACATTGGGATGGCCATGCCCCTGCCCACCCAAGGTTGGCATCTTCTCTCATGTCACTGTGCTCTGTCTGACCATACTCCCCAAAGGGGATGAACCTGCGTCTTTTTTGCCAGCTTCCCCTGGGGAACTGGGCTGCAGGAGGGAAGGAGGAGTGGGGCTGGGACATCTGCTGAGGCACTGGGGCGGGTGAGCCAGGGAAGGCAGCCAGACAGCACCTTGTCTCCTCCATATGCTCTGCTCTTGGGCATAAGGCACCCTAAATTCTTTTCCCTAGAGGGAAATAGCTTCAGCAGCATAAATGATGCAAGCAGGAGAACCTTCTAGTAACAGATAAGGTACTGTCGAGTTCAGCTGAGCAGATCAGGTTTAAGGTGCCACATTCCCCTTCAGGCACCAGGATCTACTTTTGGATCCATCCGGACACCCCATTGCATTTTGGCCCTTCACATTTGTGGTGTCTTCAAAATTAAGTGCAGCTTTCTATGGCATTTTAATGCTGGTTTTATTTTCTTTACTAAATCCAAATTAAGCTGCTCTTTATAAACCAAATTCCTGCTCTTGACAAGTAGACAGAGATAAGAGATTTGCTTTGGCCCTCAGTACTGAAAGCTCTCGCAGTTCAGCTAAGCAAAATGGGGATTGTTTGGGCTAGAATGAACCAAAATGTACTTTTCCAGCTCTCTTGTGGAGAATAAACAACGCCTTCCTTTTGTCTTAGCGGTAGCTCAACTCCCAGCTTTAATCACAAGTGAAGACAGGGGTTCTCAAGAGGGAAAGGCACACGAAAAAAACATCAGAGCAAGGTTTTAAACTGATCTTCAGCCAAGTTTTGGTAACAAGGACTCAGCTGGTACCCTCAGAAGGGAATACAGCTTTAGTGCAGTGAGGCCATCAAGGGATGATGCCTTTCCAGGCCGAGCGTAGCCACTCTTGTGTCATCTGGGGGTTGTCCTCACTGCTGGAGCAGGACCCTGCCTTAATCCCTGCCTTCTCACATGCCCCAGCTCCTTGCTCTTGTCTCTCTTCTCTTCCCAGCTGTTGAGAAGATGTTTTCTGTACCCTAACCCTCTGCCCAAATATGCTCTTCCCTTGACTCCCTCATGGCCCCACCACTGGCTTCCGGGTGCCTTCATCCTCTTGTCTCCTCACTGCAGTTGTCCCAGCATTCCACTGCACATACTCCACCTCCCCCCACAGCCCCTGCGCTTCCCAGGGAATGTGGCTGGGCATGTCATGGTTTTGAGGAGAATCATCTCAGTGCCAAAACGCATGTGAGCAGAGCCCTAGAATCATCTGCAACAGTGACAGCACCTTTTGTTTCTCCCATGTGCATGTTAACTTTATCAGCCGTTAGACCTTGAAATTACATTCTACCCTTAAATATACTGTTGGGAAATGAATTCAGCTGAGCAAATTGCGGCTCTCTCCGAATGTGTATAGGCTTGGGCCAGCTGGTATTTAAATTTCTTTTTATCATGCACTTTCTTATGGGCTACAAAGTCTGTGGCACGGTTCAGAAAGAAAAAAAAAGAAGGATTCTGCGGCAAGATCATTTGCAAATATTGAGCGAGTGCATATGAATTTTATAATATAATTAATATGATGAAGTTGGTGTTTATACAAGGAGTTTGGTTTGGCAAACCCATGTTTGAGTGACTCTTCTGTAGGAATTGCACTGAGAGCCCTGGGTTACAGCTCTCCTCTGAAATGAATCCTCTGTTCCATCCATCCTGATGAGGATCCCTGAGGTGCAGATCTCCTTCCAGTACACAATAATTAATTTTTCAATATTACTAGCTTCCTGGGTAGCTTTTGGGTGCATGGATTCACGTCACAAGTGTGTTGTAAAAGCCACTAAGGCCATGTTCTTCCAGGACTTGGAAGTAAATGTCTTAGGTAAAAAACAAAAAAGAAAGAATGGGGCACAGCTCAGAAAGCAGAAAGAGAGGACAATTTGTATGCAGTAAGCAGGCAGGCATCTTCTTAGAATGTAGAGGGTGCGTATTCACGTCAGGCAGCAAATGTGGGTGCTGCAGCAGAGCTGCTTCCCAGGCAGCCATGTGGAGAGACAGATTTGTCTCTCTCCCTATCAACCCTTGAGGGCACTCAAGAAATGGCTCAGCACTCTGAGACTTAAACTGGTACCCTGAGAAGTTTCTGTGAGGACCTAAGTGCTTCAGGCCATCTCCCCTCTGTAATCCATGCCTTGCTGCTTACCAAGACCATGTGTTGTCTCTGTTGTCCTCTTCTGAGGTTGCCACTGAAGTGAAGTGTCCTGCAAAGTGTGGGCTGGCTGTGCCCTCACTGGGGCTCAGCGAGAAGCCCTGTAGTTAGCGCGTGTGTGTCTCCCCAAAGGTGTAAGGTGCAGATGGAAAGCAAAGGTTACTGAGCACATGCATCCAAAGTCACCTTGAAGAAAGCCTGGAGGGAACCCAGCTGGTGGTTCACAGCCAAGTGTTAAGTGTCTCAGTTTGATTTTGCCATGCCACAGTAACTGGTCACCCACCCATTTGTCTGTGGTTGTGGCAAATTCACCTGTTCAGGGCTCACAAGCAATCAGTCCCAACATGAAGCCTGTCTGCTTTGCAGGCTATGCTGTGGGAAATAGCAGTGTCATGCCTTGCTGCTCTGAACCACACTGGCCCAGTGGGCCACTGCCTGTGTGAACATGTCTCCAGAGATGTGGCATTAGGGTATGTGACACCCCTCATCTGAAAAATCCACTCACCACATTGCTTCCTACTCCTGTTTTTTTCTGCTTCTCAGCTCTGACTGCTCCCGCTGGCCCTGTTATATCAACTGAAGAACTTTGACCATAACTACAAGTTGAGGGAAATTATAAGAAAGTTGTTTAAATAATTTAAATAGATGTATTTGTTGGGCAATGTGTGTGGAAAAAAAGGCAGAGATTTTTATTTGATTGGATATAACAGATGTGGATGTTAGAAAAAGAAGTCATACATCATGTGTTGCTGGTTTCTAGGCTGGGTCTATGGAAAACACTAAGAATTTCTGGGTATCAGTGAAGTCTACAGCAGCAGTGAACATCATGCATTAAAGCTGATTAAATACTCATAAAACCTCATTAAATAGATATAGAAACTACTGAACTGAGTAGTACAAACAGAATGTCTGCTTGTCTATATATAAATAACGTATCTGGAACATTTCCTTCAATAGCCTTTCACAAGAAAGAACGTAGCTTAGAAAGTATCCAAGAATTCTAAGAAAGTTAGAGATTTGGTGAGACCTAAATTTAACAAGGAGAATGCAAAACCAGGGAATGGTTATCTTTGGGAGAAAGATGATGTAGCAAGAACCTGATAGATTTTGGTGGGTATCTGTTTTGATGATGTTGTCTTGGCTGTATTTTATAACAAAGGAACAGAATGATGCTTACATGAAAAGGTAGTAGAATTGTGATATAGAGACTTACCCCCACAGTAGGTTTGTGGTGGTCGGTGCTAGGAAAGGTCATCCAAGCAGGCAGTGGGGCAGAAGTTAAACAAATGCACATCACACAGAAAGAACAGGTAATGTTCTCAAACAGCACCTTCGGAGCCCTCACTCTTCCAAAGAGGGGTCCATAAAGAGGAATGAAAAGCAGCCCTGGAGTGGCCTGTGGGGCCTGCTATGCCCATGAGTTAATATATCCCAGGATGGGAGGTCAAAGGGAATGAAGTGAAAGGTTGTGGTAATAGGACCAGATTTGCTGAGAGTGAATTCCTCCACTCCATGGCCGCGCAGAACTTAGCTGCATGACATCTCTTGTTTGAAACTACTGAAGTGGGTAGCAGCAATACCTATAGCATGTACACATTGGCTAAAACCAGCTGAAAACGCATGAGGTTTATAATTAATATGTTGATGTGCTTTTATCGTCTGCATGTAATGTTCCTGCCTTCCATACAACGCAGTCTCTGTCATGTCTGCCCACCAGCAGTTGCCATGTCTCTGTCTACACCACTACTACTGGTTTAACAGAATATCTGAGACATAGCCCTCTAGTTAATGACCTTAACAAACAGCCAAAGAATTTTCAAAAAGTTATTTTTACAATGTTGTTTACGGGTAGTTGTTGTTACTGTGGCAAATTTCTTAATTATCAGGCAACGGGCTAATTTAAACTAGGCTCTACTTGTCTCTGGGAATAAGGTTCTTAATATATAATTAGCTAAAACAACATATTATTTAGCTGTGGCTTTCAGAGCCATATTATATTTTATATTATGCCTCCAGTGGAATGGTGCTGTCCTTTTATTTTTCCCTGGTGATGCTGACTTTACTAAATCTTCGTCTCCAGTGACTGCCACTCCCCACCCTCCCCCCCCCCCAGCCGTCTTTATCCCAGTGGATCTGAGGGCCCAATAAACCTCATACCCACCTGCGTTCCTGGACTTGTCCCCATCTGGAGACTGGAGGGGACAATAACTGCAGCTCTTTCTGGCTGGGCTTGAAGCCGTGTTTCTTCCTGCTGTTACCCAGTCCTTGCTTCTGACCTTGCTGTGCTCCAGCACCTGGCCTTTTTATTTTCCACCTCTTAGGTTATACGTTCCACCTCCATGCTCTTACTTTCCCTCTGCTACAGCAGGCTCTCTGTTCCTCTTGTCCAACATCAAAGTGTGCTTTTTGCCCATACCTCTCTACTCAGCACAGCTTTTGCAGTAACTCTGGTGGTCCTGTTGTAGCACACTGTCGCAAGTCTCAGGAATGAGCCCAGTCTTCTCTAAGGACTGGGAAAACAAAACATTCCTAGCAGACAGGGGATCTTAGCCCATGTATATGTTTCCCCAGTAGCCTCTGGCAGCCCTTGAGATCCCTTTCCTCTGGAGATGATGATGCAGATGTTTTGTGTTGCAGTGGAGCTTTGGGGTCTTCCCATACCTTGCTCTCACCATCCCCTGGCACCTGGTGTCAACAAGGGCTTCTTCTCCGTACTGGGAAATGCTGCCTGCTCCCACTTTCATCTCCCAAATGGCCTCCAAGGATGAACACTGGGTTAACTAATGAATCCTGTGTTAAGGTAAGGCAAGCTCTTTAGAGGTTTATACCCAGCCGGCATATGGGCTGCTGTCTGCTGCAGTTTTATCATGGCAATACTGTTCTATCGGTGAGGAAAGAGGAAAACATACCCATCACCACAGCCACGTCATCCCTATGGGAAGTAGTGATATTGCATCTGTTCCATCTTTAAGTAGATTAACTTTGTATCAGGAAGCTTGTGGAAAGCAGAGATTCACATCAGATTTATCTATGAAAATCAAGATATTTCACAATCCCTCTATCCTCAGTTAAACCTTGGCTTCTGCCAGGCCCAGGAGCCTTTGACATCGGTAATAGTATTCTCTAAAGGTAGTGGAGACAATAGCATGGGTTGAATGGCTTGTTCCATAAAGTCTTTTTGTCAGGAGGAAATTAGTAAGGCTATTTAGATGTCTAGCTTTCATATCTTATTCCCATTGGGACTGATGTGAGCCAAGTGTCTAGATCACTTATGCCAATTACGCCAACAGATTTGGGGAAAAAGGAATAAAAACTCTGTGGCACTTTTTGTTTGTCTTTTTTTTTTCAGAAAACCACTTCAATCCAAACTTGCTAATGATAATATCTCATACTCATGTCAGAAATAACAGAAAATTTTCCAAAAGAGAAAAATACCTGACAAAATATATTTGTGTGAGAAACACATTCTTAGTAGGTAGCTCCAATGCCCTTTTCACCCCTCCCTGCAAGTGTGATCCTTTCTGTGCTAATTTCTGAAATACCAGAAATACTAAACTGAGGAAACAATGCATGGTGATTTGACAAGGGAAAGGAATATGCTAATGCGAAGTAAATAGACCTAATTAAATGTATGCGGGTCTCTGCTGTGCCAAGGAAAGAAAGGAAAACTTCTGATGTTGGAACAGTGCTGGAACAAGTCTTGTAAAAAGCTGGCTCTCTAATTTTTATCCCTTTGGAGCAATAAAGCTCAAAAACAAACCCCAGAACTTGCAGAAGTGAAACAAACCCTGGGGAGTGCAGGCATGTAATCTCATAAAGCCGATGAGCTCTCATCTACAGGACCTATCATACTACAAGTCTGTGATTTTATGGGCTTCCTTTGCTGGCTGCAAAAGCTGCTCCTGGATGTCCTCTGCACATGCTGCATTTTTTCTAAAATCCTTTTCTCCTCTTTCTTTGATCTCTCCATTTTCCACTTCCAGTTGTCCCCAAACTCTGTGCCAAGTAGGGCAGGAGACCCCGGGGATCCCATCCAGCCACAAGACAAACACTCATTACTGGGTCCTCCACAGCCACACCATGCATCTTCCCGCCTTGGGCAGATACTCCAGTGAGCCTCCTGAGTTCCTGCTGCCTGCCTGGAAATCATACCGAAATGGAAAGGAGATTAGGAAGGACAGAGGATCGGGCTGAGGTCCAGGGTCCCCATTTGTGGAGCTGCTGCCACATTAACCTCACTCAGAAGCCTGGAGTTTGCTTCCTCTTGCCTTACCCAAAATAATACAAGAGGCTCTTAAAATGTATCCTGCACGTACATAACAGGGAAGCCTATACAGCGCACCTGAAAGACGGCATGAGAAAATGGGATATCTGAGGAGGTGCAAACAGTTTTATGGGGTCTTAATGACTGGGAAAGAATTTTAAAGGCTGCTGGGAGACAGACGTTTCTTTTTTCCAAGTATAACAACATTCTCCTTCCAGATACAGCACAGTTGTGGAGCCCCTTGGCTGGTCTAAAGACAAAAACCCTCTAGTGGGTCAACACAGCAGAACCTCTGGCAGTGATTTAGTGTGACCCGACTGTCTGACTGGCATGGGTGACAACAGCCATGCCCACCTGGCTACAGGCTACCTCTGTACAAGCAAAACTCCCCACAGAGAGGTACTGTGGGTTCCTCCAAGTCGCCTGCAGACTGGCTGCCTCCTGGGAATTCTTGTTTTACAAGTTTTACAAAAACAAACTCTCCTCCAACCATGTCTCTGGAAAGTGTCTGTCATGCTCTCAATCCTGAAATGCCCACGGGTTTTTACTCCTGCCTGAGTGTGTCTGTGTGTGTGTGTTACTCTGCATTTCAGGTTTACAAGCATGCACATGCCTCACTTGTGATGTATAAGTCACAGTTACATCAGCTGTCTTCCTCCCATGTAGATACATAGGCACATATAGAGTCAAAACCTCTGCAAAAAAAAAAAAGACATTAAAATATTATACATGATACGAGGTCATGTGTACACACACACATGCGGTGGGAAGACACCTGACCCACACATGACATAATCCTGAACACAACCTCGGTACAGCAGACCCAACAGACACGGTTGTCTCGAGGTCTATTAATGAAAGCCTTGAACAGTGAAGACGCTGTCGCCCTAGTGAACTAAACACGCTTCGTAGAGCATCTGCCTGGTTATGCCAGGGCCCTTGGTAAGACGCAGATGCAGCTGTCAGCATGTTGTTCGGCAAAGGAAAGGGGTCTGTACCTTCCGCGTCTCCAAACTGGACACCGGCCCTCCAGCCGCTAAAGTTAATTACAAATTACACTGTGAAAATTAAAAAATTGAAAGTTGCACTGAGATTTCTGAGGCCAGGACAGACAAAAGTAAATAGTTCCAAAGGCAGACAACACAAAGGAAGTATTTCCCTCCCCCCACTTCCCCCCCTTCTGGTTACAGTAGCTCCTGTAAACTTGCTTGTTAAAAAGGTTATTTCTTCTAGTACGCAATTAATGGTCCTCTGCTTGGTGTGCTCTTGCACTGCCTTGCGATTTATGAGCCATTCCGATGTCAGACAATGAAATTTTGACATGTGGCACAGGATGGATGGAACTGCTCTCAGCTGCCTTTGGGGCTAATTTTAAAGCAGCCAGGAATTTAGCTGTTGCTGGGAGCTTTGAATGGGTGCATCCTTTTCCTCGGCAAGCCCTTTTCTGCGTCGTGATCTTTTTATGGGCATTAGCTGCTCGGGACGCACGCTTCTGTTTATCTTCAGTAGCAACTGATATTTTCAAAGATGCTAAGAACCAGATCATTATCTTTGAAGTAGTGGTATGAGGGACTGACATGCAAATCAGTCTGTAACACGGTTCATGTGCCTCTCTTGAGGGTGTCTCCAGCACCGGGAAGCCCCCAGGGGACACGGGGCCCTTGCATCTGCCTGCGCAGGGGCTGGAGGTTGGCATTTTGGCATTCACGTTGGGGTGGCAGCGGCTCAGCACTGCTAGATCAGCCCCCGGGGCTGGCAATATGATTTATGGCAACCACCAAGTCACCTCGTTTCCAGCTAAGATGTGGCCAGCACAGCTCTGCAGCAGCATGAGGAGCGGCAGGCAGCTGAACTGTGTTTCCTCACATCCTGTCGCTCACCATCTGTGTCCCTGGGGTCCACTGTGCTGTCCACACGATCCTGAGAGGGTGCAGCTAGTGCAAAATTTCAGAATTAGCCTAATGTGCTCTGATAAACAATGGAAGGGACAACTTTACCTCATGTACTCAGCCACCTTTGTTCTCCAGGAGGACACTTCATTCTACTACTTCCCTTTGAAGCCTGGTGGGCTTCTCAAAAATGGCTGGTGAGCCCTAGAGAATCTGTGTGTATTGTTACTTACATCTGTGTTTTCCAAATTTGGATGCACTGATCATGAAGGATTTATACTGCTGACCTGATTTTCCAAATTAGTGGAAATTAACATTGTTATCTGCAGTAGTGGCAGTTTATGGAATAGAGATCACTTGTTTACCCACTGAGATACAGAGATTGCTCTTCACTCTTTGATCAGATGTATCTCAGAGCCCCAGGACCTTGCTTAGCACCTGATAAATGATCTGCACTGATTTGCACATCAGGCCTGAAATTACTGCCAACAGAGAGCTCTCACTCAAATGCTTCTTTCTCAGTGTACAATCCAGATTTGGGGCCAAATGTACTGCTTTATTGTGTGAACCCTGGCCATCTTCCTGTAATCTGAACTGTCAATGAACTTATTAAATGTCAGATTTTTTCATTACAGAATCACAGAATGTCAGGAGCTGGAAGGGACCTCAAAAGATCATCTAGTCCAACCTCCCTGACTGAGCAGGATTACCTAGACCAAATCACACAGGAACACATACAGACTGGCCTTGAATGTCTCCAGAGAAGGAGACTCCACAACATTGCATTTATTAAACCAAATATTTAATGGTTAGGGATATTATGGAATATCATGACAATACAAATTTCAAGAGGGACCACAATAAAAATAAGGAACTCAAAGAGAAAAAGCATATTCTCCTGGGCTCCTGATACAGATGAACCTTCACTTGAAGACATTCAGAAGTCACTCAGACATCCAGAAGTCACTCAGAAGGAAGATGTCTTAAAAAGTGTGCAGATAAACATTTTGCATGGGAATACCAGCACAGATTAGATGATGGGGAAAATTTCCTCTCTGATGGTAAGGCCCTTTGTCCATGAGTGTTTTCTTAAGTTAATTAGAAGTTTGGTTGTGTTTTAATGTCAAAAGGTGTTATAAGCTATGAGAGGACTCAGGAGACTGGAAACATCCATATACAATCATGTCACAATCTATAATCAGACATATCTGCTCCATGTGTGAAACCAGAAATTCTGTGAGTAAAACAAAATGAGGTTGGGCCAACTCAGCTCTTCTCCAGTAACTGGGTGCAACACATTTCATAAAGCATTGTGAATGCAGGGAGGAGACATACAGGTAGTTCTCCATTTCAGTAAGTTTTCCTACCTCTGGTGTTATTTAAACCCTGATCCCATCACAGGATTCTCTGAAAAAGGGCCCCAGTGTGCTTGTCCCTGTCTTCACAGAAGGAGAGAGTCAATGGGTGAAGCTGAAGCCACTGCTGGACATTGGGTCTGGTGAGAGTCACTGGCACCCATGTGCCAAAAACCAGGGACTCTCAGAGGGGCTTTTGTAAAGAATAAACCTCCAAGAGGACTCATCTTGCCAGATCAGTGTTTGCAATGTCTCTGTCTTGGAGATCTTGTACAGTGCTAGTGCCAAGTGCCTTAGAAAAACATTTCCACCCTCATTTGCTTGTTGTTTGGGGTCTGCTGCTGAGAGAACTCAACAAGGAAAATGAGGCAAATGAATTAAGCTTCATTAATAAAAGACAATACCCATTATCTGTTGAAAATACTAAGACAAAGCTGATGCAGTAGTTGCTGTTTAAATCACTCCTATAAGCAGTAGGGCTTAGAAAAGTGCAAGTAGTGCAGGTTATGCTACATTTTAATAGTGTATCTTTGTGTGTAATTGGAAACTAGAAGGCAGAATGCACAGTGGAAACCCAGATTCTGCAGGGTGAGCAGTAATGAAATGAGAACATTTTCTTCAGTGTTCAAGATAAAAAAATTTACCAGAACAAGCCTACCAGAAATAGTAAGAAGTTAAGAAGTGGGGGAAGGAAACTATCTAACTTGAAAAAAAAAACAAACAAAAAACCACAAAACCCCAAATGGAGAAATAGCCTCATGCTGTGGTAGAACCTGGTTTTGCATTGAGCAAGAGGCAAATTTCCTTCTAACTTTTATGGGAGCCAAACCTTACTTGTCATAAGAGCTGCATGTTCTGGGCCCATGACCCCATGTCCTCCACCCATACAGCTGTAGCTCATGCTTGCATTAATTCAGATTAATATTCTGTTGGGGATTAATATTCTTCCTGAGAGCATCTAGGCTCAGGATTTCTTATCAGAGTGGGAGATAGCATGTATAGCATAACCCACATCCTGTCATTACATGGGAAGGTTCTGAGTCCACATGGAGGAGTACAACAGTCAACAGGACCTTCACAGAGCCCTGGACCACAGCCACTGTCCCTCCTTTGTTAAGAGTATAGATGGTGACTTTAGGAGCCTGGACTTCAAAACTGCGTAGGTCTATGTCTAACAGGTAGTAAATTCATAATTGTATAATGAGCACACAGTGCTAGGAAAAGCTAAGAGAAAAATGCTGCTCACTGTGAGAAAACCTGTCTGTATGACAAGGGTGATGCGTGTCTGTGACTCACCTGCTGGCACTGGGACAATGAACCTGCCCTCCAGTGAAGGATTGAAATTGTCAATTCTCCCCCCATGCATTTTTTATGAAGATGGACGTGCAGAAAATGCTGCAACACTGTGCAGCAAGAGTAAGAGATAACATGTGTGAAGAGACCTGATAAAAGAGCGATTTCTGGAAGGAAAAGGACTTGGGAGGGGAAAAGGAGTGGAAAGTAAAGGCAAAAGATAATACAGTAATATTATGATAACTAAGGATTTTTAAATTTCTGAAATACTTATAATGACCACTTTCATCATTGCTTTTTAATGCTTATCAAATAGATATGAATGAAAGAAGTGACCAGCTAGGATGCCAATAAAGATTGATAAAGTAAATGACTGAAAAGAACATTCACAACTATATTTTTCCATATATTTACTGGAATAACTACAGATATAACAAACAAACCTAGGGACAAGACACGGAGGTAATATGATGTGATTACATGCTCTCTCTGTCAGGACATAAGCACTACTATCCTAAGGCCAGCTGTGATTTCCTGACAACTTCATTGTTATTTTTA
The DNA here is from genome assembly GCA_013399135.1 of Heliornis fulica. NCBI lineage: Eukaryota > Metazoa > Chordata > Aves > Gruiformes > Heliornithidae > Heliornis > Heliornis fulica. Next base: position 874,314 of record VXBZ01003006.1, read on the forward strand.
TTATATGATGTGATTCCTGGATGCTACCGAAGTTCAACAAGGCCAAGTGCAAGGTCCTGCATATGAGTTGGGGCAATCCCAAGCACAACTACAGGCTGGGTGGAAAATGGGTTCAGAGCAACCCTGAGGAGGACTTGGGAGTGTTGATTGATGTAAAGCTCAACATGACCCGGCAATGTGTGCTTGTAGACCAAAAAGTCAACTGTGTCTTGGGCTGCATCAAAAGAAGCATGACCAGGAGGTGGAGGGAAGGGATTCTCCCCCTCTACTTTGCTGAGACCCCACCTGGAGTACTGAATACAGCTCTGGGGTCCCCAGTACAAGACAGTCATGGAGCTGTTGGAGTGAGTCCAGAGGAGAGCCACAGAGATGATCTGAGGCCTGGAGCAGCTCTCCTATGAAGACAGGCTGAGAGAGTTGGGCTTGTTCACACTGGACAAGAGAAGGCTCCGGGAAGACTTTGTTGCAGTCTTTCAGTACCCTAAGGGGTCTACTCGAAGGATGGAGAGGGACTGGGCAACAAGGGCAGGTACTGATAAGACAAGGGCTTTAAGGTGAAGCAGAGGACATTTAGATATTAGGAAGAAATTCTTCCCTGTGAAGGTGATGAGACACTGTCACAGGCTGCCCAGAGAAGCTGTGGCTGCCCCCTCCCTGGCAGTGTTCAAAGCCAGGTTGCTTTGGGCAACCTGGTCTAGTGGAGGGTGCCCCTCCAGGGAAGTTGTGACTAGATGGTCTTTGAGGTCCCTTTTGTAACATAAAATTATTTTGCCTCTTTACTACGAACAGGTTTTAATTTTTACACAGTGTATTTCCCAAAGCCCTGCTCCTACAAATTGAGTCACACTAATGTAACCAAATAATATTGCAGCAGCTATGAATACAGAAACATTTGTGTATTTCTCACCACTTCTTAACTAATGCAAGTATTTTTTTTCATTGCTTATGACTAATTGTTGTTGTGTCAAAAGCGGTAGACAGGAAAATTGGTGTTTCTTCCAAACATATCATTACAGTCACTAAAGTAATGAGAAATACATCAGATATTTTTAGGTCATCATTTTTTGTTAGGGAAAATAACAACCTTTTTGAATAAACTGGAAATCATTATTGCTTCCACTGGGATTCACAGCGAATGTACTAATTATGATGAATTCATTTGGTACTGAAAAAGTTACAATGAAGTAATTTCATAGCAGCATCATAATAAATTGCAATAGGCCAGGTTGTACCTGGGCCAGAAACTTGTCTTTTGGCTGTGCCAAGATCTCTACTCCCAATGGGATGCTGAATAGAAAACAAACTGAGTTGAGGAGGTATAAATCCCAACCCCCAGCAATTCCCTGGGATGTCTCTCCTGGGTCCCTTGCCTTCAGGCCTCATGGCAGGAGCATGAAGGCCACTCCAGGGCTGGGGGAGAGGCTGAGGGCAGCTCCTGCCCTTCTGCGGGGCTGTGAGGCATCTTTGGGAGCAGCACTTCCCACACAGGAGAGCTCCAGGGCTGCCTTTCCAAAATAACTTCATGGATACATGCATCCTCAGGAAATCAATCTGTATTAACTCAAGATAAGAGTGTAAAATACTTCATTAAACCTCCACAGTTCACGGTACATGGATGTTCATTAGACTTTCAATGAACCAAATTAAGGCTATTTTACCTCCAGCCAGGAGAGTCTCAGTGCAGCCTGAGAAGGGCAGATACCAAACATGGAGCTTGACTCCTCCTTCACATTCCTCAGTCAGTGTCAGGTTCAGGCTCTCCTGCCCTGACATGTCCTGGTGACACACTGACACCGCTGTTTGTGGGGCTGAGCAATGAGTCCTATCAGAGGACTTCTCTAGGTGGAAAACTCTTGTTACACAGGGTTGCTTTTATCCTGCATTAATTAACTAACTTACTTAATTTTGTCATGGGGCCCTAAAAGGAGCTGAGAAGGTGATGGGGAGCAGAAGTGAAGAGCAATGAAAATGTTTGAGCTGGTATTGCCATAGAAGTAAAACTGGCACTTGGCCATGGCTTGGCACTTGGCTATGGCCTGTCAGCATCTTCTCCCTCAGAGTGGCTTTGGGATGATCTGTGGCTTGAAGATGCCAAAGTGCTCAAGTACTGCCCCAGTACAGACACTGGTCTTACGCAGTGAGAAATATCCACAGAAGAAACAGCCTTTATGCCTTCTCATAAATACAGCTCACAGGGCCACCAAAAACCAATCCTTTCCCTCTCCCTCTCCTCATCTCTTTTCCTTTTTTTATGTGGAAATCCCAGAAGAGGGAAGGAGAAAAAAGTCCCTTCCCAGCATCACCCTCCCTTTTCCGTGGCCATGAAGAGGATCACCTGCACAAACACACCTGATTTGCCAAGAACAGACTTGCCACTGCAATCATTTCCCCACCTGAATCCTCCTCATCATTATTTTTTTATTTGTTTAGAAACCTGTTTGGCCTGTGCAGGTTCTGTAAAGGCAGTTCTGTTCCTCACTACATCCTGAGATATACCCTGTGAAGCATCCCAGGTAGGAGTAAGTAATGTTGCCAGTCAAAAGAGGTGAATATTAAAAACTAGGAATATTTAATGAAATATCAAATTTCTAAGGACAGTCTTAGGAGAAAACACATTTTCTGTTATCCTCCATAAATGAAATGATTTCTTTTTCACTTTTTACTGATTACTTTTACATTCTAAACTAGTAAATACTTTCCTGATCTAGAGCAATAACATTTTTTTAAGCAAAAAGCATTAAAAATATAATTCATTTGGGCTCATTATTTATTTAGAATAAATATCTTGGTATTCACTGAAAACAATCTCTCAGATGTTTATTTAATTCATATCACAGCCTTACGCTTTATTAGTTTCAAAGCTTTATGCTCTGAGATGAAGTTAAAAAGTAATGATAAACTTTGCCCATGAACTGAAAGGCAATTCTAGAACAAAAGAATAAAAGCTCTATACTATGTTAAAAATCCTGGATGATGTGGAATGACTTGTCTGTTGAAAAAAAACAACCTATTGAGCTTTATAAGAGGAAAATGTGTCCAATGCCCAACTATCTAGAAATTAACATGACTCTGTAAGCCATTCTACAGATGCAAACCACTACCATGAGTATATTAGCCTATACTGCCAAGGTGTCATGGAGCAAAACTCAGTGGTGTTTTCCTGAGGGCACCTGGTTTCTAAATGAAAGGGCCATACCTAAAGTATTCATATTTGCTCGCTTTTTTTAGACTGAAGATTTGCCTCACAGAGTCGTTCCCACTGCAGAGTAGAAGAGTGATCACAAAATGAGGATGGATTTCACTACAGTAGATGAAATTAAACTGAGCTACTGATTCAGCTTAATTTAGCAGAAAGAGAATTAAGTTTTTAAATAATGAAATGTATTGCAAATTGATTAATGCTCGTTTCCCTGAAGCCCTCTTCCTTTTATCTCAGTTCAGTGGCATAGAAGCACAGGACTGGGCTTTTCTTTCTCTCACATCAAAGTAAAAGATCCAACTTCCTTCTGCAACCACCAAACAGTTGGGTTTTGCAAAACCAACCCCTCTTCTTCATTAGCCACTGTACCTCTGTGGCCCCTGGAGACCGGAGGACCTTTCCCAGTAATTGACCCAGCATATACCCGCTAAATTCTTCAGCCAGTGCTGGGCCCCAGCAGCTCCATTGACTTGCATCCATGGGCACAGCGGGATGACAGGGAACACTGCAGAGTACAGAACCTGGATACCACAGAATTGTGCAAAGCTTCTTGAAAGGCAGGCTGGTAGGGTTTTTTTGTTTACTTGTTGTACTAGGGAAGAACATCTGGTTGAAACTCTGGCACTGCTGAAGTCAACGAGAGCTTTAACTGCGATTTTCTAAGTTTTTACACACAATAGTGCTTCATTTGTTTGAGGTCAGCCAAAAGGGCCTGGCCACGTTACGCTTACATAGAGACATGAAGAGAATGTCTAGGCTGGAAAGCTTAATGATTGTTAATTCAAGGGTACTTTTAAGGCTCAGTAAAAGACAGTATTTACAGATATAAGTGGATGGATTAATTTCTTGAAAGAGAATTATTGCAGTGTCACAATAAGTGTATTTTGAAACAGTTTTTCAGAAAATGTCTGCTCTGTGACAAAAAGAGCATGCTGTTCTTAACCTTTTATATGGTTTATATGACAAACCTGCTCTCCATATTCATTTTCTTGCAGAATTTTTTGCGACTTCTCTTTTTGTATAGGGAATAACAAAAACTCTCGATATTCTTCATACTTTTGCTGGACACAAAGGCACAATTTAAAGCCTTTTTTGCTGTCTGTGCCTGAAGACATTTATTTTTTTAATGGCACTCACTTGATGACTGGTGTCGGGTTATACAGAGGTGCGGTTGTGAGCCACGGATTTATCATCCCAGGCACTGCCTTTGCACAGCACATAGGAATTGCTAAGTTTCCTGACATTTCCAAGGGACTGCAGAGAGACCATGGGTTCTTTTTGTAGGTAAAGCCTCCATTTTAAGGAGAGGAGACATGCATGTTGCCAAATGTGCTGCAGCTATAGAAAGCGCGACTGGCACTGCTAGAATCAGACTGGAAGTCCGAGTCCTCAGCCATTACCAGACAACTAGAACATAACCAACCCTGTATCTATGGGGCTGTGTTTCTCTGCACAGATGTAACAGTTTGAAATAATTACATAAAGTGTCTAAAGACCATGTCCTCATCAGGTTAAACGTGACCAACTTGGAGACTCACGTCAGCAGGGTGGGGTGACTTGGTGCCTGTTGCCATCGGGGGACGCTGCCTTGGCTGCATTGCACATTGAGCTGAAATCCAGCTCCTCAGCTGGGTTAGCTGAGGGTTATGTGTAAAACGACATGTGATTCTGGCTTCAGTAGCTAGCTGCAAGAACAGGGCCACCAATCATCATAAATGAACCGTCTTGCTCAGCCTCCAGATGCCTTTGTGTTTGCTCTCCATCGCTGTTGAGAGCAGAGGGGAAACAGAAAGGCCCGGAGCCTGGAGAGGTGCAGAAGCAGCAAGAAGAATACATCTCTCTCCCAGAGGTAAATGAGAAGTGTAAATTACACCTTTTCAGTTTATTAAGTGCTAATTAAGGGTTGCAAGCCTGGCATTCTTCTACCAGATGTGTGGTGCCAGGGAAGCAGCCACCCATGCGTTTGGAGGTTGATTGCTATCCTGTGATTATACAGAAGCCAAGCATGGCTTTTTCTTCTTTGGGTATTGCTGTCATTTGAATAATAGATCACCAGCATTCCTTGCTGCAGAGATCCATTATTCACAAACAGTTATTGTCCAAGAAAGATGTGTGACTGCTTCAGAGAGCTCATGGCAACATGCCTGTGTACTGGGAGCCTCATGAAGGTCTGACTGACCTCAAGAGGTGGAAGAAAAGGTCCCTGGCCACTGCTCAGCAGTGAGAATGAGCTGATCCCTTGTACATTTAGGCAGGATAATCCTGACTCTGAACTGAGCCATCACCACAGGAAAAACAATAAATCTTGAAGCAGCTCCAGGTGAAAAATGCATATTGCGTGAAGCCCTCCTCTGTGAGGACAGTTTCTTCTGCAGAAGTTTTCTTCTGTTTTGGTTTGTTTTGTTGGTTTTTTTTTTTTGTTTTTGTTTTTTTCTCTGCAGAGAAGCAGCAAGCTACAGCACATCTGCAACCTAATTGCCAACAAGTCTCTTACTGCTACCACAGCAAGGGAGAGCTGGTTGAAGAAGGGGCAATAAGAGCACAATGAAATAGCTCTGTAGGTGGTACAGGGAGACTCCTGGAGGAAGTATGTGTGAAAGACCTGGTTTGAAAATTGGGGACAGAGGTTAACATCATGGGCCAAGATAAAGCAGAAGATCCCCTCCTGATACCTAATGATAGAGGAAAGATTGCCAGAGGGGTCAGTAAAGACGGGGAAGGGGAATAACCACTGAGGTGCTGTACAAGCAAGGAGAAGCACCCTGTGCTGGGGAAGAAGGAGGGAAGTGGGGGGATGCCTTTGAGGAGAGTGGCAAGGCAAGTGCTCTTTGCATCCCTGCTCTGCATGAGTGTCAGGCTGGGTTTGCCAAGGCCAAAGAGGAGCACACTATGGAGTCAGAGATGTGAGATGATGAGACAGGAGTTTCATCTAAGGGTACAGCTTAGCCAACTGAAGCCATTTTAATCTTGCCCTAAAATGTTTTCCTCCCACACTCCAGACAGAATAAAATAATAGTAACACAGCTGAAGACTTTCTAGTGGCAGTGGAGCAAATCTGAGATCATGAGTAGTGAACTGGGTCATGCACCATAAGATCTGCATGCATCAGACACAGAAGGTGACTTACGTTTGGCTGTTCTCATGTATCTTGCTTTGTGCAGTTGTTTTGTGTCGCTCTACAAAGGCAGCTCAGTTCAAACAGTATTCTACCCATACTCTGTGGATGTTTACAGTGAGCATCTCCCAGGCAGGGAGAAAAAAGCACAAAGGAGGTTCCTGCTAAATCCCATACCAGCTAAACCCCAGCTATCTGAGCATTTCAGCATAATTCCAAATAGCCCACAGGGCTGAAATGCAGCTGAACAGAAGTAAGGTCAGGTTTACAGATTTTCTTCCAACATTTTAAATATTTTGCTTTCCTTTCTTTAAGTTGCTTGTTTAACAAATGCTAAAATTCCTTCTTTTGTGCCTTATGGAAACAGTTGTATGACAGGTTGATTTTTCAGTTTACTGCAAAACAATCCCCCCAAAAAATGCAGGATGCTCTTCCCCCTTTCATTTTTGAGATGTTTCAAACTCTTTTCGCTTTCTATCAAAGCCGAAACCATTTGAGGAAAAAAAAAAAAGGTTGAGGACAGATGGAATTGGCTCACAGTGTTATGCTTGCATAAGAACACAAAGAGAATGTTTAGGCTGAAAATCTTAACAACAGTTAGTTTAGGGTCATTATTTAGCCAAAGTATGAAGACTAAAAAAAAGACAAAAGTTTTCAGAAAAGGTATGTTCTGGGAAAATAAGACTAAGAAGTGCAAAACCACAGTACTCAGTTCCCTTAACAGTTGAACTTCAAAAATGCATCTTGCTGACATTGCAGACCCCGAGGTAGCATCTGCATATTTCTATATTGGTTCCATAATTGCCACAGTTTTGCTCTGACTGGCAACTAAGCACTACACTGTCACTTGCTCACCTCTGCCCATCGCAAGTTGAGATGGGGAAAAGAGTCAGATTAGTGAAAGTGGGGACATTCGTGGTCAGAGTTTAGTAAATAAGACAGTTTAATAAGTAACATAAAAGCTGCATGTGCAAACAAGGGAAGACAAGGAATTCATTCACCACTTCCCATCTGAGGCAGGTGTCCACCCATCTCCAGGACATCAGTGCTCCATCACGCCTAATGGTTACTTGTCACTCTGAATGCCACGCCCCCCAGCCCCCTCCATCCTTCCTCTGCCCCAAGGCCTTTAGAAGCAGAGCATGACATTGTGTGGTATGGAATATCCCTTTGGTCAGTTGGGGTCAGTTATCTTGGCTGTGTCCCCTCCCAAATTCTCATGCACTCCCAGCCATCCTGCTGGCATGGTGGTGTGAGAAGCAGAAAAGTCCTTGACTGTATGTAAGCACTGCTCAACAGCAACTATATATATATATATTATATAGTTTATATATACATAATATATACATATATATTATATAGTTTATATTTATATATATATAACAGCTCTATATAACAAAAGCATCTTTATATTATCAACAGGGTTTCCAACACAAATACAAAATGCAGCCCCTTACCTGTTACTGTGAAGAGAAAGTAACTCCATCTCAGTTGAAACTAAGGACAGCAATTATCCGGGTAATAGTGGTGGACATCATCAGAAAGCTGTCCTTTGGGTTCACTTCATCTAAGCTGATGTGTGGCATGAGAAGGGGAGTGTATAATGCCAGAGACATCCCTCCCCAGGTAGCATTCCTTAATATTCTGACCGCTTTGCTTAATTATGCAAGTGCTTCTGAGAGGCACTTTAAGGAAAAGCTGGATTCTCTAAATGCATATACACCCATGTCTATATTCTGGACACATCCGTCCATTCAGCTGTAACACTTTTAAGACTACTTGCTGTAGCAGTAACTTTGTGCTAATTGTATTCTGCACACAGGAATTACTGCACCTTGCTAATTTTGATG
>VXBZ01003006.1:883883-917334 GCA_013399135.1 Heliornis fulica
TCCCTTTGGTCAGTTGGGGTCAGTTATCTTGGCTGTGTCCCCTCCCAAATTCTCATGCACTCCCAGCCATCCTGCTGGCATGGTGGTGTGAGAAGCAGAAAAGTCCTTGACTGTATGTAAGCACTGCTCAACAGCAACTATATATATATATATTATATAGTTTATATATACATAATATATACATATATATTATATAGTTTATATTTATATATATATAACAGCTCTATATAACAAAAGCATCTTTATATTATCAACAGGGTTTCCAACACAAATACAAAATGCAGCCCCTTACCTGTTACTGTGAAGAGAAAGTAACTCCATCTCAGTTGAAACTAAGGACAGCAATTATCCGGGTAATAGTGGTGGACATCATCAGAAAGCTGTCCTTTGGGTTCACTTCATCTAAGCTGATGTGTGGCATGAGAAGGGGAGTGTATAATGCCAGAGACATCCCTCCCCAGGTAGCATTCCTTAATATTCTGACCGCTTTGCTTAATTATGCAAGTGCTTCTGAGAGGCACTTTAAGGAAAAGCTGGATTCTCTAAATGCATATACACCCATGTCTATATTCTGGACACATCCGTCCATTCAGCTGTAACACTTTTAAGACTACTTGCTGTAGCAGTAACTTTGTGCTAATTGTATTCTGCACACAGGAATTACTGCACCTTGCTAATTTTGATGACTACTCCGCTTTTTGGCAACCTCAGTTTGAATTCTATACATAAACAGTTAGTCTGAAGATAGGTATATATATAACCAGACACTAGTTCTAGAACTATTTCCACTAAAATGTGTAGAAACAAAACTTTAAAATAGTACAAATGAAATAAACCTGCAGACCAAATAAATTTATTCCACAAATTTTATTTCAATGGTTTTTTCCCAATCTCAGTTTACAAAAGCAACCAAATACATAATGTCTAGGCAATAAATACTCAATCTGACATTATTATTTTTAATATGCTGACCAGAATAACAATAAATAAGTAGAACAATCCCCAAACATTTCAATAATAGACTTTCAATGTCACATCTGTGGGGCACATGGCTGACCTGGAATATAAAATATAAACAATATCAATTTAAGTCTGAATTATTTTAAGGTGCTTAAGTGAAGGGTTTCATCCCAACATCATCACATGAGCCTGAATGTAAAACAGATTTACTCATCTGAATGAAAACTGGGAGAAAGTCACGTACTTCGATGTCTCACTACGTAAGTTTTTTAAAGGCTTGTCTTGTAATGAGAGATGCCTTCATAGTTTATCTCTTTGTCTGATGCATCAATCTACCATGGGATACAGAAACAAACTGCACCAACTGGATGGTTATAAATTTACCCTGTCCAAGTCATTTACCTCTGATATAGTGTTTGAATTTCCACTACCGTTTTGCACCTTTCATCAGGAGACCAGGAAGAGAGTGATGAGAAGACAGCCCAAGCAAAACTGCTGAAGGCAACAAAGGTAAGTGGAGAAACTTGGGTTACATCACAGTGAACCAGCCCTTCAGCAAGAAAGGGAATCGGTTGCTGATACACAATGAATATGTACACAGTGACTATTGGCAGATGATCTGGAATGAAGATGAATTGTTTCCCTAAGATGTCATGTGTGCTGGCCATGGGCCCAGCTACCATGTCCTGTAGGAGCCCTACCAAACAGCCTCTTAGGACCTCTTGGGAAAAACTGAGGGACTATCCTTTCATGTACCCTCTATGTTGACTTCTACATGTATTACCTTAAACTATATCCATAGTGTTCAACAATGCCCTTTATGCTGATTTCCAAATCTCTTACTTTAAACTATGTCCACAGTGTCCAACTATGTCCATATGCCCAACTTTGCATTTAGCTGTCCTTGAAGCTGTCCCATACTGCTCTCTATTTCCCTGGACAGAAAGCTTTTGAATTTGAAGGATCTGGGAAAACTGAAAGGCTGGGAAATAAGTAAGCAATATCCTTTATTGAGAAGTTCAATTCTCATTCTTTCAGGATCACTTTTCTTTAAGGAGATTGGGATTTAGTCAAACTATCGTTCTGAAACATCTGTATCCACCTCAGCATGGTCCTGGACCAAGCCTGCTGGGTGATGCATGGCATTAGGGAGGCAAATTTCAGGCTCAAATTAGTCACATTTAATGCTAAAAATGACTCATCTGCAGAGCCTTGGTTTCCCTGCTGACAGGTTTTCTCATAACTCCAGTGAAACTGTCTATACGGTGATCCATGAGGAAAGGGGAATCACCTCATGTGTCTGTCCTTTAAAAACACTCCCATCCCAGAGCCAGGGGAATCTGCTATAGCTTAAAATTGTCCTTAGAGGACTAGAAATTGTTTGGGTTTTTTTTTTTTTTAAATGTGGAGTCTTCTCAAAGGAATGTTGGAGCCTGGAGTCTTGAACATACAGATCACTAACAATAGCTTGCATCAAAAGTACAGCAGCAAGGAAGTTAAAGCATACATTCCATACATCCATTCCAAACGTAAGCACTTGGAAACTTTGCTTTGTTTTTTAAACAAAGTTCTTCACACTCTGGATGTCTTGGGGGATTTTTGGTATTTTTTAACAGAATCGTTCAGGTATCTGCAGGCAGCTGACCAAAACTCACCCAGGTCTTTATTATGTTAATGCTTTGGTCCCGGTAGCATGATTTGGCAAGAACATTTCAATGCTTCACAGAAATGATCAAGAACTGCATCTGTGCCAGTAATCCTATTCAAAGAACTAAGTAGTAAATGGATATGTAGACTGGATTAATCTGTTCCATTCAGAGCTGGTTCTTGCAGTTAAGGAATGGCTCCATGGCAGATTGGATGAATTTTCAGTTTGGGTGTTGCACGTACATTTGTTCTTGCCACTTATTTGCCGTTAATATGCACTGCATTAGTTTTCACAGCACAAGTTCTGAAATCCTACTTTTGTATCAAAAATGTAAATACCAAAGAAAAATAAGAAGCAGCAGCAAAGATGGTGGGAACTCGGAGGGATGGATCCTTCTGAACACTGCTGTCATTTTATATGTCCTTAATGAGCAAGTAATTCATTGTTTCACTGGACTAAAGAGATGTATGAAAAAATGCTAAATTTATGCACATGATGGCCATCAAAATAGGAATTTATACGAATGTCCTATATTAATCCTTCTGATCTAATAGTCAGTTACAGAATGCAATTGGTAGCTCTATCAACAGGAATCTACATCTGTCAAATCATAATTACATCAAAATTTGCTTTATGTGAGCATCTTGCATAATCACAGAAGCCGGTTTTTGTGTATTTTCAAACAAGTCCAGCCTTCCTGTCGAGGCGATTCTGCTGTCTTGTTATGTGCTCTGAGAGCTAAGGTGATGCAGAGCACCTAGATGGGGTGATATAAGCATCTGACCCTAAGCACAATGTAGTGCTCTTGGTTGCCTAGATAAGATGGAAGGGAGTTAAAGAACATTGATGTAATACTGATCCAAACACCTCCTTAGCCCAAATTATTATGGGTCTCCTCACAAAGGGTATGAGAAAAAAAATGTAAGGATAAGGAGATTAGAACAAGAAAAGAGGTATGTATCAGCGAGGAGATCATTAATCTACAGTTCTCAGAATTTAATCAGGTGCACAAAAGATTATTTTAAATTTAAGCAAGGGCTGTGTAGATCGTTGGTAAGGACTGGTTGTAATTATGAATACTTTTGAATTAAAACTTCTAAATTGAAGCTTCTGATTGTGCTACTTGCAGAGCTGTTTGATCTGTATCCAAGTCTACTGCTGCTGCAGTAAGACACAGCCTTTCAACGCAGGGAGCAGTTTGATAACTTCACTGGTTGATGTCACAACAAAAAGTTACTGCTTTCTAGTGTCATTTGTTGATTATGATTATTAATGAATCCCATGCAGGAGGCTGTCTGTACTCAAAAATCCTTGTAGAAGAACATTATAAACCTTTTCCTTGTAGCGGTAAATATGTTACTTTGACATGTAATTTAATTAGCACTTTAAGTAATGTGAGGTTTTCTGCTGAATGACTTTCGATGCCTGTCCTATGGTTTAATACCATACACATGCAGTGCCAAATTCAGCTCTTGGGTTTATAACTTCAAGCTTGCTGGCACTTACTGCATCTTGCTGAAATGAGCATCTAATTAAGTGAAGCATGGAATCACCCTGATTTCCTTTCCACTCAACTGAGAGATTTCTGTGGACTAATTAGACAACTGGAAGATGCCTAAGTCCCTTACTGACGATGGACCATGCCCAGCAGGCCTAGACCCTAAAAGGTGACATGAATCTGAACCACTGACCTAGAGATTTCCTTGTATGCTTTAGGACAGAACTCAGCCCTAAATATTTTGAACATTTACTTGAAGGACATTCATATATTAAACAAATTAACTCACAGAATATTCAATAAAACTGTCAAAAATATAGTATTTTCCTTCTGACAAAGTTTTTAAAAGCCCACAACAATAAACCGAAGTTAGAGTTAGGGTTTGTTTTTTCTCACATTGCTCCCCATGCTGGTTGTGTTGATCACAGTTTGGTATACAGATGCTTTTTTCTCCTTTTTACTTACTTCTTATAAATCTAAATTAAAAGTTTAATTTATTTGCAGAACTTGAAAACTCATGAGGGGACAATACATACCACTTTATCTTAGAGAACAACATCAGACATACCAGTCTGAGTATGAAAAAATTGAGTGTGCTCCTTCAAGGTATGATGTTGGCATCACATCAAAGTTCACTTAATAATGTACCTAAAAGTTATACTATGGACTGAAACCTGACAGACAGGGAAAATCAAACCCATCAGGACTAAAAGAAATTCAGCATGTTTTGGAATCTTCCATGAAAAGGAGATACTGCACAAAGGATGATGTGGCAGGCAAACAAAATCAATCCTTAACTGATTGATTGATAAATAAATAAGACTTATTTACTATAACCATACACTGCATGGTTGTAGTACTCTGGTGGTCTCTGCTCCTTGTCCTCTCTTGTCATTGACAGGATGTCAATTAATATCCAGTATAGCTTGTGTTTTGTGATGTAGGCTTGTCCTGATGAAGAGCTAGGTTGCAGCTGTCAGTGGAAACTTCCAGTCACCGTATTTGAAGTGTCTTTTGCCATTTCCTCTCTGGGGTGGGTATCCTGAGTATCCAGGAAATACATTCACTAAATGATGATTCTAACTTTTCTTGTTTTTGAGAAGTCTCCTAATAGCATCGTTACATGTGAGAAAAACCTTCACCTGTGTTTTTAATTTTGTATTGCTGGCTGTCTATACCTTTCGCGCTTGTTCTCCCATCCCAAATGATTTTGAAAGGTGTTTTTCAAACAGGTAATAAACCAAATTCTCGGGGAAAAACTTTTAAAAGTTGGAGAAAGTAAACTATATATACAGGTGAAACAACTGATCATATTTTTTTTCTTTCCATGGCCCTTGGGTGTCCAGTGACAGAGGAAATATTGCCATGTGTATCCATTGTTAGTAGAGAATGAAGAGAATGAACAATACAAGATCTCAGAGATTGTAGAGAGACATTAAAATTGACTGGTTCAAATATTAATTTTGCCCTGGACTACTGCCATGTTTTTGTCTCTTAAACAAAAGTATTCTCTTTCCTTCTGATCATGCTGTTGGTGCATGGGATCTGTTTCATTCACAACAAAGAGCCCTCCCTTTCTGTATTTTAGCAGAAATGCATCCAGGTTTTCTGGAATAATAATGGAACAAAGTCCTCCCAGTAATCATTGCTGACAAAGGTTAGCAATATTTTCGCTACTGTTGGTGATGCTTCTGACCATGGGTTACTTGCAGCAGCTGGAATCTGCTGGTGCAGGGTGGTGCGCTATGCCACACTTAAACTGCTGTGTTTGTCAGCCAGTATCGTGAAAGAAGTTTTACAGCAGGAAATACTGCATTCTTTTCCTGTAGTATTAAATTTCTATTTCAATCGCTAGCAGCGTGGAGCTGATCAGATAATGTCTTTGTACTGGCTGGACTTTGATCTTGAGAAATCCCTGCAACAAAGTAGCACTTCAAGAAGATAAATTGTTTTACATGAATAAGAGCACGGAAACTATTCCATATATTAATGGTGCTAGGAGGTTTCCAGCGATAACAATAAACCTCCATACATAAACTTGAAAAACTCACAGGAGCTGAGGAATGGCTTCCAGTAGGAAAAAATCAACACAGAGCAACCCGGAGATTAAAACTGAAAAGAAAAGCATGTACTTGGTTTTGTGTTGCTGCAAAGAAGTGAAACTGTTTGGCATGTGTAGTCTGCACGTTGTCTGGGCTACTCTAGGCTGTGCCTTGCCCATTTTGAAGATGGCAACAAGACTCTGGAAATGGTACCTCTTTCCTCAGCCTCCAGCTGTTCCCCCTCTGCCCAGGCACTGAGCTCCCTGCCACTGGGTTGACGCTGCTCCTGGGCAGATCCTTGCACCAGGGATGTCTCCACTGCAGGCATACCATCAAAGGAATAGAGACTTCCAAACCTCCTCTTTAAGGCAAATCTCAGCAAAACAGGCTTCAGGTGGATTGCCAGGGCAGGGTATTTTGTTCTCTTTGTGCAAGGTTTATTGTCGAGCAAAGCTGTTTGTCAGCACCATGACCTTCGTGAGAAACAAAATGTCATTTAAAAAAGGAGGTACGTGTGTTTAACTAGAACAAAAGTCTTACAGAGGCAACCTCTCAGAGTTGGACACAACTCTTTCACTAGCGCTTAGTCCTTTATGCTGGCCTGAAGAAGTCAGCAAGCCTGGCACCCCTCATTCATTAATATTGGGTTAGTGTTGAAGCCTGGGGCAAAACAACTTCAGCCTTGTCCAGGCTGAAGCTTTGAGATGGGTTCACCAGCCACATGATGGAAAGTTCATCCTGGTTGTTAGAAACCCAGGCATTACCTGATCTGACAGAAACTAAAAGTGGCACAGGGAGATAATATGCAATCAAACACTGTTGGTGCAGTTAATTCGTTAATGCTTCTTGAGCAAGCCTTTCCTAATGAGTGCGTAGCACAGGACACATGCTGGTGCACAGTGTGGTTTTGATCTGGCTTCAGGAATCTGACACACATCTTTACTGCATGGTCCAGGTTGCACACCCCACTTCATGAGGAGAGGATGGACGGCTTGGAAAGGGAGAGCAGCCAAAGTGTAGAAACACCATCTAGTCTCAAAAATTGTTATGCTTCAAATCTGCTTGATGTTCCTGCTGCCAGTTATAGAAATGTGGCAGCGTTATTGTTTAGGGAAGGCTATTTGAAGATAGACAGACTAACAGAGCTGGATTTTGATATTTATTTAGCTTCTTAGTTTTGCCATTGCATGTGTTAGCTCTTGGTTTTTGTCAAAATGGCTCAACTAGAACTAATGTTCCACACACATTCCTTAGGGAGGGATGTCAAGCTGACCTGTGAGACACACTTGTAATTTCAAACTCTTCTACTGTTATGTGGGATGAATTTGGTCATTCAGGTCCTGCTCAAGCTCTTCCATAACAAATTAATCAGATGAAGTCCATGGTCCTCCACAATTTTTAAGAGCCAGGCTGCAGAGATAACAAACTGGGCAAAGAAAACTAGTGATCACCTGTTCAAAGACAAGTCTCTAACTTCCCTCAGATCCCTTCGCACTGAAATTGGGAAACGTGGCCTCCTTGGAAAAGCAATTTAAAGTCCTTGGACAAAAGTACCATGGAACAAGGTTTAGGTGTTATAAAACTTGGCTCTCAATGAAAAATTTTCTTCCTTCCCAGTGAGATTGCTGTGTTGTCCCATGTAGATTGCCATAAATATGTAGTTCTTCAGCATTTTCATGTATTTGACATGTTTTTCCACTGTATTTGAGAGTAGAAAAGACCTTACAGTGGCTTCTTTACAAGGACATTAATAATTTAAACTCCCTATCATCACTCATTCTCAGCCCCACACACAGGACAGCCTTAGTATACGTAATTTGATCTCCCATTAGTCTTTTCTTGTGGCTTGAATCTTCCCTCATTTGTGTCCTCTCTTGCTTTATAACACCGTGGACACTGTCTGAAGACAGCAGAAATCTAGGAAAGCTTTTTGCTGCTAGCATTTCTTCTTCAAAGGAGCCTTGCTATGGCCACTAACCTCCCTGCTAGCATAGAAAGCCTTTGAAATGCAGGAGGCTTCACGGCATGGTCACAGCAGTGATGAACATATAAATAAAGGAAGGGGGGGGGAAAGACAAAAGAAGGAATTGTTTTTTTAAACTTTTGGAATCAACCATATAATTAAAAAGATGAGAAGGTCTGGAGATTGTCTTTTAGAGGAAGGCTACCCACGCACTGGCTTCTGCTCTACTACAGCTTGGGCCAACTATAACCCTGCCACTCACCCAGTGACTACCTTGTTATTGCTGCCCAGATGAATTTGACTCCTGAACTTCGTCACAGCCTTGGTACATGCCTGCTGACCTGTGACTGTCTGCTGCGGGGGAAATGTGAAGTTGTATCACAGTGTGATACCTCCCGGAGCAACCACAGGACATCGGGGCTGGCAGGCTGCCCACCAACATTAGGAGTCTGACAGTGACAGGACAAACCCAGAGGCGGTTTGGTCCTGGCCCCAGGTGGGGGTTACCATCATTCAACAAAGCAGGTAAAAGCTAAAAACTGAAGGCCATGGAATAAGCCCAGAGTGGGGAGGGCAAGTGTCTCACCATCTGGGCAAGCTCCTGGGCAAGAACTTTGGCTTCTTGGGACCAGCATCGTGCCAGCAGCTGTCCCACTCTGCAGGGGCAGACAAGTGCTGGCAATAAGGAACTGTGGCCAGGGATGTCACTAAGGCACATTTTGCTCAAGGCTGGGGCTTCTGGACGCAGTGACAAACACCCTCCAGGCAGAGAGTGATCACCGCAGCCTCTTTGCCAACAACAGTCTGTGGATAAGTAATTTTCAACAATGTAATTCAAATAAAGCATAGAAATGAGTCAGTATCGGTTCCATCCTATCTGTAAGGACACAGAATTACTCGGTTACTCTGTCAGGTAATCCTGCCCTGGAGAGAATTAAGTTTGTTAGCCCCTTCAGTAAAGCAGCATTAGCTAAAATGAGAGCGCATTATATTTGATCTATCAAACTAATCTGCTGTGCTAATGCGATAAACTTGGAAAGACAATTTGTGGGAGATCTCTAGGAAACTGGGTTTTACTTCTTCTTTTCTTTTGCCCTCTTTGGGAGAGTCCTAGGATAAAATGTGAAAGGTCTGAGAAGTTACTGGAATAAAAAAGGATTAGTACACAACAATATAACTCCATCTATAGAACAACAAAGAGATTCACAGTTCCAAAATGAGCACTTTGCTATTGCTGTGGAAATGCTTCCTTTTTTTATACTGCATTTCAGAATGTATCGAGGGAAAATTGCAAAAATGTGCTAAAGAGAGATTAAATTATCTGAGATTTTATAGGAGTGTAGAAGAAGCCAAGTTATGGGGCTTAAACATCCTCTTGCTCCCTCCTGCAGGTTAGCCTCTCTACAGCATTTTCTCTGCCCTCACATACCTGAGAATCTCATCAACAAAGGAGGCAAAGCCCAGATTCAGTGGTGTCAGGTTTTTAGCTCATGGGGTTTGGATCAGGTCTGGAAGATTGGAGGGCACAAAATGGTCTGTAACAAAACACAGAGTCATTGTGAGTTAAATGAAATCTGGATGGAACCACTGTCATGAGAAAATGAACTGTGGGGATGCAGATATCTTGCTGATCAGGCTTTGCCACAGGCAGGCAAACACTGTGACTTACTTGGCAAATTGATCTGCTGGGTACTTCCTAATGCTTGCGTTATACTTTCTGAAATCTGCAGCTATGGGTAGATTTCCTCTCACTTAAACTTTTCAGGGTGTGAAATATGCAATAGTCTGCACTTGCTGCTTGGGATGATGATGAGCGACTCAGACTCATCCAGGGGTTGTTCATCCCTCATGTTGTAGAGCATCTCCATCTTTCTGGGCATCTCCATCTCTCCACTCCCTGTAGATGATCCTCAGACAACCAGGTTAACCTCAGAACCTGGTACTTTCAAGACTAGAAATGGCCTGGCTGATTCAATCCTTCCATGAATAAGAAAGTGGGAGACATCTCACTGGGCTTTTGTGACCTAAAATTTAGGTGTCCACTCTAAGGCATCTAACCGCCTCTTCTAGCCAATACAATGCCTACAGAGATAATTTCTCTGATGTGACTAAAGAAGACAAATTATCCTCTGGCAGTGCCTATTCTTCTCCAGAAGAGAAAAAAAAGAAGTGTAGGGTGAGGAACAGATGCTCTGTCTTGTCAGTTCCTTACAGTCTCATGGAGGCCTTGGGATTTCCTTGTTACGGCACAGCTCCATATCTGTACTGCTGCAAAGCACAATAGACCCTACCTTCAGCAAGACACTTTAGTAATGTTGTGCCTCAGACAGACCACTTAAGCTAATGTATTTGAAGGAACATCTCCAATATGACATGCTGAGTACTGTATGTAATGGGTTGGAAAAGCCTGTCTGTGCTGTAATCACCTTGGACATTCAACAATAGTATAGCTGCAGGTGCTCTATACATGTAGCCTATAGCATTTGGGAATCTGAATAGAGGGATGTGTAAAAATACTCATATTTTATTCAACAGTGGTATCTGGTGAAATTTTTATTTTCATTAAACATGCAAGAACATTATGTACTCTGGTGTGATTTGAATGCATAATTTAGAAAGATTTTTTTTTTTTTAAATATTTTGTGAGGGTTGTTTGCTGCCATTCCTGCCTAGAGGTTATTAAATCAATTCTGTTTGTAAAACCAGCCACATCTAAAGTGAGGATGCAATGCTCCATTCACAGATTCTTTTTTTTTTCTAAAAGCAATAGTAACCATGTACTTACCAAAATTTTAAAAATACTTTTGTCACTCTTTATGAGCCAGCTATAATCTACATTTTTAACAAAAAGTCTATGAAGTATGAAATGTTGACAAGTAATTCCTTGTATAATGCATTCAGCGGGTCAGAGTAGTTACACTAAATGTGGACTGTCTGTCTAGATTTTTGCAGACAAGTTCCCCAAGTCACAGCTGCCTTTACAATTTCCAAGGTTATCTGGTTGGATCCCACACTCTCAGTCTCCCCACCCATCCCAGATCCATGACTGCTCCACCTCTTTTTTTCTGCAGTTAAATCCATCAGAAAATGTCCTATCTTTTCTATAATCCCATCAGCTGCACACAATCACATACTCCAGACACCCCAAAAAATCCAGTTCTCCTGTATATGACCTTTACCAGTTCACTTAATAGTGAAATTTGCTTTAAGATGAGTATGTTCACCATGGAGATAGCAGATTATGAGTGTTAATATCACAGTATATAATTGCAGTCTTAAGTGTGAAATTCAAAACACAGTTGCAGATATGCACCATGAAACTCTTGCTCCTACAAAGTCCACTGAAGGAGAAAATTATTTTGAAGCTAAGCAAGGCATGATCAAAATAAAATCCCTTGACTGGTACTCTGTATTTTTAAACTTACCTAAGTGACTTATGCAAGTAATTTTCTGCAGTTTACAAAATACTGATAACAAGGTGGCTGAAAAATGTAGTTGTGTTTTGATCGTCTGCATATTTTAGTCCAACTCTTTCTTCGCTTTTAACAAGTTTTTGTGAGTATCAGTGAGAAGCTTTCACCAGTATCCTATGATTTTTTTAATCTGGTATTTCAAAGGTCTTATAATTTGTCAGGAAAATACACCACTATATGTCAGATCTGTGCAACACATCAAAGTTTGTGACTAATTTGATCTGTTTATAGGATGGACTATTTTCCAAACTATGTGACAACAGCAGAATTCTTCTAGAGAAGAACTTAAAAACTAAGAAAGGCTGGTAAAATTTTTGTTTATGTGTTTGTTGGTTTGTTTTTTGGTTTTTTTTAAAGGAAGCAAAAGTGGAGAGGAAGGGAGAAAATCCTCCATTTCTTTTTCCTTTTAGAAAGATAGAAAAGGACAGAATAAAGTGAAAAAGCCAAGGACTGGGGGAGGGCAAAGAGCTTAGCTGTATACTATTTGCTAAAGATGCTCTGTGTGTTACCTGTGTGTGTTATTAGCATTTGCTTTTGCAAACCTTTCATAGGAAAAAAAGTTCTTCTGCTGATGTGCAGAGATAGAGAAGAGATAGTAAGTTCAGCTTCATCTGTACCATGCAGGTGCCAAACCATGGAAGGTCCATCTCTGTTTCAGGACCAGGGACAATGTCATGGGCCAGAGATGGATGGACAGTTTGTCCCAAGACTCAGCGTGGTGTGGTACCTCTCACTCACCACATGTGTCTCAACCTGGTAGGGTCAGGCAGTAGCGAGTGGGGAAGGCAGCACCCATGAATTTAATGTCATGTCCTCCTAGGATGTCACATCACCAGTCACCCAGTCAGCCATGCTCTGTGTTCTCACTTGGAAAATGGCTCCTTAAATCTGACGTGACAGATGACATTTTCCATTTTCATACTTCTAAGCTCTGCTTCATCTTTGCTGAACCTTCACTGAAGTCCTGAACATGAGCTAGTCAAAGGTCTTTGATGCTAGCACTGAGGTGCTGCCAACAAGCTCTGGTGCCTGTAGACTGTGTGAAGGATGGCCAAATTCATCTGTGTTTATCTAGTGTGCTGCATGACGGGGCAGAAGGGGGGATGTGTGGGTATATTTGTTGTTCCCATGCAGTAACATGTGTTGTCACAGCATTAGCAGAGTGAGCATTTATTTTGTGGTGGTAAGTTTCATGAGGGGGTACTAGAAGAGATCCATGTGACAGAACATAGAGAGCTGTTATGAGCTGGCTGGGTGCCTGAAATTATCTCACTAATGCTTCCCACTATAATGCGGTAATCGTGGGGGACTGCGGTAATTTATAGCTGACTGGGTGGGTAGTCACAGTAATTGTTTTACACACGCCAGGGAAAAGTACTCGGGCTGTTTCTGGTTTCAAGACTCCCAAGGAACGTGAAAAGGAACTAATCATTTGGTCGTTAATGATGAAGGACTGACAAACAAGTAATTTTGAGGCAGTCGATGTGATTTGTCAGTTAGAGGCAGTGGCCATGTGATCTTAGCCTTAGAACTGAACTGGAGAGCCCTCAATCTGGAGGTACTGGAGAAGCCCTGGTCCTCTCCGTTTGTACCTCCAACCTTATCTCCTGATGTCACTAATGCACAGCCCTCTCATCATCCTCCTGGGAGGGAAAGCAGTGCGAATGGAGACAGCAAGGTGACCTGATTGCCTGCTCAGCATGGACATTCATCATTACTTGAAGGAGAACATGCCCATAGCTACTGAACCACCTGCAAATAGGGGTGGCTGCAACGGGCAGTGGCAACAACCCACTTTGTGCGCCTGTGTGCTTCTCAGGCTGTTAAGAGGGAGGTGAAGCAAAGAGCAGGGGTACCTTGCGTTCTATGATTGTACTATGAAACTGGAAAGGAATGTAGATTTGGCCTGGTGTACTGGGAGAAGTCCATCTGGGTACACGCATGGTGTTTGGTGGCTAGTGAAACAGAGAGAGGGCCACTAGAGGGCTCAGGACCTCCTCACTGGGGAGACACTCAGGTCCCATGTGCTCCAACTCAGTCATCCCTGCAGCACCTACCCCTTGTAACTTACCGTGCTGTTTACTTCACTGACCACGACCAGGAGTAAATGACACCTGCAAAATACCTTTGGTTGGGTTGGACACGTCAGTCTATTTGCTCAGTGATGCATCTCAGCATCGTCGAGTTCTATTTGCAAGCGCAGGGCATTAATAATCACTGAAACTCAGTCTCCAGAAGAGGTTGAAAGCAATTGTTAAAAAAGCAAATGAATTCCAAAGTCCCACCTATGGGGAATTTCCCATTTGGGGAATGTTTTTACTTTCATGTTCTTGAAAAAAGAGGTAACAATATGCTTCAAAGGTAACGTAACAGGCAAACATGCCACATATTTGGATTATAGCATGCACAGCATTCTTTAACAGTTTATTTGTTGGAATATGTTGAAATTACTGATTCCAAAGTTATTTATTTTAAAGTAGTATTTAAAAGCTGGTCAGAATCATTTTAGATGAACTGTTTGAAAATAGTGTAATTAAAATACAAATATTTTAAAGGAGCATTTCAATTTTAATAAAATACAAAATGAAAATTTGGCATAAGATTTCATCTTCTCAAATATTTATTTTCTGATGCTGATTCCTAGTCCAGGAACTCCAAAATAACATCTGGGTTTTTTCTAGGATAATTCCTGAGTCCTGATATGCCAAGTCCTTACTTAAAATAAAAGGAAGTAACATACATCTGAAATGCTAAAAATCTCCCACATAAACTACTGCGTGGCCTGATGGGCTCCTTTTTATTTTACTATTTCTTAAGTTGTAGGTTTAAAGCACAGAGTTCAGTGTTTATTTTCTCACTCTCAGCTATCCACCTACCAAACAAAGCACTGGTTAGACATCACCAAATCATTGCTTAAATAGGAAGACAGGATACTTGTGCTCATTTTGATTTTAAATATAACAACATTTATTTTGGTTTCTAAAAGTAATTTTAGCATGAAGGTGATGTGCAGTTAAAGAGTGTCAAGGAAACTAAGTTTATCAGCATAAGTAATATGAACTAATATTGCTGCCCTTAAAATAAACGAGAAGTGTGATGGCTTACATTTCATTTCTTGCTATAAAGTATGTAGGAAGGCATTAATACTTCTTACCAGTTGATACAGTTGATTAAATGAACATGTATTCCTACCTCTGTCTAACAACTTCATATCAAAAGTCAGCCTTGGGTTTTTGACACCTCCTTCTCACTGCTGATGGAGCTGCAGTGAGATCAAAGTGGTTTTAGTTTTTGCAGAGGGCCTAACAAAATATTTTCTTTTCTACAAGCATTTACTACTATGACACATTTTTGCTATAACATTGATTCTTTGTTGCTTGACATCATTGGCTCTAATTAAAGTTAAAATACATATTTTTGTGCATCATTGATTTTAGTTCACTATCAAAAAGAAATTCTGAAGAACTTCTTCCTGGAGAGGGTGACAGAGCACTGGAACAGGCTGCCCAGGGGGGTTGAGGAGTCTCCTTCTCTGGAGATATTCAAGACCCATCTGGACGCCTACCTGTGCGACCTCCTCTAAGGAACCTGCTTTGGCAGGGGAGTTGGACTTGATGATCTCTTGAGGTCTCTTCCAACCCCTACAATTTTGTGATTCTGTGATCAGTAAAATACTAATTTTACAGTTTATATCCTCAAAGCAGTGTGCTGTGGGATTTGATTTTCTTAGACCTGGGAAAATTCTTCCTCTGTATGGAAACCAGGGTTATAGCCCCTTACTGTCCACACCAGTGATTTAAGCTGTCCTTTGCATTACGAAATATTTCACTGAAGTGTCTCAATCTATAGCAAAATATAACTAACTGTCAGAGCTTCAACGCTGAAAAAAACTCAGAGAAAAATTCAGCACATGCCAGGATATAATCCTGGCAAATTGTGCCAACCGTGTAGCTGAAGTTACTGCCTAACAGGTCATGACTAGGGGACCCTGCTGTGAGTTGCCAAGATCACAGACCTACAAGAACCTAAGCACAGTACAGGGAATAAACCCAGCCTGTTCTGAGAGAGATCCTCCTGCTAGAGAAAAGCTTTGGAATTTTTCTCTGGTTTCTCTCCAGGTAAGGCAGTAAGTGCTAAAGAACCTCACTGTTAACAAGTGACTTGCTTGTTGGTTTCAAGAGATGGACACAGTCCCTTCTGATGCCTCTTGGCATCCTGATGGGCCACTGATTCAACCGTGACTCAGAAGGAAATGTGTCACATCATGAGTCACCAACATCGCACTCCCAACACCTCTGCTCTAGTAATTTAGGTCTCCCATCTGAGAGCTGCTAGTGACCTCACCTTACTTGTGGTTCTTTGGAATGGTGAAAGCAACAGATGTCATCACTATGAGGAAAAAATACAGTGGAAACATTCAGCTACTACTCTGGAGATGACATCTGAAGTTCTTTGTACTCTTTCTCTGTTTTTGAGGATGGACAACTACTCACGTTTTCAAGAAACGAAAAGCTATCACCAGGGCAATAATAGCTCATATTTATGAATACTTTAGGCTATGGAATATATAACTATGATCCACAGCTGGAGAAAAAGAATAAATTTCAATGTATCATAATATATATTTTTATGTATTAAGATATTGCGACTGGGAATATTATATATAATATTATATTATAAACATTATGGACTGGGAAGAACCACCTATAAAGACAATTTGAAATTAAGAAGGTCAAGCCATTAAGGAAAACAGAAAGAGTATTAAGGCTGCTACTCCTAGATAATAGCAGTTCTTTTGGGGGAAGACCTAAACCAGTAAAAAATCCCTCGCTTTTTCATTTTCTGAATACATATTTTTTTATTTGGGTAAAGGTTTTGAGTTTTAAAGAAGCCAGATGTCTGTCTCTGTGGGTCTGTTGTTCTGTATTAATATTGTTTTCATTGTAAACCTGAGAAAGGAACAGAGGTTTCTGTACAGTGTGGGGAGGGAGAGATGTATGGCCGTGGTGCAACCTTTGTCATACTCCGCTTAAATTAGAATAGGAAAAGAGGAAGAGAAATGGGGGAAAAAAAGGAAGATGAACTTTTACTTGTACAAGTGCCTTTCAAATGGGAGAGACATTTTATCTGCAAAACATGTTTCCTTCTTTACCTCCCCGCTGTTTGAGCTATTCTCTATAAGGTTAGGTGGGACTGTCTATGGCTGTCTCCTCACTTCTCCCATAATCCCAGTAACTTGTCTGTTAGTAGGAGCAGTACATCACCATAGCAGATACTAGGACTATATGTCTACTGGTAAATAAAACAAGGGCTCGAGCCTTAGGTCAGCCATCCACATCACTCAATTACTGGTGTGGTCCCTGCCCCAGGACACATGCTAGTCTCTGAGAAGTGCCTGGACTTGCTCTGGGGGTAGCACTTCTCCAGCATGTGTGCTGAGCGTGCCCGCCCTCCAGCTTTGGAGGGGAAGAAAAGCCAGGCTGGTAAAGGTGAACTCTGGGGTACTGGTCCGCCTCAGAGGCAGGAAAAGACTTCCTAATCAGTCTTATTTATCAGCTTGGATGCAGCTGGAGATGGTGCAAACAAACAAGGTGACAAGAATCAGGAGTGAAGAGGTAAACTTCCTTCTGCGGTCATAGATCTGGTGCTGCCCAACCCTTCTCAACTTCCTAGTCTTCCAGACTCCCTAACTGGTCCTTTGTGACCCCTATACTCTTAGATATCTTTCCAGGGTGGTTTCTTCAGTACATTAATCACTTTAAAATTGTCTATTTCAATATGAAATGTCTTACATTTTCATACTAATTTAAGTAGTATGGTGTAACCATGTAATCATGCAACTCCCTGTCTTTCTCACCACCTCAGAGCTATCACTCTTTTTTTTTTTCCATCCTGTGCTAATATTTTTAACAATCATCCCAGCTTCTCTAGTCTGGTTACTCAGAAAACACAAGAGAATACTGTAGCATGTTGTCAAGGTGGAGATACTTCTCTAAAAGCTGGTATTTCTGGCAGTAAAGTATCCTAAATGCCTTTATCTTTTGCATCTTTTACCAAAAGTGGATCATATTCTCCCAAGCTTCTTAATGCTCTTTGTTTGAAAAGGCACCAAGCCCATTAAGGGCACCTGAAAATGAGATCCTGCCATAAGGTGCCATGTGACCTTATGCCATGTCACTTTAAAACCCCATCCAGGGTGCCACATAGCAATGACCTCTGATGTCTAAAAAAATGGCTGGGGTCAAAGAGCACAAACAGAAGCTCTGCTGTGCTGGCATCAGGCATCCTTGCAGAGTTTAATTTCATGATTAAAAACACCTTGTGCAATAAAGGAGTTGAATTGTACACGACAAATTCTGAAGCATCAGCAGTTTGGTGACGTGTTTTTATGAGACCTGTCATCAACCAAAAAGCATATAAAGGATTTGATTTTCTAATTAAAAGAGGGAATTTATTTTGATTCCCCATATGCAAAGTGTGGTTGATTGTTGAAAGTTATAAAGTATTAAAACATTTGCTGATTATAATTAAGACTAAATAATTCATTGCAAATAAATTATTTGACAAGCTAGCCATTATCCTGCTCCTATGCTGATCAAAACCCGATCTAACATTTTCAGCCCCATAACTATTTCACAGGTTATTTCCAGATTTACTGTATGTCTGAAAAAATAAAAAGATCCATCTTACACAACATCCAGTATGACACTCTCAGGCATTTTGTGTATCTTGCTAAAAGATATTTAGTTGTAAAGGAACTTATTTCCAATTAGAGAGTGGCACAGCAAGGAATTTGCTGCTTTATTTTCATCTTTCCACAGCGGTGTGCCTGAGCAGCTGCAGGTTGCAGAATGGTGGCCATGACCTTATCATCTTTTCCAGGTGTTTCATGCAGTGCAAAACTACAACTCCTTTTCCTTTTATCAAATCAGTTTTACACCCAGTAATAGCACTTGTTCTGCCTACACCATCTCAAAGCTTCCTGCTGCTTTCAAAGGATCCGTCTAGCAAAAGCTTTCTGCAGTTCCCACTGGCAGGTATCTGAGAAAGCAGCATGACATACCAGCTTGCCATGGCACACCATGGTGGCAACCGGCCTCGGAGTACCAGTGGGATGTGGCCCTGGCTTTTCCAGCCACCTCCTGCAGAGCTGTGACCAGTGCCCTCCAGATGGCTGCCCTGCCGCCCCAGGTTCCCACTGAGGCTCAATAACCACTTGCCAGTTAACCCTGCAGGAAAGAAACCCTTGTGAGGGAGAAAAGGCTTTTGTAACCCCCAAATCTCCTATTTGTTGCAAGATCAAGATAGCAGACATCCTGCTGATGCCACGTATCCCAGCAGCCCGAACACAGTGGTGGCTCTGATGGAGACAGAGCTATCTACGTAGCCCATGTCAGGAGATGCTCATGGGACAGAGCTATCTACGCCCATGTCATGGGATGGTCACCAAACCCCTTCCTAGTCTGGCACTGGTGTCTCATTAAGCCTGGCACAAGCCCTTGCCAGTGGGCAGGGTGCCATGTGAACAGATGAAAAGCAGTGTAGCCATGCCAGGGATCTGGCCGACTTCATCTCAGAAGCAATGGTACCGGAGTTGGCAGCATCACACCTGCGAGCTCTTAGTGCCAACATGCTTGGACAAAGATTTGAGACCGATGTTAATATCTGCTGGGCCAGATGGTAGAGAGGCATGTCTGTGTCACTGCAGGCCAGAAGCAGACTTCCCTGAAAATTTTAAATACGAGTTTAGTGGCTGCATGTGAGAAAATGTTGGGTTGAGTTTTTAAATGAGCAAGGAGGAAACAATTATTTTCAAAATTTGAGTGGGGATTTTGCCTTTTGGGAGGCTTTCAGGCCATTGGGTTTTGGGTTTTTTTTTGCATTTCAGAGTTATCACATACTAGAGAATGACTTACATGACTGCTGTCTGAATTTTGATCAGGTTCTTGAACATTTTCTGGCTTTCAATCCAAAACATCCACATAAATGCATCTTTCAAGGAAAAATGTCATCCTGTTTGTTTATAATTAGAAGAATGCTTCAGGAAAGCAAAACCTTTTATCTATGTTATAAACATGAGCACCATATTTCTAGCTGGCTAGGAGATTATTAGAGTTTGAAGTGCACAAAATAGATTTCCAGGAAAGAAAGTGCAGTGTTATTGATCAAAGATGCAGTTATTTACACTGAATTTTCTTGTTGCAGTTCTTTCAGACAGTGGAAGGCGTAAGCAGCAAAATGTAATAGAGCCAGCTATGGTGGACTCTGTTGTGGAAGGATTTCTCCCACACTCTGTCTTTATTCTTCTCTCTTGTTCCAGTCTCCTTGTGCATGAAGAAAGGAGTAAGAGTGGTGGAAAGGGGGCATCATTCACAGAGAATAGTTCTTCTTAAGTGACACAAGTCCTGGGTTGCCAAACTTGAGTGTGTATGTAGCTACAGAACAGTAACTCCAGACTTTGGCCTAATCCAAGGAGGTTTCTCCCTTTCTCACAGCCAGGCCACAACTTTGAGATAGACTGTCTGACAGGCAGTGTGCTGGAGAGCCTGTGGCTGTGCTCCAGAAATCCCTACCTACTATGATGAGAGATTTCATGATGAATATTCAGGGTTCCCATATACTTGGCTTTGGAGGTGATCCTCTGAGATGTGTTCAGATTGGAAAGAAGCAATTGCAGCCCAGATGCGGTTCTCATATGTAAAAGCTCATTTTGGCATGGTGGGAGGATCAGTACAATCCTTGAAGTATCAGTGTGCTCTGATGGCACTGAAGAAATCTGTGTACAATTTCTTTCCTTTGAGAGCAGCAAAATGGCTAAAGGCTTGTAAGAATCATGTCATGCAAAAGAGTAAAGAGGAGAAAAAGAAATCAGTAAGACTTCACACTGAGAAGAGAGAGGGGATGCTAAGAGCATGTACTACCTGGAAGGATCCTTTTAATCCCAGGGAGCTGGTTGGAGGCAAGTGTAGAGCACAAAACTATTCCAAACAGGGAACACAAAAAAACCCCAAAGACCCAAACAAGTAACAAAATGGTTAACAAAATGCTTGCCAAAAGCTGAGACATTGAGAACAGTGTAAAAGAGGTTTTATGGGCAAGAATGGTTTTTTCCACTGATGGACAAAAAGGAGCTGAAGAAATTGTGCTTCAAAGATCAGAGAAAGAGAAAGAGAAAGAGAAAGAGAAAGAGAAAGAGAAAGAGAAAGAGAAAGCAAGAAAGAGAAAGCGCGAGAGAAAGCGCGAAAGAGAGCGCGAAAGAGAGAGAGAAAGAGAGAAAGAGAGAAAGAGAGAGAGAAAAGAGTCCTTGATTAGATAAAGAGTAACCTCAAAGGGAATCCCAGAAAAAGGGCGAAGACATAGGAGGAGAAGTAACATAAACAATAAAAAATTACTGACCTAAATTCTAAAGAATGATAAAATGTGGTAGGGAAATCAAGCAGAGATTTATATGCTACATTTCTTCTGCTACTTAAAATAAAATTAATGTGATGGAGTTTAACCCTGGATTTAGATTCTGGGACAATGCAAGCTAAATTAATATAGTCTATTGACTGGCTATCACTGGTCCAGAGATGTTCACCACAGCTGTTACACATATAGGGGTATATTCCACATATAGGTACTGGTAGATCAATGTATCTATAGACTTATACTATCTATGCAGACAACAGAGGCAGTGCAGCAGTTTCCCCAGCACAGGAGATGCGCACAACCACACAGATCAGTACCGACACCTAGCACACAGCCATGCAGTGAATGTCTGTCAGGGACTTCTGGCTTAGGTTATGACACTCCCTTTGCATTTCATGCAAGATCCAAATTTCCTTTTGGAAGGCAGACCTAAAATAATGAAATACTGAATATATTATTTAAAAAGTGTTGATGAATAAAAGATGTTCCTTTTATAGGTGGTGGGTTTGCAATGTAGCTTCTTTAAGAAGAGGATAGAAAGTTTCTTAAGGGTCTGACAAAGCAAATCCCAGCTGGGCGCCCAAGGCCAAACTCCCAAGCCCTGTTGCTGACAAGGCCAGGCCAAAGAGCGCCGGTCACAGCACCTCTGGGAATCACATTTTAGAGAGAGAAAAACGCAAACAGCCACATTTTGCCACCAGAGAAGGGAGTGAGAAGCTGTAAGAAACTTTGCAGACACCAAGGTCAGTAAAGGGGGGAGGAGGAAGTGCTGAGAGAAGATTCCCTGCGGCCTCTGGAGAAGTGGTGAAGTGGTGTCCCTCTGCAGCCCATGGAAGATGAAAAGACCCCACTTGTAGCCCATGGAGAGGTACCTGGGTTGGGCAGGAGCCCACCATGGAGCAGGGAGAGGAATAGGGAAGATGCTGTGACCTACATTGGAGCAAGCCCCTGGCAGCACCTGCAGCCCATGGAGAGAGACAGGAGGCAGAGAGAGAGAGACAGAGGTCCATGCTGGAGCAAGTTTGCTGAGGGTGCTTGTGACTCTGTGGGGGACCAGGCTGGGGCCTGCAGTCTGGGACTGAGAGACTGAGAGATATTTTATGAGTTTATAGAAGTGACCCATGCTGGGGCAGTTGGTGAAGAGCCGAAGAGGCCCTGTGGGAGAGGACTCATGGTGGGAGTCATGAAGGACTGTCCCCCATGGGTGGGACCCCATGTTGGTGCAGGGAAAGAGTGTGAGAAATTCCCCCCTCAAGAAGGAAAACAACTCATGAGGAACTGATGGAAGACTGAAGCCTCCATTCCCTATTTCTCCTTCTTTCCCCCGTGCCATCCTGAGGAAAAGAAACATCATAAAGTTCAGTCTGCAAAGAAGGGAGGGGCGGGTGGTGGTGTTTTAAGAACTGTTTGTACTTCTCATTATCTGACTCTGGTTTCTCTGTGTGTGTAGTGTAATAAATTAGAGAGTTTTCTTTCCTTTCTCCTGTGTTGAGTCTGTTTTGCCCATGACACTAATTGCAGAATGATCTCTTCCTGTCCTTATCTCGACTCCAAAGCCTTTCAACATGTATTTTCTCCCCTGTCCAGCTAAGAGGGGAGTGATACAGCGGCTTTGGTGGGAGTCTGGCCTCCAGCCAGGGTCAAACCACCACAATAGGATATGACAAAAATCAGTGGAGATCACTGTTGTGAAGGTAAACATAGAAATTATTTTCTATGTATTCTATAAACAAAGTAGCAATATGTCTGCAGTAGAAATGATGCAGTGAGGCAAGTATCTCTGATATCTCTGTTGTGTTATGACATTTTGGTTCCTTTTACGTGGAAAGTGAATTTAATTTCTGTGGCAATTTTGGTTTGGTATAGAAGTAGTGTTTCAATACTCCCGTTACTGAAACACAATAATCAGGGTAAATTCCCTATGAAAAAGCTCCAGTCTAAAATAAACAAGTATTAGGGCTTCAGAAGTAATTCTGCTGGCAGATGAGTCCCAAATGACAGCTATAACTGACAGACAAGAAAAATCAGAATTCATTATATAATTAAAATGTTAAACTAATATTTATATTTATTTTCATACAAGAATTTCAGGGAAGGAATGGTTTTGTGAAAACTATAACTGAGTATGTCTTATTCTCAAGAACCCCAAAGAAAAAGCAAGTCATGCAATACATAGCAGCAGGGATGTCTAGCAAGCTTTTATTTTCATCCCAGAAAGTAGGATCCACAAGTGCTCTGTTTCTCTCCAGAGGACTGTAACAGTACAGTATTC
The DNA here is from genome assembly GCA_013399135.1 of Heliornis fulica. Lineage (NCBI taxonomy): Eukaryota > Metazoa > Chordata > Aves > Gruiformes > Heliornithidae > Heliornis > Heliornis fulica. The sequence goes on from VXBZ01003006.1 coordinate 907,151, forward strand.
ACGCACACACAACACACATGCATGTGACACAGCCCTTAAAATACAATTGTTAGTTATTTTCCTTGCTGTGGGTGGGTTAAGCCCCAGTGCTCATAAAATGTCTCTTATAAAGGAGATGTGAAAGAGTGTTTGCCCAGTTCAGAGAATACAAATGAGGAATTATTCGAAGCTAATTCAATAGCTTTTCTTTTCCCTAAACTGCCATAAAATGTAAAATATTTGGTAGTACTGCAAACAAAAAAAATAATGCTTGCACTTTCCCAGATGATTCTGTACAAGTTACTGCTATATTATACCACAGAGATTTAAACTATATGTTACAAATGATAAATTCTTTAATGCATTAGATATGCATTAAAAACTTATGAAAATGCTCAATGGTGACCTTAGAAACATGTTTTAGCAGCAGGATGATTCCCTTCCCTCCAACAAAATTTTTATCTATAGCATCAGCAAGATCTACTGCAACTACCACGAGGCCAAGACACAGAAGTCATTTGACAGTAGACTTGAATTAAGATACTTATTTCCTATAAACCAGTGAAAATTTTTTGATATCCCCCATTTCTTTATTTACAGCGGCATCAGATAGTGGAATGAATAGTTGAGGCTGGATGTTTGAGGCAGAGCAACCATCTGCTGAAACACAAAGAAAGCAGGCTGCCTCTGGGTGTCAGATCTGCCTGGGAAAAGGGCTCAAGCGATCTGCCCCAGGCTGTGCTGGAAACCCATCTCCCCTGCTCCACAGCTGCTGGCTGTCTCACTGGGAACCTTCCAGGGCAGGTCCTGACCTAACACACTGTAACCCGGTCTCTGTTAAACACAGTCCTTCTACAGGCACTTAGCAACTCGAATAATGATAATACCTACAATAACATTGAAACTTGTGTCCCCAAATCCTGCTTTGCTTATGGGAATCGCAAGGAAGTGTATAAAGCTACTTACATAAACATGAATTCAGTCAGCAGTTCATCCCTAGTAACTGGCGCTTCATTTTCAGCCCAGATACAGACAATTTTGGCAACAAGTGTCCTAAGCTGTACTGTCTTTTACTGCTTTTAGTGGTTCAACAGCCATAAGTGCTGGATATAGATATCACTTTAGTGGTTGATAGGACAGTAAAAGCCCTATCTCCACCAGAGGAGAGAGCAAAGCCATCTCAAGTATCCCAAAGGCAATAGATGACAAATGACACATGCACTTCAGCCATGATGAGGAAGAAAAAGAGCAAAAGTCAAACTTCCCAGTGCTTTTCCACATAGCAGAGCAATACACAGGCTGTGCTCCCAGGGTAGGCCCATCTGATGTTTTGCAGGCAGATGTGAGGCTTCTCCCTCAGCTCATCCTCCCTGAAAACAACACAACTTTGTTAGCCGAGCACAGAGACCTAATTATTAGGGCTTCGTAGGCTAAGCAGCTTTTTGTCAGTGTGTGATGTGAGTAGCTGTAAAAAGAAAAACAAAACCAAAGCCAACCCAAAATACATCTATCTACCCTCAAGCTGTGCTGCCATGATGGCTCATGCCAGATCTGCATGCTGGTGAGTCGCTGCGCACTCTGATCCATCTTACTATGCGCTTGCTGACCCAGACAGAGCTAGTTCATAGCTTTTCCTGATTGGGAAACTGATGGGCAATACGTGGTCTGGCATGAAGCTAGGCTCTTGATTTGTCAAAAAGCCTGCTACTACAGAATTTATGAAGCTAGGCTCTTGATTTGTCAAAAAGCCTGCTACTACAGAATTTATCTATTAACATTTTTAAAAACAATTATGAACTAACAGAATAGGGGCTATAATCTTTTAGAGTCAGTATTGGGAAATCTAAAGTCAGATTTATTTTCTGACCAACTCCAAGTGGTTTCAGGACTCAGAGCACTATCTTGTCACTGGATTGGTATGAGAAATCTCCATACATATTCTCAGTAAAGAAAAACTCAGCGCTGAGTGGGGAAGTTGGCACAGGGCCAGAGTATAGCTGAGCTACTGAAGGTGTTTGAGATTATCTCATATTTATGCACTTCAAAAAAATATTAAAAAATCATACCTACTACAGATTGCTAACAAGGATGTGGCAACCACAAATATTCATCACATAATCTTTCACCATGCTAGCAATGCTAAAAATCATAACATTCTTGCACAGGATATTCATGTTTGAATATAAACCACTTGTCATATTCTTTTTTGCCCTAGGGAACACTCTTCTTGAAGTGGAAAGGCCAAGTTCACTGTAGGGTAAGCTAGTCTCTCTGTAGTCCCAGTCAACAACTTTACCACTGTACTAGAGCTTGGGATAGGAGGCTATTACATGACTTCAAGCTCTTTTTCTGTCTTGTCTGTTTTGACAGTAAGTGCTCAGAAAAGGACTGTCTCTCTAACTATGTGTTTATAACACTAGAACCTTGATCTCTGCAGCTTGTAACAGCTATTTATGCTGGTGAATTTGAAACAAATATGCCTTCATACTAAAAAAAAAACCCAGACATAACTTAAAACAGGATGTTAGAACTGCTACTTAAATTTTAAGAGTTAATAACAACTTCATGTTGAGAAATTGTTTTCCTGCAGATGACTTTCTCCGCCCTGGAGAAGGCAGGGTGTTTCTGAATTTTTTGGGGGGAATACACATTAGGATTACAGAGTTGTATATCTAGGATCTTCCTATTAATTTAAATTTTGCAATCAAGAGAATACTTCCCATTCTTTTATGCCAACATAGCATTTCATCACCAGATTCACCATATAGTACCTAAAAGAGAGACTTGCATACTTTCTTGCATACTTTCCAAACACAAGCCATGAGAAGAAAATGTTTGTGTTTGTGCTCAAACTTACTTTTTAGTAAACTCCTCCTAAATATGCAGAATGTGTAATATTCAGGCTTCCCATTTGAGTACACAAACTGTATAAGGCAGAATTTCACCCAGCTAGCACCATCCACCCAAGTGCAACACAACGTCTTTGCAGTCATCTGCAGCCAGCAGAGACACCAGCCCTTGGCAGGTATCCAAAGGAGTAAAAAATCTCTCTCCTTTGACTTGCATGAAGACTGGGTGAATATCTTAGGCTAGGCTTCTGCTTTTCAGATATATAAAGGTGTTGGGATGAATCGTATCCTTAGCTTTCAAATTCTTCTAACTCAACATCAAATGAACAATATAAAAAGTAATATATGCTTGCCTATGTGAGATACATGACTCTTGATAGTGTGTGCTACTCTATCATTTCAGTCACAACTGTGAAGCAGTGTTAGGTCCTTAGTTATGCCTTGCTGTGGCTATATCTAGCTTGCTGGGGCCCAGCTTGCTGGGGCTGTATCTATTAAAAAAAAGATTAATTTAAAATATGCAGGTTTGCCTCGGCAGGTCTGCCCCTGTGCCCAGCCCATCTGCCACAGCTCCTGCCTGAGGAAGGGCTGCAGAACTGAGGCTTTAATGCTTTCATTTGCAGCTATCACAATGTGCAATGGAATAAGAAACAGCCTGGGTGTAGAAATCATAATTGTAAGTTTTGCAGAATATCACCTGCGTGTTCCAGGCCCTCACCAAAATCTGTGGTGCTCTCCAACAGGCACAGCAGTTTGTCTGTGCAGGGGCCACAGAATGAGCAGGGCTTGCCCTTATACTGGAGGCACTTGGCTGCTTAGTGCAAGAATATTGATATCACTGTTTGTAGATTAAAATAAGGCAGATAAAAAAGAAAGAAAAGAGAGACAAAAGAGTGAAAGAAGAGAATGAAGAGAAAGGAGAGAGAGAGGGAGAAAATGGAGAGAGGGAAAAGGGAAAGGGAGAAAGGGGAAAGGGAGTAGAGGAAGCAGGAAAGGAAACAAAGAAAGTGAAAGTGAAAGTGAAAGTGAAAGTGAAAGTGAAAGTGAAAGGGAAAGGGAAAGGGAAAGGGAAAGGGAAAGGGAAAGGGAAAGCAGAAGAGAATGAGAAAGCAAAAGTGAAAGTTAGAGAGGCAATGGGCAAAAGGGCAAAGGGCAAAGAAAAAGGGGAGGGAAAGCACAAGGGGCAAAGGGCAAAGAAAGAGGAGATGGAAAGAGCAAAAGGCAAAAGGCAAAAGGCAAAAAAAAAAAGAAGGGGGAGGGAAAGGGAGAAAAAAAATAGAGAAAAATCATACTTTTCTAAAGATTCTGACACTTTTCTCAGTGCTAACCCAAGCAAGAAGCAGAGGTAGACAAGGAGTGGAGATGCAATAGGAGCTGCAGGCTCTGCTGGAGGTGGTGGGAGCGTGGCAGGCCACTGAATTTCAAATTCAGCTTACTTCTGCTCAGAGACATGTCTGACTGGGGAAGAAGCAGTCTGCCTTGGTCAGTTGGTCTCCTCAAGCAGATTGTCACAGTTGCTCTCAGATGTGGGCAGCTCCTCCACTAAGAGTATTGAAAATGATGAGCAGGACTGGAGTGGAAACAAGTAGGAAACAATAGATGTTTCAGCACGCAATATTTACAGTTGAATTTCTGAATTGTGAGATTTTATAAACAGTCTGAATTTATGGTCCTCTATGGGAAATGGGTAGAGGACCACCAGTGGCATCCAAGCTCCTGTAGCACCATTCTTATCCTGGCAGCTGGCCTTTCAGCTTGCAGCAGGAAAAACGTAACAGACACTCTGCCAATGTGCAGTTATCCAGTATGATGATCAGGACCACAGCAAAACTTTCAAAGTAGCTTAACAGATGACTCTTCTCTTCAAACAAGCACAAAGCCCAGTCAAATATTTCCACAATCGGCCATCCCCATGTCTGCCGCATGTGAAGCTATCATCAGACTGCAGGGTCAGCATGAGGCATGGGTATGAGCACCACTGGGAATCCTTCTCCAGTCACCACCAGACTCCTGTTAACTGCATGAGTTGGTCTAATTTCTGTAGCTGCACGCTGGCAATTTGTGTGAACAGGACTGGGGCCATGATCCCAGCACTCTGCCCAGTGGGACAGTGATACTGGAGTCTTCTGGCTTCTGGTAAGATGGCAGAGTGTCATCATCTGCTGTAGCCTGAGTTCATTTGCTGTGCTTATTAACACTTACCTGGGGGACAGCACCTTATTTGAAACAGGCCTGACCAAAACAGATGAAAAAAAAACAAAAAGCAAGAACAGAATCCAGCACTTTCCAGCTCCCCTGGATGTTTCCTTCCCTAGCTGAAACCTGTCCTAAAGAAAACTGATGACCCTTTTACCTTAGATACTGTGATTGTTTTCCCCAGGCTGATGATGTATTTGCTGATCATTTTTTTTACAAAACCATTGTAATAGCTCTTACTTCCCAGCTTAACATTTCATTATGACCATCTCAAACACTTGTGTTTATGTTTTTAACAATAGGGACTGCAGCTTAATGGACAGGCTGTCCTATATAGCACATACTCACTGTAACCACATCAGTCATATGGAAAAGTCATTCCAAAGCCCAAAATAACTGAAGTAAAACATGGTCTGTGTTCTGACATGATGTAATAGTTTCAAATGAGAAACAGCACTTCTGACTAAGCTCTCCAATGACTACCAGCAAGAGCACTGCTTACTGCAGTCTTGAAAACTGAGATAGGAAGGGTTCCCCTGTCACCACCACTGTAACTCCCATCTCTCCAGGGATAATCTTGCTTGGGAATGTCAGTCAGCACCTACTCTGGCACTGGCTTGTGTTTCTCTAATACTTTCTCTCCTCTGGAATACATATTTTCATCTGCAGCATTATTCTTCTCTTTATCTTAAGAAATTCTTGAAGCTGCTGCTATCTCTAATTGTTAATTTACCCTCTCATTTACTAGCACTCTGGCAGACCTCTTAGTTGCTACACAGCAGAGGGAAGCATCTTATTTTTGGAAAAATTTATATTTTATCTCCTTTTGGGGTCATATTATTTTACAGAAATGACAGGTTTCTTTTTCGGGGGGTTATTTCCCCCGATACTCTGGTGTAATTAGCACTAAATCAGACACTGAAGCCACTACAGCAGAAGGCTGAGATAGAGTTTCCTGATAGTAAAAATATGAGAAACTAAGATAAAGATACTTCTGCTCCCAATATTCCCTCCTGGAAACTACAAATCCAGCAGATGAGAGGCCATCTGTGTGGATACCTTGTGATGTGTTTTAACACTAAAACAGTAATGGAGCTGCACTTCTAGGGCTTCAGTTGCCAGCAGCCATCCCCGGAAATCCTCTGTAGGAGTGAAAGGATAGATAAGGACAGTGCTATGGAAACAGCTGATCTGTCACTTACCTTTCCTAAAAGAACTAAAAATTGAAGAGTCACTTGCAAAAGTCAACCTAACCCACCAAATCTTCCTAAATCTAAGTATTTTGCACACCATTTTAGTGTAATTATTAAGAATTATGACGAAAATACAGTAAGAAAATGTGAGGTCTTAGTACTTTTACTCTTGAAAAGAACATTTCAATGCCTCTTTAAAATCTTTAATACCAGGTTTGGTCTACACTTTATCCTTGTGTTTTAGAAATGTTTAAAAATGTAAATGGCTATATTTATGAAAAAGAAAAAAATCTGCTGTGTTCCCTTACAGCAAAGATAAATGCAGACCAGTAGCCTACAACAAATGCAGTACCCAGTACCCTACAACCTTCTTCCAAAGAAAGGAACTTACAGACTTTCGAACATCACGCAGCAAGAAAGACATTGGTGAGAAGCTGCCATTCCCAAGTCCTGAGTCTCATGTAGTTGTGAGTTCAGAAGCAATCTGAAAACTTTGCTTCCTTCAGAAGTGATATTTCACTGTTCTGGCTAATCAAATGCACTGTGTGACCCAGGGGCACTATCTTGTGGTTCCAGACGTGTCTTCCAAGGGACTTAACCCCTAATTGAGAAATAAAAATACAACCTGTTTCACCAACACTGAAAAGCTGCTAACCCTTCCTCTGGCTGACTGTACTGTATTTGGTTTTCCTTGGGACAATCTGTATGTGGGAAGCAAATACCCTTGCTGTTCTCGCTTTTTTTCAAGGTTGGTTAGTCACCATTTCCTGCTTCTACTCATTGATGATGGTGGTCTTACTACGACTATTTTTGTCCAAAGTGTAACACCCTAATTGTGCCCTGCACATACTCTGGCCAATTCGCCTCCCTCTCACTTCTGCAACTGCATCGCTCACATCTATCAGTGACACTTTGAATGGACCCAAAGAGCATCCACAAACTCTGGAGCAAGCATTCAGGAAAACTACACAGAATTTCCAGTGAACACTCAGAGCCACAACAATCAAGCATTTGGGTATTATAAGTGCAATTTTCTCTCTTGATGCCCTCTTCTCAAATTTTCCAGTGAGATGCTGGATGCTTTTAGCCCTCAGTGGGCATTAGCAGAAGCAACAGCCATCTGGAAATCCAAACGGCTACTAGACAAGTGCCATGACTGCTTCAGAACATGCACATGGAGGCCCTGGCTTGCACAGACATTAGGTAGAAGACTGCGCTCATTGACATTTAACAGCAACACATGAGTTCCTGACTGCATGGGCCTGCATGTGCAATCAGCTACAGGACAGGTTTTCTGTAATTGCTGTCATAGTGTATAAAAATTCCTTCATCTGTGCTGTCACATACAAAAGTTTACAGTTTGACTCCTATAGACATTCTTGTATTGATTAAAAGCTGATGTGTAACAGCCTAGCATGTTAAATAAACCAAGAAAAAAAACCAGAGATCATTGATTAAATGAGATTAAAATAACAAATGTGTATCTATTTGTAGACAAAGACAGCCACAATGAGGTCAAACTGTACCACATAAGGTTCAAAATGGATTAGAAGTGTCCCCACACAATTAGCAGCCATTGCTTTAAATGAACTCAAGACACCTCCTTAATTAGGCAGGTACAACTAAGTGAAACAGGCCTCACCATCATAGAAAAATATATTGAGCCAAGACTAAAAGTAATGAATATACAGACACATACGTGACAACACATCCGCTTTAGCAGCTTCAAAGGTTATTTTGAAGCATTAAAATGCTAACAGCTTTCACTTTCTTTAAGAAAATAAATGAGGAAGTCGAATACACAGACTACGGGCAGTGAGGATGTTCCTGAACTGAACATACAGTTTTAGGCAGAAAGGTGGGTTAGATTTAACTGACAGAATTTAAACTATGACTTACACACGTGATCGCAAGTTAGGTTTTTACACTAAGCTAACCAGTTTAAGACAAGTAAACCTTTTCTTTTTCTGTTCCATAGCTCTGTTGAACTATAGTGCTTACTTGACATCCAAATGCTAGTTGATTTGCATGTAAATTGTGATTTTGTAATGGCAGAGATCAGTCTGCATAGAGGCAATGACAACATCAGGTGGTTAGTTTACTTGCATCATATACATTGGGTATTGCAAGTCTTAAATTACTTCTCTTCGGGGAAATGTAACAAAAATTAGCTTTTCAAAAAGACACTCTGACCACTAAAGTGTAAAATGAAACATAATGAAGTAAAATGCTTATAAATAGATGTAAAAGGATTGGACTATAAAAACCTTTATTTAACAATGGTAAAGATTAATACTGTTTTCAGTCTAAAACTACTGCTTTTTTATCTGTCATGTGATGTAAAGAAATCTCTGATTTTCCAGATTGAACAACAAAAGTATTCCAGAAGTTCATAATTTACTTAAGACAGGATGTTACTTATGGTATTTTAGAGTGATTTGTTTATAGTAAATGCATGAGTATTTGAGTGACAATATTAGAGTATTAGAAAAATAAATTCAGAATTTCCCTTGACTATGTGTATAGACATTAGTTTCAGTGACATTGTGTTGCACAAAAAGGTGATGGCATTAAGAAACTGGTCTCCTAGTTTGACAAAAGACTGTTTTTTCACCTTCAAAACATGTTTATGGCAGACATGTTACTGTGGGTACCAGTGTTTCTTTAAAATATTAGTGAAGCGTAACCTACTTATTTTTTTAAACTTGAGTTCTTAAGTCAAACGTGAGAAAAAAGCACATGTATGAAATTATTGAAGGAAACCTGCTCTTTCTGGTGAAGCATTATATGCTTTTTCTTTGAATTTTTAAACTTGGTTTCATAACAAAATTCAGGTAGAAGCACCATTGTTTTTCTTGATGGAGCAGGGAAGTCAGTTCACAAATAGCGTTGGCCTTGATCCTGTAACTACTTGTGCAGACTTAGCTTTTGTACTGTTGATAGTCTCATTGAATTCAAGTGTATTATTTGCATTACGAGTGTTTGTGCATGTGCATTTGCTCTATATGAGCCACTGTTGTAACATGAGTTTTCAGGGTTGACAAATTTAAAAAGTTTGGTTGTGTCACCTTGGCAATGCTTTTTTTCCACGTTAATAAGAAAGTGAAAGGCAAGGCCTAACTGTCCAACACTACCTCAATGACAGAGAAAATAGGGGCTCTCACACCATTTATTCCCGACCCAGATCCTCTGCAGGCCAACACCACACAGCATACACCTAGGCCAGGCTGTATCCCATGGAGAGCAGTCAGGCCTGGGCCATAGGTGATGGGACAGTCCCGCAGATCAGCGGGCTGGTTCCTGGGAAAGTGCGGCCGCCGTGATTAGCTGTTCACAGCCTCACGACATCCCTGGGGTCTCCTGTCTCCAGGGTGGGGAGAGGACTGGGGAGACTCGCTGCCCCCAGACCCGGCTCGCCTCCACTCCCGGACCGGGGACAAGCCGCCCTCTCCCCTAACAAAATGGGGGCCGGGCAGAGCACCGTTGACTCTTACGCCCGGGCAGCGGCGCCTCCGTCAGCACCGGTGCCTCCAGCCGCCCCAGGCCGGCGGAGCACGGCCGAGCTCAGCAGCACCGCGGCCTGTGTGCCCGGCCCCGAGCGCTGGGCCGCGTCTCCCGCGGGAGGCGGAGGGAGCGCAGCCGAGCGCGCCTCACTACTGCTCCTTCCCCCTCCCCCCACCACCGTCCACTTCAGCCTCTCCGCGCCCCGAGGCCTCTTCACTCCGCACCGGGCCGTGCAGCAGCCCTCGCCCCCGCCCCTCGGCGTTGGCTGCCGGGCTGAACGGCGGCGGGGTCACGGCGGCGGCGGCCGGGTCAGAGGGTAAAGGTTGCTCCCCCAGCATCCTCCGTGCTGGATACTCAGCCATCTTGGATCCGCGGGACAAGAAAATTCATGCGGTGAGTCCGGCCCCAGCCACCCCGTCTCCGGCCCCCGCCACCACCCCGGGCCCCGCTGCCGTCTCGGCCG
>VXBZ01003006.1:917629-942289 GCA_013399135.1 Heliornis fulica
TGCGTCCGGGGTTCGCGGCCGCCCGGCCCCCGCCTGCCGCCTTCCCCCGGGCCGGGCGCCGGGGCGGCGGCGGAACCTGCCACCCGCGTCCGGGGCTGCTGCCGGTCCCGTTCCCGGGCGGCGCCGGGCTGCGCGCCTCGCCAGAGTGGCCTTGCGGCCTGTTCCGCCGGCCCCGGGAAGGCCCGGGGTGCAGAAGGAGGTGAGGCGGAGGTGCTGCCGGCTGCTTTTCTTTCGAAACGATATTTTCCTCGCCAGCGCCTTTTTCGCTCTCCTCCCGGCGGCGGTTAAGGTGGTGTGTAAACGGGTTCTGGTGTTCCCTCGGACGTGTTTGTAGCACAAACTTGAAGCAGACAGAGCCGCTTTCCCGAGCGCTGTCCCGGAGGAGGGAGCCGGCCTTCCCCTGCCCGCCGGGGCGGCCGTTTAAAGCTTTGGTGTGAACTTGCCCCGGCGGGGAGTGTACAGGTGCGGGCTAGGGGGGTGTAGGTGGGACAGAATGACAGGTTAGGGATGGGAGGGGGTTAGTAGGGCGGTGGGGAAGGGTGCAAGAGGCAGCTTTTGCTCTCTGGTTAGTGTGGGTGTGCTCCTGATGGAAACAAGGATTTGCTTACAGGTATTGTAGGTTTAGCGATTCTATTGGAGTGGGTTTTTCTGTGAAGTTACCGGCAACTTTGTTCTGGAGGTTTTGTAATGTGAGAAAACTAAAACATGCTTGTGTTTAGATGTGGATCAGCAACTACCGATCCACTTCTAACACAAGCATGTTTTCATTTCTACTGTTAAGTCTGCTTTATCAGGGAAAAACTTGTTTCCAACTTTGCACTATTTTATCCCCGGGGGAAGATAAGAATGTTTTACGTCTCCTTGTATACGTGTGTGTGTGTGACTTGAGTATATGAAGGAGACATTCCTGTGTGCCTCCACGGCAGTAACATCTGGTGCTGGTGACTCGTTGCTAGCCTTAACTTTTCAGCTAGGGGAAGGGAGTTTAAGATGATCAGACCTGCTGTCACATCAGTTAGTGGAAACCTTTTTATTTCTGAAAACTTGGATGTGTTTCAGACTGTTAAAACTTGTAAAGACCTGCAAGAGCAACTTAAGTGTTTAGGTTTGTATTGCAAAGGCATCTTTGCTGGGACCTGAAAGAATTGTGTGTGTATTGATGTACTTTGAGCGGTCTTATAGTGGCATGTTAATAGAACTAAACTCCCAAGATCGAATTTTATTATCCTGAAGACTGTGTTTATGTCCTTCTCTCCTCCCCAACTTGCACTGTTGTTTATGTTGAGAATTCAGCTGGCATGCTAAACTTCAAGGTGTCAGCTGCTTCTGATTTTAGGAAGGGATTTGAATACTTGCTATCATGAGCTGACTGACTTGACTTGCAAGGGTATTTTCGTTTCACTTTCAGGAAGCTGTTGATAAAGCTGAGCATAGTAGTAGATAAACCTTGTCTACACGTCTCTTTTAGAAACTTAATATTGCTGTCAAATTAGTTATTGTTATTGTAAGCCATCTAAGTGTCATTCTACTAACAAATGAAAGCAAAAGCCTTTGAATAAAAAGTTAAAAAACCCAAACCAAACCCAACAACCCCATTCTTAATTAATTTTTTTTAATAAATTCACCTTTAGAGAATTCTTTTTAAAGAATTGATAGTCAGTAGAAAAATATAGGGCATTTTACATGTCCAGAATTTTGGTAAAACCTTGTCCCATTAAATGGCTGTTTACACCTGAAGATCTTGGCTTGTATCTCAGCCCCTTCATATGAAAGTTGTGTGTGGCTGCAGTGGAATGGCAGCTCTCAGAAAGTATTTGCTATGCTTATAAATGTATTTCTGCCTAGATAGAGATTAGTTCTGAAAATAGAATCATCATTGCATTTTTAGCCTCTACTGTAAAAAAAAAAAATAAAAAAAAAAATTTGTGTTGATGCAAGTGTCTGTCATTGTATAGTAATTGTGAAGTTGGAGCCTCATGGTAGTTTTAAAATAGTCTTGTATCATAACTTTGTTTTTTCAAGGATATCTTATACCTCCTTGTTACTGACTCAAGAAGTGAGTAGAACTTAGAAGTTAAAGTAGAGGTTAATTTGCACCTGGCGTTTTGACTTGATCTAGAAACTTCGAAGAAATGAATTGCTTGTTTTGTAATGAGGCAATATAGAAGATGGGCCTAAGCTTCCAAGTACAGGATTTTGTGCTAAAGTAAGTAAATACTTAAATTGACTTTTTAAAATATTATCTTTCAGGGAAGATATAAGGTTCTTGAATATAGATTTTTAAAAGACACCTAAAATGTAGTCTTGAAAGAGTATGTAAATTTTTATATTCTTGGCAGAATACTTGCTGTACTTATGTGAAAAATTTCTAAATGTTAGCTTGGCTGGTAAGCTCTGTGCCATTAAACAGAAGTAGTACTGTAGTAAGTAAAAAGAATATTTTTTTTCCACAAAGATTGCTCTCTTAAGTGATGATTTTGTCTTAGTAAATTGCTATTAGTGTAATGTATACACAAATTGGAGAACTGCTTGGCTTTTGGCAACAGGTAAAGTTAGGTTAATTTTGCTTCATCTGGGCTTTTGAGGTATAAATAAATTGGTTATTATATGTAAACATTGTACACAACAGTGATCTCATATTTTTCTTGAAATGTATACTAAGGTCTCAGATACAGTGTACTGAGCAATTTGAAACAACCTGTTCTAGTTGTGTTTCCTGCTTAGTGTTGTCCTTTTTTTTAATTTTAATATTTCCAGTTGTGTTTTAGCACACACGTTCTGTGTATGTGTGTATTGTATTGTGTCCCCTGACACAGGTTCCTGTAAAAAGCTATAAACAACTGAAAGTTTGTGGGTAGCCTCATTACCTTAAAGGCACCTACTTGCATGTTGACAGTTAAGTTTGTACATGAAAGTTTTCAGGATGGATGCTATATGCTGACAGCTAACGATGTCTGTTGAGCATTGTAATGGTGTAGGAAGAATTGTGTCTAAAATTACCTTCATAGAATTATTTTGTTTTTAGAGAAGGTGTGTGTTTATCAAAGATGGTCTGTGCTAATCAGGAAGAGGTTTTTACAGAGGATTTAAAATCTTTTGTATTTATATCAGCAAAGCTTTTTAAAAAAAAAAAAAACCAAAACAAAACCAACACATACAAACAAAGAAAATGTTCAGATTGTATTTTGTCTTTCATTTATAACACTCTGCTGAAAATTGAATATTTCTAATGTGGTAGTGTTTACTAGCTCAGCTTCTGGTCTGGTTGTATAATAGGCCCTAAATCAAGGTGTAAATGATCTGTGCCCAAGGAGGTTACTGAGCCCCCCCTTGTTGTTGTCAGATAGCATTGGTTATCAGTAGTGTTACAGAAAAGCATGCATTATTTTTTCCTCTTGACTTGCTTGCTCAGCCGTCTGACTGCTCTTTACACTGCTAATATGTTCAATTTCACAACTCTCTACATTTCCTAGGAGGATTCCTTTCAAATCATGCTGGTAGGTTAAAACTTGATTATAACTGAGACTTTTTTCAGACATATCCTTCCCTCGTTGAATTGAAGTGTAGTAGTTGATTAGAAATTCATTAATGAACTAAGGCATTGTAGTTTTGGTTTGGGATTTTTTTTTTGTGTGTGTGTATTTTCAGATATCATCTTGTACTCTGTGTCACTCGTGATTCTTTTTGGTTTCAGTGAGTAGTTTGAAAATGCTTCAGAAGTTCACTAAAGTTCTGTTTCTAAAGTTTTTATGCATTTGAAACTAATGATGGATGAATATAGTTGGCTGACATCAAGTTATTTGTAAAAAGATAGTTTATTTAAAATGAAATCTGGTGTAAAGCATCAATGTAATTGTGGGGAGTAAAATGAAGACTCCTACTTTGTGTTACCGTCAGTAGGTTGCAGTGGTATTGTTTGTCCTTACATATTGGAGAATTGTACATCCACAACGCTTCCATTGCAATCTAAGTATGTGTATGCAACAACAGCAAGGCACCCAAAAGAACCTGTATAACTTAATTACATTAAAACGACCACAACTGTTTTAAATTCTAAGCTGTTTGTATTTGTAGTCAACTTTTTGGCAAATGAGTCCTTTTTTAAGGCTGCCTATGTATTTGGACAATGATAATGTAATATACACTTTCATACACTTTCCTTTCTGTCTAAGGATTGTAGGACAATGCCCATCTTAGTGCACAATAAGTAACTAGCGCTTCTGTCAGTAGACTGTGTACATTTCATGCAGTCTGTATGACTGGGTGAGTGTTTTTTCTTCAAGCTTCACTGCAATACTAGTTTCTCTTCTAACCTGTAAAAAGCTTGTATTATTTGAGGTAGACTGATGATACTTTGTAACTATTTTCAATGGATTTTTTTTGTTGTAATTGTAAAAACTTCTTGCAAAGGAAGTGTTGACAGAGCATTATGATGATTTTTTTTTTCTGTCAACCTTCCTTCATTGCTCTGCTGTGTATAGGTATATGCTTGGAGCCTTTCACCGTTCAACAGTAATGGAATTTGTGGGAAAGCACTTGTTGCATATAAATACAACTATAAAAAATGTACAAAGCAGGAAAAGAGCTGTAAAGCGGGATAATCTATGTAATGATTTAAGTGGGTTAAACAAGTGTATGGAAGAGTATCTCTTGAGAGTGTATACCATGCTGTGTGGTATGGAGAATAGGAAATCTTAAAGGTTTTCAGAATGAAATCTAAGCCATAGGCAGTGCCAATTTGGAAAGACTGTAGACTTGAGGAGGAGTTCTAGATATTAAAAGATACCTTGTAATATTGTATCTGCTTGTAAAACTGTTTGCAGTAAAAATATCTTCTGAGAGATTTGATTAATTTGTTGCAGTCTTGATACTGTTCCTGATACTTCACTATGTGAGGTACCTTTTTCAGCATGTCAAAAGCATCATTGTAAGGTAGAAAGGTAACCTTATGTTGAAATCTTAATTTGTTGGCTTGTTTACTGGATGTGGATGCTCATTTCTAGTAAATTGTTCAAGATGAAATGGATTAAGGTTGGCTTTATACACGTGAAAAATTTAGTTCCTCTTTTTTAATGGTAGAAGTTGAAGTAAATTGAGGTTCCTGTGCTATTGTGATATGGAGCTAATAACTTTTTTTAGGCTCTGGGCAATAAATGCATAAATTTTTTTCCCTCTAATTCCTAGAAGTTCTGTTATATAAGAATATATGTGGTGTTTGACATACATGATGAAACAGGAAATATCTTGAATTTCTTGGATCAAATGTAGTTTTCAAGAGATTGGTGCTCTTCTGAGCTCTCCTTATTTCAGGTAGATGTGACTACTTGCAGTATATGCTTGTTAGCAAGTATTAGCTGTGGACTTAATCTTTTATTTGTCTTCAAACAACTTCAGTTTAAATGTTCTATTTAAAATATAGTTTTTTAGAAAGCATCTAGCAGGTTTTTTTAGGGTCCTAAATCCAGATTTGGTTTCAAGCCTCCCTTTCTTAAATGCACTGTTAGACTGAATTTGTTTTCATAGCAGCAGCTCAATGGGACTTGAAAACTGGGATGACAGAGTACAGGTCTGGTTGGGGACCAGGAGTGACTTGCTGAGAGCAGGCATCTGTTACAGTGTCTTAACTGCAGCAGATGTGTATTCCAGTGTAGATCTTCTGGCCTTTACTAATGGATATCTGTATCTGCAGATTTCAATTTTTAAAATAAAAGTATTTTGAAAGTTGCATTTTAAAACTAAATGTGGTCTATAGGCCACCCTGTTAATGTAGTTAGCAAAGAGCCTGAAGAGGAATAGTGTAGGCTGCAAATGAATAAACAGTGGTAGTAAAATCTGTTGATAGTAGGATGTGCTTAATGGATTGTTTTATGTCTGTATCTGCAAGAAGTAAGGGAAGCAACATTGATAAATTCAGGTTGGGTTGTTTTGAAGAGCA
Source organism: Heliornis fulica (assembly GCA_013399135.1). Taxonomy (NCBI): domain Eukaryota; kingdom Metazoa; phylum Chordata; class Aves; order Gruiformes; family Heliornithidae; genus Heliornis; species Heliornis fulica. The sequence continues at coordinate 923,565 of VXBZ01003006.1, forward strand.
TGATGCACGACCGTGAAGTTAGCTCTTATTTTTTTTTTTTTTTTAAAGTAGTAAAAATGAGAGGAATGGTGAAACTCTGCGACGATGAGAGAGGAATAAAGTTTTATCCAGGCCAATGCATGTGAGGATTCATTCTGCTGTATTTGCTTCTCTTCAAAGAAATCAAACACCAGGGAAGCTTCGATTTTGTTTTTCTGAAACTTAAGCAATTACATGGTTTGTGTGTTTCCCTAGTGAGTGTGTATATGTGTATGTATAAAAACTTAAAATGTATCTCAAGTATGTATGTGAACTCAAAATTAAGCATTTAACTTTATACTTATATTTATATGTGGCAACTTAAAAAGTTAAGTCTCAAATTATAGTCCTACAAACCTCATAAAGTTGTCTCTAGGTGAGAGGGAGTAAGTTCGATTAGTGTGCTTTTTTTGAAAAGACATAGTCAGATCTGATCTAGTATGTATTATGTAGGGTAACGTCTGCTCAGGCAGGCTTCTGGAGTGTCTGCACCACAAGTCTTTTCCTTGGAGCAGAGTGGAGAGAGTCAGGAAGGGATGTGGAAAAGAAGGAAGTTGAGGGTTATCATGGTGTGGGAGAAATACTAAGAAACAGAAGAACACATCTGTAAGAAAGTAGGATTTATTAGTTCTGCTGCTCATAGGAAAGTATACATCTGCACTTATGGTTAGTAGTGTGTTTGGGTTTTTGTGGTTTTGTTTTCGGTTTAGTGAGCCCAAATTAACTTCCTTTAGTCTCAGATGGTTTGGTATTGGGATTGCCAGGAGAGAACTCTAATCTGAATCAAGTCTAATATTCTGCTCCAACTGAGCAGTTGTGCTTAAAGAACATTGATGTGACTGTCCATGGCTCCGCAACAGATTCCAATGCAGTGCTTAATTTTGTAATGTGCTTCTAAAAATAAGTGCATAGTCTTATGTAACACTTCTTGTATTGTTAGCACCTAGAGGCTTCATCCCCACTGGTATGAAGTGGAATGCGTCCTGCATAATTTTTGATTGTGGGTATTTACATCTGAAATATTTTCCCTGTTGGTGCCTGTGGTCAAACAGTAACTTTGCTTGTGTTTTTGGAATATCACATATCTTGTTTGAACAGTTAGGCATGTTACTCCTCTGCATTTGCAGCGTTTTACAGTATTATTTTGGCATATCTACACAAAACAACAGTTTGAAAATACTGTATAGTGCAGTAGACACTTCTTTATCTAATTTAAAGATGCCCAAAGGATTCTCGCTTGCAGGTGCGTGCATTTCATGTGGTACACTTTCTCAGGCACCTCTCACAATATCTGGCTCTGCACTGCAACTGTAGGAGTTCTGAATGTCTGTCGATGTGGCAGACATGAGAAGGAAATGTTAATCGCAATAATGCAACTTTGAGGACAAACTTGAAATATGCTTGAACATAAATTTCACTTTCAGTATCTCAGATGACATTTATGATAGAATTATACTGTTAGCTGTTGTACACCTCTTGCTGTAGTCTTAGTAATGTTTTGATCTCTTTAACGTGACTTTCCTCCTGCTTTTTTAATTCAGGCTGCAAGTAGCATGTTAAATTAAATGATAGAATGCATCATGTCTGGCTCATAGGATGACACCTGTGCAGAACAAACTTGTCACATATAAATAATTTAAGGGACAGAAATTTGATTTATCAAGAATTATATCTTTATTAGAGCATAACTTGGTTCTCATTTTTCATCACTTCTTGAAGGTGAACATATTTATGTTAAGAGCACAGCTCAGAATTCAGAGAAGAGGTTCAAAAATTTAGTCTTGAAATTTAAGGCCAAAACAGAGATCCATTGTTTGTTCTGTCCTTCTAAAAGTTAATTTTCTGTAGCATTTTTTACTGATGCTCTGAGTGCTTCATTTGACAAGGTTCTTCTCTTTCCCTTAGGGATCCTGTAGTTCATTGGAGAGTCAACTCAAGAGATCTGAAGTCTGAAGGAATAGATACTTGTGGAAGTGAACAGACAGTATTTTCAAGAATAAATGACATTTTGTAGACGTTTTAAATGACAGTGTTATCTGAATGATTCAAATTATTTCATTTCTTGATAGTGTCTGGGTCTCGTATCCAGAACTTTGGGCTGGGGAGGTACTGTCAGATCTCAGTCCTCCTTGTCAACTGCGGAGGTCATCCTAAAAGACTGCAGAATTTGTAAAACTTGGTATTTACTACACTGCTGGCCCTCATTCAGCGTGAATGCAAGATACGGGTTATCTTTCTCCTCCCTGAGGCCCAACAGCATATACAGATATTCTGATAGATAGGTGCCACTTTCACAAAGCTTGGTTTTGCTTCTAGGTTGCTCTCAAGGGGTTCTGTAGGAGAGTGGGTAAGGACAACAGGTGACAGCCTGCTGTAAGGCCTCTTATCCTGTGCCTTTGCAGTTTTCTTGTGGGTTTCAAGAAACCTTCTTCCCCCCACTATTTGGAAGGAAAAACCACAAAGCACTGTACCACCTATCTCAGAGTTCTGTGGGTACCATCCCCTTATCCTGGCGATCGGGAGACAGTCCCTTCTGTTCTTGGGGAACCGATGAATATGCCTGGGAGAGGAAGTAGGGTGTCCAAGACAAAATCCCTGTGACTCAATTTTGCCTTGTGAATAGGAATGTTGTGTGTTTTCCTCAGTTCTGGGCTTTCCAAAGGGATGTGGGACACAGCTGGAGCAGTGTGGCTCTGAGGGAAGGATGGACATTTGTCTGCTGGCACTGAGGGAATCCTAGGTGCCACATTCTCTGTATGGAAAGGCAAGGACTGTGGAGCAGTCATGTCCTCGCTGTGGTGGAGCAGGCATGTACCTCTGGTAAGCAAAGCAAGGAGCAGGAGGGCAGGAGGAGGTGAAACATCCTGAAGAGGAAGAGCCTGTCTGGGCCAGGCCGTGCTGTTCTGTGCCCAGTGTGTCAGCCCAGGCCTGGCCTGTCAGTTAATGCTGCATTTGTTGAGGGGAAGTGCGGTGTTTTTATAGTAACTGTGTTCCTCTGTTCTGTGGCGTTTCCTCTTTTTCTAGAGTTGTAATCCAGGGAGACAGACACAAGAATAACACATCAGTTGTGTATTTCAACATTTTATGTGCCCTGGGTTTTTGGTTTTTTTTAAGAGCGTGTCCCCGAGTTTCCTCACCACAGCTATCTGTCGTCTGCCTGCCCACTGGTAGAGAAGACTGCTGATGTCACGGAGGCCCTAGTGTTGTCTTGGCCTGGTCTGAGCAGGGCTTTGTCAGGAAACTGTTGTTATCACTAGGTTTGTGGGTAGTGTTAGCGGAGGGGAGGTTTGTGAAAAGAATTGAGTGGTTTTATGTGCTTTTTTTACTTTACATGCTTAATTGTTCCATTAATTTAATTTTGTGAAATTAGTGTTTGTCCTGTACTCCCCATGTAACTTGCTATTTACTGAAAGTTTTTGAACTTTTGAGGAGCATGGCACGACCCTCCTCCATATAATTAAGTGAAACTTTGAAATTTTTTGCCAGGCTTATTCAGTGTCTGCCTTTTTGACTTAGAAAGTATAGAATGAATGGATAGGCGTTTCACTGCTGATATGTGGTCAGAATGAGCTCACAAAATTCTGATGTTGCCCTTGCCATGCCACTCTATGTAATTGTGTGGGTATGTTTTGATCCTTTTGAGGTATGGATGTTTTGGTTGTGAACATGTCTTCTGTGAAAACTATTAGTCACTAATAATTGTAGTGACACTTTAAAATATCTGTTACTGTTTTTACTAGAGAGGAAAAAAGTGTGTACAAAAAAACAGAGGAATGACAGATTTTGCTTAGAAGGTAATCTTCTGAAATTGTTATGCATGAGAACACTTTAAATAATCCAGTAGCCGGTGTTAAGCTAATACTGAAACAGGGTTGGGGGTGGGGGAGAAGTTAAAATGGTCTTGACTAATCAGTTGCCATTACATTTTGTAGTGTCAAGCCCAGAAGACATACCAAGGACTGCCTTGGTTGACAAAAGAAAGTTCCTTTTGGTGGTGTGTTTCTTCTCTCTGAGTGCAGCTACCATGCTTCTGCCCATATTATAATTTTTTTTTTCATTTTTGAAGAATCACTCAGTATTCTCTGAGGTGGCAGTGCAACGGTGTCAGGGTGGAGATGCTGTCTTGTAACAAGATGGACAGTTGCTGGTAGAGTGAAACTGATTTGGGCTCCACAGTTAGGTCTTACCATTCACTGGAAACCTCACCAGGTCCTGTCCTTTGAAAGTAGTTTGATTTGTGTGGACACTGAAAAACCAGCAGAGTGAATCTGGCAAAGATCAGATTTATGAACTGGAAATATGTCCCTTGAGTAAGAATGAGATTCCTAGTGATACTCTGTAATTGTATCCCTTGTTAGGAGGAGTTAATTTAAACTTGGGGTTGATATATGAAGTGGTAGTGATGGAAATCTGTGCAACACCGCTGAGGTGGACATATCCCTCACATTGATTTTTGTAATACTCCCTTTATGGGTTTTGTGATATCAAATATGCTTTTGAAATTTTTAGCTATTAAGAGTTTAATTTTTTTTGCTTAGCGCAAGAAGCTTTGAATTGTGTTACTATATAAATCCAGAGATGAGCAGCTACATTCCATCAAGTGATGAAGGCGTTCCTAGTGTTAGTATACACACATGATGCTGTGAACTTAATTTTTATCTGAAGACATGGGGTTTAGATAAACACAACACTTTAGATACCCATTTATTTTTTTGTCTCCTGTGCTCCAGCATGCCTCATTTTCCTACTTGCTGATTCTTTTGGTTTGGTGGTTTGGTTTTTTTTTTTTTGGTCTCTGTATTTTTCTTACTCTTTTGCATCTACTCATTCTGTTTCTTTGCTTCCCCAGCATTTTAAGATTGAAAAGTGAAGTTTTGGATTACCTCATCGTTCTTCCTGATGCTTAGTCTTCGTATTGCAGTGTCATAAATTGTCTTATTTTCTGTTCATAAACTGAGAGGGATGTAGGTCACTATACATATGAGCATTTGAAATTCTGTTGCAAACAAACTCCTCTCAGTCAGTACATAAAACCCTGCTTCCATGACTGTTAAAATTGCAAACTCCAGGCAATCTGGATTTAAGAGATGCTGGAATGAGAGTTCTTTTTCCTGTTTTAAGTCAGATTCCATCTGCATATCACTGTTATGTAGGTTTTTGTTCAAATGCTGTTTTTCCTAGAGGTCTCTGGCCTCATTTGCAGGACAAGATACTGTTTGCCCACCGGGGTTTTTCATTTTAATCCAATTGTTCAGATCATGCTATCCAAAATTATAACTAAATTCTGGATTAATATTTTTCATTCATTTCTTCATCAGTTTCAACAAAGTGCTTTATAATATGTTTTTGAAATAATTATATTTCTATATTGACTCATTGAGGTGACAACAGAAACTGAGGCACTGGCTTTATATTTCATAACAGAAATACCTTTCATTTAATTTTCAGCTATGAATGGTTAGTGCTTCTGCATAAACTTGAAATATTCCAAGCAGAAGGCACATGTGAAGATCTTAGTGTGGCTTCCCTAGCGTTATTTAAAGAAAAATAATAAAAAAAAAAAGACAAGCCTACAGTGACAGACATAAAATCAGTTCACATATGTTTCAGACATCTTAGCTAGACACATTTCCTTTCTATAGTGTCTGTCTCATTCGTGAAGAAGAGTGTAGAGGTACATTTTGACAGTGGTCCCTGGTCCATTGGCTGTACAGCAAAAGAATAAGGAAATCTAGAGATGGTCGGTGGGAGTCCAGGATCCAAAGCATGCTGTAATGCTTTAGGGACTCTGCTTTCCCATCAGTGCCTTACACATCTGCAGTTTCTTTTTCTGTTCCTGTTCTGAACTCTTAATTCCTCTTCTGGCTTCCTCCTCCTCCCCTGTGTCCCAGCAATCCTCCTGATGGCACCCATCTGATATTTGAAAGAATTAAAGTATTTTTCAGTCTGAAGATGAAGTGTCCTTAGGTGTCCTGTGGCCAGACTTACATCAACACCATCACACAAAGGTTTTGTGCAAGAAAGTGAAACGTGTGGTAGATAAGCAGAGAGAGCTTGTGAAATTCTGTGCGGTCTTGGCATAGTCTGTGAGCAGCGCGGTGGTGTTGCAGAGGCTTACAGCTGAAGCAAACTTAAGCAGGTCTTCCTTGGGCTGGTACATGCATTTTTTTTTCCAGTTTAAATACATTCATAAATGATTGAACTATCATAGCTACTTAAATCAAAAACAAGCCAACCAAAAATGCACAAATAAATCTGACCAGTTCAGCCTGAAAGATGACTAAAGGAGATGTTGGGGCATAAAAGGCTGTGTGTTCTCTAATTTGGCCAAATGAATGAATGTGGGGTCTTAGAGCAATGACTATGGTTATCCAGTGCAGTATTACTGCCTGTGCTGTCTGTAACAGTGCAAGTTGTCCTTAAAGTAAACCCAAATCTGTATGTTTTCATACCTCTTTCTTCTGCCATAGTAGAACATTTTAAGACCATTTTAAACAAGGCCCAGATTAAGGTGCATTTTATGTCCATGTAATATATTGTGCAGTTCTCTGAAGATGCAGTATCAGAAGAGCTATCGAAAATGTCCAGGAAATCATTAGTATAAAAGTGTTTGATAAGCCTCAAATTACAGGACTGTTTTCAGATTTCTAACTTGAAAACATGATACAGTTTTCAAAGAGAGTTATCTGTTCAAGGCTTTTCTCAAAAAGGGTACTGGAGTTAAATGATCAGAAACAGGGTGTTTGTGCTCTCAAATTTACTTTTTTTTTTGTTTGTTTGCTTTCTGAAAAAAAAACAAGCTCCACTTAAGGATAGAAGTTGTATTTTAGGGGAAAAAAACCCCAAACCCAAACTAGGCCTGTAAACCTTTGGGAAGATTACTGGCATTTATGAAAATGGATTGGAAAGCTGGGATTAACTGCAACTTCATAGTTAAGGAATGATTACCATTGCTATATTATAAAAAGTTAGTGTTATAAAGCAAGCTATTTCAGTTGTAAGTCTATAGGAGGGTTATGTAATGAGGAAAAGGGTGAAGCAAAAGAAAGTGTTTCTTACAAGAGGAATGAATGTTCTCAGGTGAGGTGAAAACTTTAGCTTTCTTTGTTGTGCTCACCTACATTAAAACTTGTTAAAATAGTAAGGATGTCTATTCAAGTAATATGTGAGTCATTCTCTTCTTTGCATTTTACAAAAGTGAGGTAGCTAACACCCAGACTCAGCTGTAAATTTTTGGGCATCCGTTTAAGATCAGTTTTATCCCATGTATCTTCTTCCACTTAATTTTAATGCTTGAGGTATTTTTTTTTCCTTCTGACTTCAGCTGGCTGAAAGGTAGGCAGTCATCTAGGCTGCTGGAAGTCCAGGGAAGGAAATGGAAAAGCTTCTTGGAGAATGGATTGAAAACAGCCCTGAGGAGAAGGACTTGGGGGTGCTGATCATGATAACCTCATTATGAGTGTGCACTTGCAGCTCAGGTGGCCGACTGTGCTGTGGGCTGAATCAAGAACAGTATGGTCAGTAGGTTGAAGGAGGTGTTTCTGCCCGTCTGCTCTGCTCTTGTGAGACCTCACTTGTTTAGTGCTCTTAGGTCACCAGTAAAGGAAACACATGGAGCTGTTGGAGTGAGTCCAGAGGAGGGCGACAAACATCATCAGGAGGCTGGAGCACCTCTCCTATGGAGACAGCCTGAGAGTTGGCTTCTTCATCCTAGAGAAGAGAAGGCTCTGGGGAGACCTAATTGCAGCCTGCCAATACTTAAACGGGTCCTCCAGAAAAGTGGGAGAGGAACTGTTGATCAGGGAGTGCAGTGATAGGACATGGAGCAATGGCGTCAAGCTGAAAGAAGGTAGATTTAGATGTTTGGAATAAATTCTTTACTATGAGGGTAGCAAGGCACTGTCGCGGATTGCCCAGAAAGGTTGGGGAAGTCCACTCTCTGGCAGTGTTCAAGGCCAGGTTGGATGGGGCTTTAGGCAACCTGATCTAGTGAGGTCCCTGCCCATGGCAGGGGGTTTGGAACTGTATGATCTTTGAGGTCCCTTCCAACCAAGCATTCTGTGATCCTTGAAAACCAGTGCATATATAAGAAGTGAGCATTTGCTGTCTGAATTGATAAGCGCTACTGTAATGTGTATAACAGATCCTACGGTCTGTGTAACCGCTGCCATATCCTTTTCTCCTTCTCAGCCTCTACCCGTGGCAGTACGCACATAGCAAATCTGTGATGCAAATATGCTGCAGTTAACAATCAATAATTTCCTCTAGTATGGACTTAAAATATGTAACCATGACATTGCGAGTTCCTGGAGTAAAAGTTTCCTCTTTCATGCCTCAACTTTCAGGTGGAGAGATTTTTTTTCTTATTATGGTGTTGTTTTCTGCCACAACCCTGGGTTTTGGTAAAAAATCTTCATATGTGAATAGGCAATGCTAGACTTGTGCTGAAGCATAAGAACCTAAATAAGCCTGGTACCAGGCTGTGTCGCTATAGCAAGTAAAGTATAATTTATTAACAATTGTGAAGCCTTTGAGTGCTTTTTTTTTGCCTTTTTTTTTTTTTAAAGTAAACCAGAACAAAACATGCAGCAGTGTGTAGTCAGTAGAACTGGCTTTGGGATTATACAGTTTTTGAAGAGTGCCTCTGTGTGCCTTTGTGAGGAGTGTTTTTTGAGATCACAAATGAGAGTGTGGTTAGCATGTTTTCCTGTGAGGGATCCGTTCTGGGCTCGTACTTCTCACCCCTGTCAGGCTCGTGTTGTGGTGCTTGTCCTCAGTGAAGGGCCTGTATCAAATTATGGTTTGTTTGCTGTGCCTGAGGTCAGAAGAGCCAGTATCTCTGGGATTTTTCCTCTTAAACTTTCTTTGTCTGGGAAACCAGTGTCTACAGTTCATAAAATTTACTTACATTGTTTGGGCTGAAGAGTATGACAAGTTTTTAGTGAATCATTTTATAATGATGTGTAGTGTTAGTGCACAGCTTTATTAATTTTGCAGACCGCTAATGTGTGCTCCCTCCCTCAGACGCATGCCTATAAATCACTGCCAATTTTGAGTAAAAATATTTAAGTTCGGTTTTGTGCTCATTTTTAGAGAATCAGAACTGTATTTTGATTAGGTATAGAATACAGAATGTGTAGTTTTTGCTCAGTAAATGACTCTATGTCCTCTAATTCTGCATTTCTTCTCAGATCTGTTGTGAGACAGCCCTTACTGGGCCACCATGCCAATGATAGGAAGCTAGCCCAAGGTACTGACCTTGCTTATAAAAACCTTAAAACAAGAAGTAGACTTCTCATTACTAATTTCTGTGTCTTGACTAACACCTTTGAGGGATTATTTTTTTTTTGTGTCAGATCATGTATATGACATATTAGAGAATAATTGAGTTTTAGTTTGTGATGTGTTTGTTCCTTAAATGGGCTATTACACTTTACAACTGTAAAAATGTGCTTGATACTGATGGACTTACTGTAATATTTACTGTGCAAACTTAAAAAAAACCCAAACAACTCACAACAATTCAGAATCCATAAGAAAGATAATGGTAAAGTCTAATTTTCTCAGAAGAGGTAAATGTGGAAGTGGTTAAAAGGAGCATCTGTTAGGGTAGCAGAAGTCTGTTATTCCTATGTACATCATATAACTGACAGATGTTAATCATGATGCACTTCAAAAGAGTAAACTACTGCAATAGTTTCTTTCATTTAGGCTTTTATCTTGGGATGCTTGGTCATGATTTAGGAATGCTTTGGTCTGAAAGAAGAGTATAAGCAGGTTAATTGTATGTAATTGGCAACTTTTTCTTAAAGGATTTTTTACACTAGAGCCATACTGAATGACATTAAATAGTAACTATGCCAAATAAAAAAGGATTATGATCTTCCATACTTTAGGTAAAACTTTTAAATTAAGTTTCAAAACTTGTGGTTTTGAAGACTCTTGAAGTACACATTTTTTTTTTAATTTTTTTTAATTTTTGTATTAATCATCAGCCTCACTGGATTTAATTTCAGTAGTAAAACCTACTGGTTTTCTGTTTGCAGATTTAATAGTGAAGGTGATTTTTTTTTTTTTTTTTAAATTCATCCTGTTACAGATAGAGCTTTCTGGAGTTTTTCTGTGTGGGTTTTTTTTTTTTAATTCTGTAGTGAAAAGTATGTTTACTTCTGTGAATGTGAGTTGCAGGCTCCAAACTGATACGCCATCAGGTATATATTTCAAAATTGTGTAATTATTTTTTAACATATAGATTAGTTTTGAACAATAATGTAACCTGAAATTATGGCTTTGCTATCATGTTACAGGAAAAGACTGGTTAGAATTGCATATTGAAAGGTGCCTCAAAAGTTCTCAAACCTACAGTGTCACTTTCATTTAAACAAAGATAATAGCTCAAGTTTTTATCCTTCTGGGAAATAGGAAATCATACCACAGCAGTCTAGTACAATGTAGAGAAATAAATACCTGTGATAACACTAGTGATTGCAGAGCACTCTGGTCCTGACCTCAGTGGTAAGTCAGATACTGAAATTAAAAGGACGATACCCTCTTAAACAGATCTTTAGTACTGTCAGTCTCTGGAAACGAGCTGGGTTTTATTTGTTTCAGAGCACATTAAGCAAACTTTTTTGATTAAAACTGCCTGATTGACTGCCTGATTGACAGCCTATGTAATGTATCTTTTAACCCTTTAACAAAGATTATTTATTTAAAGGATTAGCAGAGACATGACTTCAGCATTAAGTCTAGCTTTCCTCAGTTAGCTCAAAGGACCTTCCTGTGTAGTTATTATGGAGACCAAGTGTTCAGACGCATGGCTTTCCCTGCTCTGGCCATGTTAGGAGAGGGCATCTGATTCTGGATCTGTTCTGGAGATTAGTGTCCCGGGATGTACCAGTAATTGATAAAACAAGTACCATACAAGAGTGTAGGAGGGTGTCCCCTGAAATGACATTTATGAAGAGAAAGTCATTAAACTGCTCTTTGTTTATGTGATTTCTCTGATGCCTTGCAGCTGGGCTTGCAGCTCCCTGTTCCAGGTGCATAGAGGCTCTGTCTCTTAAAATCATATTCCCTTCTCTGCCTTTCTTGAAAATAAATGTTACCTTACCATTCATAGCCTGCAGAAGGTCTTCTGTATAGGGAGATAAACCATTAGGTGATGAGATTTTAGAAAGAGTGGGAATGTAAAAAGCAGTGAAAATCTTGGATGTTGTGGGCTGTTGAGGCCAGTGCCACGTTCTCTCTTGGAAGCAAGAGGCAGAAGCCATTTAAGGAAGATGTTGGTTTCCCCTAGGAATAGGTTAGGAATAGGAAGAAGGATTCATACCTATTGTGCTTTACTTCTGTGGTGTCAGCCTTCTGAGTGAAGAAGTGTCAATGGCAGAGCAATACCTTTGATATGGTTGTGTCTGAGCAGACTATTTATGATCATCACCACCACAAAGTGATTTTTTTTTTTTTTCTCTCCATTCATAAAAGCTTCCTGTCAAACAAGGGCCTGCCAGCCCAGGGACGGGAACCATAGGGAAAGGAGCAAATAAACCCAGGAGATCCTGCCAGTCTGTAAACTGGCTACAAAGTTGCTGTGAGAACCCATGGAGAAGTCAGTTGGCAGAGCCTGCCATGATAAATCTGGAAAGTTGTTTTTTCACTGTTCATCACTAGACAGGCTTGCAAGCACTGCCTTAGGCCCTAACAGTTATCTCTGATTTCCAGCAAGGCAGCTGAATTGGAGAACTGCTACATTAGGGAAAGACAGGAACTAGTTTCTAAAGAAATATTTCAGGTAGTTTTGCTGGGCTATTCTTCAGCTTAAACATCATCTGGGAAGATATGGTTATGCTTAGTCTGTCTCACAGAATTAGATTTTGGAGGTCATAAGTGGTCTGTTTCATAGATGGAACAAGATCCTTGCTTGTGAACTAATTTAAACATGTTATTGAAGTAAGATGATGTTTGTCTGTTCGTGATGTGGCTAATATGGTACCTCACAGAGTATTTGAAATTGACTGAGTTGAGGGGATGTCCAAGATCCTCTTCTGTATAGGATGCCTTTTTCTGTAACTGTCTGTAGCAAGTATACTTCTGCGTATCATTTTCAGAATAATTCTGTATTTTTGTTCTGCTTTGGTGCTGCTGTAGAGATATCATGCCAGTAAGCAAATGGGTTGAAGGCTCCTGTTGTTTTCCGTGACAGCATTACCATTTTACAACAATCACTTGATACAGTACTAACCCAAAAGAGAAAGGGTCTGCTGGGGCAAATCTGCAAAACTAATTTTGGTAAAACTGATTCTATGGGGGAGAAACTTACGTCATCTTACATTGTTCTAGAAGCCTCCCAGTTTTCTTCATTTTGTTTATGTTCTGTTTTTATCTATATGCCTGCCTTATCCAAAGGTAGCTTTTTGATGTTTTTCTGGCAGTCAAATTGCTTTCCAGCTTCTTTGAGTGTGTCAGTTTCCAGGAGCCAGACCTTCTGCCTTTCTAGTAGCAAGTTGTAAGCATGGCTTTTGGCTGCTCTGCTGCAGGCTGTGTCCATTGTAACAGGCTTACAGAACTCTTCTGGAGGAATAAGCTTAACACAGTAAGTTCTGTTTGTCTTGCTTCTCAAACTATAGACAAAGGAACAGGAGGTGCGTTCCTTGCATTCTATCCATAGGAAGCGAATAAAGGAGGCAACCCTTGCCTTTTAGTGAAATGTATGAACCTGGGATTTGCTCTTCTGTGTAGTAGCAAAATAAGAACAATTCCCAATAGGTTTTGTTTGATTTACTACTGTCAGTATGGTCTATCCAGTCCTAACAAGTATTCAGAGAAAAGGTTTAGCTTTAGAGATGCATTGATAATATGCAAAGGAAGGAAGAGTAGAATAACCTATCAATTCTCCGTGTCAATCTTTGATAATACTCTTAGCCCAATTTTTCCTGACTGTTGCTTTTGGTGTTTGTGGTGTTGCCTGATACCTTTGGGGGACATGCCCTTGTATCTGTTGCTTGTTGTGTTCCCATCAGAAGTGCGTGAATATGGATATCGAGTATGTTCAGTTAAGCTCAAAGCAAACTCTAGAAGAGATCCAATATTTACTCATCTTTTAAAATACAAACATAAAAATATATAAACTATTCTAGCTTGCTTCTTTCAAATAATTATGAGAATGTATTGAACTTTTAAAAATATAGGTTTGTATGTTGATATTGTAACTTAAGACACAGTCAGAAGTCCAGATAAGTACAAGACAAGATTATACCATTATTTAAATTGATTTATCATGGAAAGTTTTCAAATACATTTTTTATTATTGTATTGTTACAGGAGCTATTTTCAAGAGACGAAGGGCCAGCAAATGAGTAGCAAGAAAAATTTTAATATGAGGAAGCCTAGGGATGATATTATGGTGGAAAATGCTTTTAAAATATTACATATTTTTATATTTAAATCTATGCAAATATCATTATAGCTAGCATTGACTTTGGAGTGGTTTATTATGCATACGTATCTTTTAATCTTAATGACATGTAGTCAGTCAGGAAGATCTCTGGGTCCTCATTCCTAGAAGCTTAATTATTTTTAAATACTGGAGGAGAAGAGTTTAGCATACATAGTAAGATTTGTAATACTGAAATTTGATGTAAAACCTTAAGTGTTATAATGTACCTTCCCTTAAGAAAATGGTTCTTAATATGCTGTAAAAATAATGGCTCACTTCAGAAGAGTGTCTGTGTAATGACACATTTTTAGTTACAGTATCCTTGTTTTTTCTGATATATCTGTGCTTACTTTAGAAAATGAGCTTTTTTTTCTTTACCTGTCATCTAAATATGACTAGTGCCTCTTAAGAACTGATGAGTGGAATTACTGTTCTGGTCCATCAACAAATTAAGAGTGTGGAGTGGCATAGACAATACTGAAATGATAATTTGACCTAACGAGTTCTTTCGTTGTCATCTGCAATACATCAAAAGAAAAATTTGCCAGTTAGCTCTTCTAATTCAAATAGCAAAAGGCTGAATAGTTTTCTGACTTGAAACTGAGTGTGCTTATGAGAGGAAATGAATAAGCCTTGTGTTGTTCCTAGGTACTTTGGATTTACTTTTCAAGAACAAATCTCTTAGTTCTGATCAAAGGCAAAATAATCTGGATGCTGAGCAGATGGAAGAGATGTTCAGATTGGTTAACTGACAGTTCTATTTTGCCTCTTTCTATAAAGGGAATGTAAAATCTTGATGCACCTTAGAAGGAGTAATTGTAGCCATACCTTGCGTGTAAAATGCAATTAGATTGTTATAATTTTGCTTGATAGCTGCAAGTACTCTGCAAAGATAATAATGTTTCAAGAATTTTAAGTTATCTGCTTCCTAGCCTTGAAATTTAGGCAGTGAAATCCAGATTATTAGTGTGCCAGGCAAAAGACAGTAATGCAGGAGCACATTCAGTTATGAAGGAATATGCTGTATTATTTAACATGAAAATTGTCTCTTCTTTCCTGTGTGAAGGATATGTTATTAGTGTGTAGTTGTAGATCATGGTACTTTTCTCGTAATTTCTCCTTGAATTTTTCTTTGTCTGCATAAAACAAGAAGATGGAAAAACAAAGGGAAAAGGTAAAAGCTCTTCTGCAACCTTCTTTCCCTCTTAAAAAAACCACATAATAACAACAACAACAACAAAACCCACCCAAAAACAGGGGTGGGGAACTCTGGTTTTCAGTTCTTAATTTAGAATAGTTGAGGCCATCTTGGAATCTTACTGTACACAGGGAATACCATGTGTATAAAAGCACATGCATTCAGGGAGAGATTGGCTCCAATCCCACCGTAAACATAGTTTGATTTTAAAACACGAGTTCCTCGTTGGACTTCAGTGAGGCTAATTGTGAACATGCCACCCGAGTAGGTTGTGTAAGAAGAAAAGAGTGATTGAAAGGCCGCTGATGATTGTTTTAGGGTTTCTCATAACATATTTTTGAATATTTTTTACTGTGAGGCCTTCTTATTTATGCAAAATATTTATCTCAGTTGCTGGTCTACAGTTTGCCGCCAAAACTCTCTTGCATGTCAGTGAAGGTGTCTTGCTTGTCTGTTTCTGTCATGCACCCTCTGCTGCCTGCTGGCACTTCAGGGGCAGTTTGTGTCTGCTCGTTGTTGGGATGAACACCACGCTTGGTCTGGGTGCACGGGAGTGTGCAGCAGTGTGAGTGAACCAGGAAGTCCCGCTAAGACTGACACCAGTGATCTACAAAGTGCTCTCAAACCAAAGAAGTGAAAATACTAACAATAGTTTGAGTAACTTTTGTAGATGATTAGGCATGTTTTGTCAAGCAGAGCTGACAAGTTCATAAACCGCTGTTTTATAGTTTCAACAAAGTCCACGAGAGATATTTATTACATGTACTTTTGTCTCTCTAAGAAGTATGTGTGTATAAAGGGTGAAGACATGTCTCCTTATCCTTGCAGTTTTAAGTCCTAATTCAGAGATAAGTAGCCATTTATCATGAATTACATTTATATTTTTTATTGTTGATGTGTTACTGTAGAATTGCTGTACTGACAGCCTAAAAATAAGGGCATTTTGGTTTTATTTAATATCCACTTAAACAGCAGTGGATAGATTATTTGAAACGTTCATGGGATGTTATACTGTAGTGTCAGATTAAATGGAAAGCTTGCAGAAGAATGATTCACCCATGTCAGGACTCTGTTATTTGAGTAAATTAAATGAAATAGTTCTGCATCAGTGCTTGACTATGCCAGAGTAGCACAGGTGTCTGTAGCTCCACAAACATGATATGTGAATAATTAAGGTGAGGGTAACTTGGAGAAATCATAATCTGTTAGTTGAAATAGCATGAAATTGAGCTTCAGTGCAAAATATAAGCTAATGTCAGTAATGAATGGTGACCAGCAGTAGTGCAGATGTGCTCAGGTGAGTGGTGTAGGTTGCTGCTGAACTCCTGCTGTGCAGAAGCCAAGCTGTTGCTGTTGGGACTGTCTTGGGTCTGTTTCTGCAGACACTGTACCAAATTATGCCTTGATGTAAAGCTGCAGCTGAGATTCTGCATCCATCAGTTTGAGAAATACTTTGTGAACCTGTTGACATCTTTCCCCTAACTTCTTATTGAACATAATACTCCTTTAACTATACTAAATATATATATATATATACACACACACACTTTGCAGGTTTCTGATGGACATGAGGATTGTTTTACCTATGCGGCTCATGCCTGTGCTCGTACAGAGTTCCTTGTATGCCCACAGCTACCTGAACCAGAGACCTCTTCTCCTTTGTGGTTGGTGTTTAGCTGGAGTATTGTTGGTGCTGTACCCTGTTGCCTAACAACATTCTGCTATTTTTGTTTTTTCCCTGAGCTCTAGGTTTTTTGCTGTGGGAGTCTGGCCTTTAAATCTACTCGCCCTACTTGTCATTGGTATCTCTGGCAGTGGTTTGATAATCTCTTGTGTGTTAGGTATTGGGCCAAAAGGGGGTGGCTAGATGCAAAACCTTTTTACGTAAAGCACAGATGAAATAGATGCATGTTAACTTAACGTGTCTGAGCATGTGCTCCAGGCTGCAGATGTGTGCCATATGTTAGCACATCTCTGTCTCCTCCCATTGTCTGGGAGTAAAAGGACTTATCTTTATAATAGAAGCCTTCTGCCTTCTTTGTCCTTCAGCGAGACCACCCCCTGGTGCTGGTAGGACAGTGGCTTTTCTTCTAGGATTTAACAGCAGGCACTGCATTGCCCCATGTATTAGAAACAGAGGGGAAACATCCCACCACCCCTGTGGTAGCTGGCAGTTGTGTGGCTATTCTTACCTGCTGGTGTAGCCAGAGCACACCTGTGCTTTGCTGCAGACTTCTGCTTCTTCAGCTGTTGGAAAGACAGTCCAGTCTTCTAGGAGAATATTTTTGGCATTGTCTTCATGCTTGGTTGTCTTGACACAATCAGAGAAATTTTAATAGAATTTAGGGATAGAGAAAGCCTGGGATATGCAATAAATACCTGTGTTTTGCCAGAGTCCTCTTGCTCTCACAGAAGATTTCTTTCAATAATCATGTGCTGCTATCCCTGAAAACAGATGATTTTTCATTTTATTTGGGTTTCTACCTGACTGTGATGTCCATTGAGCATTTTTTTCTTTTGCCTCATTTTTTTCCCCCAAGAAGGGTTGCTTTTACACTGTTTGAGGACCTCAGATTCATCTTTTGCTTACTCATTGTTCAGACTTGTAGGAAAATACTGCCAATACTGGATTCATAAGTGTTACCTCTAGTAGAACTTATGACCTGTCTGTATTCCCTCTGTTGGTACCATTCTGTGTGTTTCAACAGGTTCATATCACCTGCTTTTCTCCCTTGCGTATGGTTTCCTTTCTGAAAGACCAAACAAAACCAAAACCACCGCCTCCACCCCCCTCCCAAAACCCCACACCTTTCCTGTTCTTCATACACCAGCCACAAGTCCTACCAGTCATGCTATTACTGACCTAGACTTTGCCACTGCCTTTCCCTTTCTGGAGTCAGAGTGTGGACTTTCATTGTATACCAGAAAAAGTTTCATGGTACTGCAGAGGACAGAAGTTTACAGCCTGATTTTTCTAGTAAGTAAAAGGAGGAGAAAGGTGGAGTCATTTTAGACTTAAGCATTCATATTCCCCCCACACTTTTCCTAAGGGTTTCGTCGGGACTGGTCATTCGTTTGGCCAGTTAGGAGAGGAATCTGTGATCTTTTTAATTTCAAGGTACCAGAATAGAAATACAGAAATGTGAGTTACATACAAAGTACCTGTTTGTTGTGTGGTTTTTGGTGGTTTGGTTTTGGTATTTGGGTTTATTTTGTTTTGGGTGGTGTGGCTTCTTTTTTGTTTGTTTTTGGTTTTGCTGTACAAGTCTGCTAAGAGTAATCCGGTTTATCTGCTTCATATGTCACTAAGGTATCTTAAGAGTCTCTTAAGAGACTCCTGTATCATTATTATGAAGAGAAATAGTACTGTTGACTTGAAACATTATTTTTTTTTTTCTTAATGGAAGACTAAACTGGAAGCCTGATGCCCAGCTGTTTTGCTTGCATCCTATCGGTTGGTTGCAGCTGATGAGTGATTCTGGACACAGTATTTGTGAAGGCTTCTTCTGTCTTGGTGGATTCAGAACCATTAAGTCTTGCTCCAGATGGCTATCCTACCATGAAGAATGGGGTCTGTAGGATTGTCTTCATAATGGGTTACTTACTCAATGTAAAGTTTAATTTGAATTAGTTTTACTTAATCTGGGATGGGATGCAAAGGTCTTGCGGTTGCTACTGTATAGCAGTATTGAAGAAAGTACTATGAAGTCACATGTTGTTTACTGGGGTTAAATCGATTTGACATATTGGGGGTTGAGTTTGCCTTTAGCTTGTTTTCTCAGTGTTTATAGTACCTTAGCAAAGGTTTTGAAATGAAGGCTGGTGATCCAGCTCGCATTCAGTTGATCTACGAGAGGGCTTTGGCTGAGAACTGCCTTGTGCCAGATCTCTGGGCGCGCTACAACCAGTATTTGGACCGGCAGCTAAAAGTGAAAGAGTTGGTGTTGTCCGCTCACGACCGCGCTGTTAGGAACTGCCCCTGGATGGTTGGGCTGTGGTTTCGGTACTTTTTGGCCATGGAGAGGCACAGAGTTAACACAGCATTATTTCTGAAATGTTTGAAAAAGCTCTGAA
>VXBZ01003007.1:15291-27559 GCA_013399135.1 Heliornis fulica
AAAAAAAGGCATTCAGTGTGCAGTCAGACCAGGATCATGGATAGCAAAGCCCTCTCCTTTTCACCCTTGAGAACATCTGCCTTCTTAGTTCACAGCTCAGTCCTCAAAGCACTGCACTCTAAGCCATCAGAAATCAAAGATAATTTTGCTAATAAACTGTAGGAGATTATTAGAAGCTTTTGTCTGTTGAGAGAACCCTGAATTCAATACTGCTTTACAAAGAGTCACTCACCTTCCCAGGGAGAGAATCCTAACCTTGTTTTTCCTCTCAGCTCACGGTATTTCCCTCCTAAAGCTCCCTCTGTAACTCTGAGAAGCACCTGTTAACTGAGAGAGAAAACCCCTCACTACAAACCACTTGCAATTTGCATGTTGTGAGTGTGCAGTTGTCTTTGACAGCTTAGTGATACCTTCCACAGGTCCAGCTCTGTCACTGAACCTTCAGGTCCCAGCAGTAGGACGGTGACACTACCACTGCCTTAGTGCCCTGGGTACCTTGTTGGATTAACCACCACAAAGCCCCTTCCCTGGAGCATGGTTATCACCTGCTCACAGGCAACCTGGAAGTCTGGATGGAGTGAACTCCCCACCTCTTTTATAGGAAATCCTGTCCTCCAGAGCCTGGCCACAACACAGCTCTGCACAGCGTTTTGCAGTGAGGAAATCCACAGAAGTTGCCTTCCAGTTGTTGCACAAGAGCATGAGACAATCTAGTTGGTAATTCACAGAAGGATTGATGTTAAAATCTTGCAATGACATCAGCCAACAAAACTTTCTGCTGGTGGGTGGTTTTTCTTCCTTTATGTCTTAACAGTTTATTGTGTTTTCCACAGCACAGAGGCAAAGGAAGCTGGAGTGTCTGCTGCAGGATTCCAGGGAGTCTGAAGCTATGGAAGGAAGTGCAAGACTGCATGGAGTGTGGGATGCCTAACTGACAAGATACATCACATCATCTGTGGCTACCAAGAACAGGACTCCCAGGAGCATGGTGAAGAAATACAGAGGACGAAAGGACAGGTACCTGGACATAAAAGGAACACAGTTGTGTTATACCACATCACAAATAGTGACCTTCATACCTTTTATCCTTTTTTTTTTAAGAAGTCCCCATACAAATTAGCTCACCTCTTAATAGTCATCATCCTTGGCACCACCCAAAAGCACAAGTTTGTCTTATTCACCCAACTGATCGTTTTCTTACACGTTTTTATCCAACTGAGCATAATACCTCTGCTGTGATTTCCACACAGAGAAATATACCCAACTAGGTGATGGAAATACAGACCACTCCATTCTTAATACTCTAGGAAGAGTTACTAAACACTGACTGCAGTTCAAGCTGAAATACCCAAACCAAACAAAACCCAGCAAATAACTCCACCTTACATCACCGCTGCTCTCTGGTGGGCTCACATGTGTATATTACTTGACAAGAGTTAAGGAATAAAGTTAGCAATTGAGTGGTGGTGTTTGATGAAGAACTCAAAATTGCTCCTACCTTCTCAGCATAGGAGATCAGCATTTAAACCTGTCTCCCACAAAACATCAGTCAGTAGAAGTTCCTTCACACTGACGTAGGTAGGTGTGTATCCTGTAGAACTGTACTTTGAATGGGCACACTCTGTTTCAGGGGATCTGTTCAGATTAAGTCATTAATTGCTGGTTTATCAACAGCTACTGTGAATTACTGCCACCTACTTTCTTGCCATCATAGCTCTGTCTGCAGAACAATCTCTGCTGATGCTCAGAATCACCACTGCTTCCAGCTACACTTCAACACAGACACAGAAGAAAGAAAACCCTCTCACATACAGCAAAACACAGCAGAGCTGGATCCTTGTTGTAAGCAAAACACCACATAGGATCTCCTCCATCAGCTAACTGGCCAACATGTAACCCTGTGATTCTCTGCAGAAAATACTTTCCAAGTTTGTTTTAATTCTACCAGCAAAGGACCTTCCACTTCAAACCAGTTCCTCCCATTTTAAGCGTGCTTCCCATGAGCTAGTAAGCTTTTCTGCAAGCCTCTCCAGGTGCAAGGTATTCTCATTTAAATATAAAAGCTGTTTTCCCAACCATTAGATCTTTAATCCTTAACTCTACAACTCTTAACCCTACAACAAACACACCTCAGCCAAAAAGCTCAAAAGCACAGAAAGCCACCTTAAGCTCTGTTCTCAAACAAAACAAGTTTCTGCCTCAGAAACATGAAAAAGAAAAAGCAGATGTTACAAACAATCCATTTATTGGGTCTTAAACTACGTACACAACTGAAATAATAATTTTGGCACTACTCTATACAGTGGTTACATCTGTGTGCCTGTGACACTCATTAAACACTGCACCGGGAGCACCGCTGTGCTTTGAAGTTTGGAATGAGCCACACACTCAGCAGGTCCATTACCCAAAACGTTATCAGTGCTCCTCAAGGGCTGCATGGAAGTGGAAACACACATCTGTCTAGGAGTTATTTCAATGCACCTCGCATTCTGTGAGCTTATCACACCAAAAAGTGTCATGTCAGCATTTAGAGACGGCCACACGTGTAAAATCTGAATGAGACATAGTAATGATGAGATACAAGGGAACCAAAACAAAGCCTCCACCTCTCACACAAAGAGATATTCCATTAAAGAAAATAATTTAAAAAACTAATAATGGCATTTGATTTGATACAAAAGCTGGAACTACTACAGTATTAACATCTAAATATGAATCTTTACAAATTAATCTCACAATGGTGTTATGTAAAAGGTTGCAAACTGTACAATGTTTTGTCAATGCAATGCCTCTACAATTTATACAGTCTTTTACAACTATGTAACACATATTAAACATGTTGTTAAATAGCCAATAGATACCAGTCTCTGTCAAAGCTGCAGGCAAAAAAATAAAATAAAATACAGAGCTCCCACAATTCTTATAAGAACACACCGTTAAAAACCGTCTTTCAGTGCCTCTTCACATTGTGCATTCATTCCCCTCAGGGAATTCAACCATCACTTGACAGTCCATCATTTCACATCTGTGGGCTGTAATTACATGGCAACACCCATCATCTTTCACCCTTAAAAACATGAGGATAATCATAGATTTTTATTCCACACGTGGTCAAGCTATCTAGGTAGTAAGAGCTTTCCCTCCCTGTGTTTTGTCCTGCTGTCACCTATCCCACCCAGAGAAGATCAGCTATTTACATTTTGACAAGGAAGATAGAAAAAAAAAGGCAAACCTGCCCTGAGGTGGACTGAATGATACAGAGCCCATCACCTGATGGGCACTCAAATCCAAGTAGTGAAAAATAAACTCTGATAAAGACAGGCTCCTGGCATTGTGTGCTGACTAGGTAAGAAATTGCATCAACAGAAGTTGAAACAGGAGTTTCACTGAGAATGTACTTGTTTGCAGCACACTCTGGTTCTGCAGATCTTTGATGTGAGAAAGAGCTGGGAAGAAGGGGCAGAAAAAGAGGATAAGAAACGTGCAGCCTAAGTCACCGTGTGCAGGAAAGCAGAAACAAGACTGATGTGTAATGCAGGGATCTTGCAACAAACTCAGAACCAGGCTCTGCCAGCACGCTTACACTGGGGCTGAGGGGCTCCAACAGCTGCTCCCCAGGGAGGTGAAATGCTTTTTGAATAGAACCCAGGTCTTTGTATTTAAAAGTGGTTTTGATTAGGCATCAGGTTTTCCAACACCACAACTTTTCTATATGATAAATCTTTTTGAGTTTCCTTTATTTCACAGAAAGGTTTCTGCACACCCATTTTTCCAGGAGAAACCTGAGAAAGAAAGAAGAGAGAATTCAAACCAAGATTATTGCATCGTGTTGCCACCACAGAACAAAATGAAAATATAAATTAAAACTTCTCATGCAACACTGTCCCATCACAATACAATAGAGATCAGATTCTTGTAGCATAACAATGAGAAGCTCCAGTAATGGGTTCACCCTTTGGGGACATGATGCAAGATGGGATGTGGTAGCAAAGCTATAACATGGAAGAGATGTAGATGGTACAGTGGACTGGGTGGTAGGCTGAAGTCCTCAGTGGCATCAGAAGTACAAAGCATAAGGCAGTACCTTGCCTTTAATGAAGCAGCCAACTTGCCTGAAATGTTGAGGAGGTACATTGACAGTCAAGAAAACACCTGGAAGTGTCTTGGCAAGACACTAGTGTAATACAGGGGCACACAGAAGGACAGGCAACATTTCAGCAAAACAAACACAACCTTGGACAGCCCTCTGGAGGTGTGAGGGACTGGAGGGTTTCCATGCCAATCAGAATTCCTCTCCCTACACCCTGCTAGACTGGAGAGCTAGAGTGGACTTCCTAAGACCTGTGTTTCTATCAATTTATGCCAAAATAAGTCATCTTACCTACCTATGCATAATAGCAGGGTGAAACCAAGAGGTCAGTAAGCACTAGTAGCTGGTCATCTGTGAACTGCTGTTTATGCTCCTGCCAGTTGTCATGATGGGTCCTCCGGAAATTTGACAGGGTTTTTTTCACAGTCATCTGCATAGCAAACAACCAGCATTGATCTGTGTCAGTCAGGGATTTAAGCTCTAAAAATAAACAGTGAATACAACAAAACCAGACCTGAGCAGATCAGTGTTTCAGCAGTTAAAGGTTAGAAGGGCTCTAGAGAACTCCTCCCAGTTGCCAGTATTATAATTTTTACAGTTTTTTTTACTAGTGTCATGACTCAAACATTCTTACAAAAACAATTCTTAGACCTGCAATTGAGTCTGAAAAATGTAATTGATTCCTATAGTGTGTAAGTGAAATGATTTTCCCCTCTTCCTTTCCCTTGAGTATTTAAAACCAACAGTTTGGGTCTCAAAACACGAGGAGGAGTGCATGAATCACACACAGTGCATAAAGGAAAACTATCTCTGTTAGTAAAATAATGAAGATTATTATTAAACTGACAAAAGAAAAGTCCAGTCAGGTCATGCTCTCGATTCAGTAAAGCACCTCACAGTGAAGTGGGGAAATCTAAGGTGTTCTTCAGCTATCAGCTTGTTATGCTAATTTACAGTGAAGGTCAACAAAGCCAATTGGAGCAAAGTTACTCCCAGGGTTTAGGGTAACTCATTAAATCTTGGTTCTAGGGCTGCTTATAAAACTTTGCTTAAAAGCTTCAGAGAGATTTTTTGGGTCCAGATTAGTACTTTCTAGACTGCCAATTCTACCTATTTAGACATGGGCAGAAGTGATATTTTAATAAAAAAGATTTTTCCTCATTGCAGACAGAGCTCTTGCAGCCTTCAGTTTATGCTTTAAATCTGAAAGCAAGAACAGAACTACACAAAAGAACCACCAACCTAATAGTGCTCCATGACTTAAAATACATTTGAAACCATTTAGTAAAAAGCAGCAGAAATATAAGTTTCTTAACAGCCAGCAAAATAAACAGGACACTGTCACACAGTTTAAAGCTGGACCCAATGATCCTCATGGGTCCCAACTCAACACTCCTATGATTTTATGTTTTCAGGCGTTTGATATTAAACAGAAAAATGCCCTAAGTGTCCTTACCTCAATTGGCTGAGGATCATTAAGATGGGCACTGAGATCCATCAGGAGCTGTGGCATCCAGGTGGGCACGTCGTAGGGACTCGATAAGATACAGGCGCTCAGGCCCAGCACGCCAGCATGGCGCTTCACCAGGTCTGCAAGTGCAGGACAAGGCTCAGCAAGGTGTGACACTTGTGTAAAACATTCCTCACACACAAACTTAAGAAAGTGAAAGCAAGGCTATTTTTAATCTGATGAGAGTGACTGAATAGAGTCTGTATATTAAGCAGAGGTGATCTAATCAGAATAAGATACTGACACTAACTCCAAGCGAGCTTTGACCCAGAATTAAATCAAACAACCCTTCTGCAGCAGGGACATCTCCAGCTTCTGCACAAACCCAGGTAGTTCTGCACTCAAATTGACACAAGGGTATATGGATCTCCCAGTTGCTCCTGCTTTCTTACACAGGCTCAGAGATTCATGCTCACATTTTGTCTTTCATTTCTAATAGAAGACTATTTAAAAAGAAAAATATATCATCTACAAGTGCTGCATACTTACACTTCATAAAACTTTTCAAATGAGCTTTTTCTCAAAGAATCTTTCTCTCTACTCAGTAAACAGCTCTCAAACTACAATCTGCCCTGTTCCTTATTTCTGCATTCAGATTGTTTTCTCAAATACCAAACTACTTGGGACTGTGGAAACCCAGACCTTCTGGGTCAAATGAAGGTGGCTCAGATGCACTAAATGCATGGTCAGAAGTCAAAGCTCCTAACTAAGGATAACAAAGGGGTTGTTTTGTTATGGATTTTTTTTCCCTATGAGCTGGTCTGGGTTTTTTTAAGAATAAAAAAAAAATACCCCCCACACTCCTAACAAATAGAGAGTAATGAGTGAAATTATATTGTGGCAGCTAAAGAAGTTTATTTACTGAGGAAATAGCAATCCATCATCATCTGCATCCTTTACTGTCTGAACCATGCACATGAGAAATGGAGAAGTCTCTCTAGTATTAATTCAAGACAAATAATAAATTAGTTTAACCTAGGAAAACATCATAAATACATTATTGGTCTTTTTTTTGGGTAGTATTATATCCTTATTCATCAGTTATGCTAGAAATCAAATTCTCAAAGCACTTAAGGATTAGGATCTGCACTACATACACAGAAACAGGCAATAAGGTACACAAGGGTAAGTGATTTACCATTATTGTTTATGAATGCTTAGGAAGGAAAAAAAATGCCTGGGCAATAGGCCTTACACTTCTCTGGGTGTTCATTAATTGTCTAACTACTGTGTAACACAGGACAAGCCACATTCTGTCTGGAGTGCTTGCATAAGTGGTGTTTAAGTGAAATCCTTGTTTCTTCTAAGTGCTCCTGAGGTGCCTGGTTTTAGTCTGGGAAGCAGTTTTCTTACCACCCGAAGAAATCGTGTCCACCGCCGAGCCCCGCTCGCGCTTCCGTTTCTTCGGTAAGCACATCTTGCAGAGCTGCTCAAAATGGGTCTGCATGGGACCATCCATGGTGAGGAAGTTGCACTGCAGCAGCCCACTGAGCGTAGTAGCGGCCATTTCTCGCACCTAGGAGCAGAGTCACACATACCATGGTTACTATGCACATACAAAGGGTATCTGTGCCGTTACTGGGTACATCCAGCTAGGGCAAGTTACCAAATTCTGCCCAGGAAAAGCCTTTGAAATACTGTCCTCTTATCTCACAGATCACAAGCTACTGGTTTACTGGCTTTTTACAAGTCAATAAACACAGTTTGATTGTAATACAGAATTACCTTCACATAATTTGTTGTATAGTGACCTACTACTTGAGCAAATAATGCAACTGAATTCCATTATCAAGGCAGATACATCACATATGAGATTAGCTGATAGTGATACATTAGCTTTAGGAAGTTTAGAACCAGACTTTGAATGAAAACAAGATGCCCTGCCCCAAACAACCAACCTGCTTCACCAAGTCTGCAAAGTCTCTGTACTGATGTTAGTTCCACCAAGAAAGAGCAAGCATAATTTATCCCAAAACATTTAGTTTCCCCCTTAACAGTACATGGAGACACCAGAAATGACAAGGACAGAAAAGCCTTTCCAAGATAAAGTAGAAGGTGAGTCTGTTCTACCCATAGCATGAGACTTCCAAGAGATACCAGGGATGCTGGATTAACAAGCAATGACAACTAACTGCAGTGGTTTGTGGCCAACAGTTCAGTTCTGCAACGCTCCAGCATTATTTACTTTGTTATCCTGAGTACCAGCTCTTCTCACTACTTGAACAAAACACAGACCTCCAGATTGGAAAAATACTGTTCCCTTTGGCAACACAGAAACCCTAAATTCTAATCTAATTGTCAGGCCATTCATGACACAGACATCATTTTCTATTCCTTTTAAAACAGCCACAACACATTGTCTCTACCTGTAGTCCACTAACAACTCAATCTCCTGCTTTTAAAAGCAAGTATCACCCAGCAGTTCTATCTATCTGCTCACATCTCCCCAAAACACAAAACTATGGAACTGTAAGAGCATACTTAAGCTGAGGTCCCTCCAGGATTCACTGCTGCTTTCAGTAACTCAGGCTGACACAAACCTTCCAGCATTTACAAACACACAAACTGAATCAACTTGTTGAGGCCCCGGGAGCAGCTGACAGACTTTCTGCTGAGGACATACTGTTACACCTAAGTGCAACCAGAACATCTGTCTCTGGAGTACACACACCTACCACTGCTCTGAATCCAACACAGCAGATTATAATAAATTACCTCCTTGAACATAATGTTCTGAACCTCCACAAAACAGTAAGTAGAGCTGCAAGTGCTGCACTAATTAAACATAATAAAGTTAGCAATAAGCTCTTGAGACTTCACTTCGTTCCCATATCTGCAGCACATTATTCAAGTGTGATCTACTTGGTTAACTGCATAAAAAGATCCAAAGTGAAAGTGTGCCAGTGCTGTTTATCAGCCATTTGTGAATCTCTTAGGATGAAGCTATTAAATGAAACATGATTTGCTAATGCAAGACCCAGAATAGAAAGAAGCTTGGCTGTAAAGTGAGCAAGCTCCCAAGTGAACCTTACTCATTTACATCACTATTTGCTGTGTTAAAACCCCTTTCCCTTCTAAATTAATAATCCAACTAAAAGGAACACTTTGCTGTGAGGAGAACCTAGAAGCAAAGCCTTTAAAATCATACCTCAAGGTGATCATTCATCACTAACTCACCACCAGAACATCACGCTCACACCATGACTTAGGGAAGACCAAAGCTGCAGCAGAGGCATAGGCTTCCAACCAAGTGAAGGGGTTTGGGGGTTGGTTTTGTTTTTGTTAGAAGTGGTTGAACAGGATCTACAAGCTGGCAACCAGAGGGGAACACAGCACCAGCCAGACCTAAGTGCAGTACTGGGGAGTGGCTGTTTACACACAGGGAAAGTGTTCCCATTGCTGAGTGTCCAGCACACTCATCTACAGCCACAGACACATACAAAGCACCAGCCCAGACTGCTTCCTAGATCAAATGATGGCTGATGAAGCCATCAGAAGGATGCTCTCGGACTAGCTATGGCTTTAACTGCATCTCCACACTGGAAACAGTCATTTTCAGTTTCCCCTCTACTCCTGACTGTGTGAACAGAATCACTTAGTGCAAAGCAGCTTTCCCAAATCACATCATTGCTGCAGCTCTCCCCAACTGAATCACAGGATGTCAGGAGTTGGAAGGGACTTCAAAAGATCATCTAGCCCACCCCCCTGCCTGAGCAGGATCATCTAGAGGAGATCACACAGGAACGTGTCCAGATTGGTCTGGAATGTCTCCAGAGAAGGAGACTCCACAACCTCTCTGGGCAGCCTGGCCCAGTGATCCGACAACCTCACAATGAAAAAGTTGGATGAGGCCCTGAGCAACCTGATCTAGTTGGGGGTGTCCCTGCTTCTTGCAGAGGGGTTGGACTGCATGACCTCTGGGAGTCACTTCTAACCCTCATCATTCTATGATTCTATGATTATTTTTCAGAACTGTAGAGTTTGCCCCTTTATCAGCTGCAGGGTCACATTAGCTTCATCTCACTTTCCTGACTCCTCTGACTTCCAGAAGGAGAACTTCCCACCATATCCTACCATTTAAATACAGCCTTCTCCAATTCTGGAGACCTGTGCTTCAAGTGGGACACATCAAATTAGCGGTGAATAGGAGCCAGACTGCCCTGCAACTCATGCTCACTTTGCACTGTAGTTGTGAGACAGTTGGACATCATGGGGTGGTCTGACAAGATCATCTGCTGAGGTTTGGTGCAGTGGTTTTATGGAGAGGTACAAAATTGCCAGAAGTTTGAGAATGGTAATTCTAGCAAGATTAGACATGCAAACACTATAGTAAAGCAAGGAACAGTGTTGGCTGGATCATCAGGTCTGGCACCTTTGTATCACAATAAAGCAAAAAAAACCCCAAAAACCCTCTTTAAATCCAAGATCAAAATCTCAGTTCTACAGGGCAATGACACCAAATACTAGGGATTCTCATCTTAAAAATCCAGGACTAAGAAAATTACACAGGAATCACTCCAGAAGACACTGCACCTTGCCAGCTATCATCAAGCTTGAACAAGATTACTTTTCAAATAAAAGTGAAAGCTTCCATGGTAACAACATGATGGTTAACAACATAAAAAAAGCTTTTTGATTTGTATCTTAGCACAGAGAAGTAATTTTGTACATTTAAAGTAACCAAAGAAACTGTATTGAAATGACTAAGAGGCATTTTTTCCACAATGATGCAAGATGACACGGTAAGTTACCTGGCTGAGGGTAAACAGCACACTCAGGGATCACAGAATCATAGAATAGAGTTGGAAGGGACTCCCAGAGGTCATCCAGTCCAACCCCCCTCCAAGAAGCAGGGACACCCCCAACTAGATCACGTTGCTCAGGGCCTCATCCAACCTGGCCTTGAATGTCTCCAGGGATCCAGGGGCATCCACCACCTCCCTGGACAACCTGTTCCAGTGCTCCACCACTCTCACAGGAAAGAACTTTTTCCTAATATCCAATCTAAATCTCCCTCCCTCTATTTTGAAACCATCACCCCTTGTCCTGTCACAACAGGCCCTACTGAACAGCCTCTCCCCATCTTTCTTGTAGGCCCCCTTGAGGTCCTGGCAGAGCGCTAGAAGGTCTCCCCGGAGCCTCCTCTTCTCCAGGCTGAACAGCCCCAACTCTCTCAGCCTGTCCTCATAGGAAAGGTGCTCCAGCCCCTTTAGCATCTTTGTGGCCTCCTCTGGACCCTCTCCAACTGGTCCATGTCCTTCTCATGTTGGGGGTTCCAGCACTGGCCCCAGTACTCCAGGTGAGGTCTCCCGAGGGCAGAGTAGAGGGGGAGAATCCCCTCCCTCGCCCTGCTGGCCACGCTCCTCTGGATGCAGCCCAGGATGCGGTTGGCTGCTGGGCCGCAAGAGCACATTGTCGGCCATGTTGAGCCTCTCACCCACCAGCACTCCCCAGTCCTTCTCCTCAGGGCTGCTCTGGAGCCACTCTCCACCCAGTCTGTAATGCAAGCGAGCTGTCACTTCCCAGCTTGCTGCCACAAACAGGGACATGAAAGACATGAGAGCTCAGCTCAGTCTGACATGCCACGGCGGGGTGAGCAGCCCGGGTGCTGTTCTGCAGGCGTTACCCGCGCTCACAGACACTGCAGTGGCAAAGCTTTGAAGCCAGAAGCTTTAATTTATAGCTTCAAATCATGCCCAATTCACCCTCCACATCTTGGGTGTAGTAACTGTTTTAAATGTGGCTTCAGGATGACCTAAACCCAGGTGTCTCACATCACAACCTTCTCTCTTCTAGAAGGGGAAAGCACCCAAAGTGCCAACTGCACCAAGCCCAGCCCAAGTGACGGTGCTGGTCAGTGTTTAAACATTTCTTCCAAGCTCAGGAGCAGTGTGTCCCTGTGAGNCCACAACCTTCTCTCCTCTAGAAGGGGAAAGCACCCAAACCCAGAGCTCAGTCATGAACTCAAAGGGAAGTAGAAGGTCCATGAATTGTGGAAGAAGGGTCTGAGCACTTGGGAGGAGTATAGGGATGTTGTCAGGGCTCGCAGGGATGTGATGAGGAAGGCTAAAGCCCACTTGGGAATGAAGCTGGCACAAAACATAATGGATAACAAGAAGGGTTTTAAGTATGTGAACAGCAAGAGGAAGACTAGGGAAAATGTGGGTCCCCTGCTGAATGAGGGGGGTGTCCTGGTAACAGGGGTTGCTGAGAAGGTCAAGATACCAAATGCTTTCTTTGGTCTTCACTTCTAAGACTCTCTCTTGGGTCTCCTGGATCCTGGAAGGAAAAAAGATGGAAAACTTCTCTCTGGTTGAGGAGGAGGAGGTGGTCTGGAAGTGTCTAGGTGGGATCAGTGCCCACAGATTCATGGGCCCTGATGGGATGCATCCACGTGTGCTGAGGGAGCTGGAGGAGGTGATTGCTGAGTCTCTATCATCTTTGACAGGTCTTGGAGCACAGGAGAGGTGCCTGAGGACTGGAGGTCAGTCAATGTCACTCTGGTCTTCAAAAAGGGTAAGAAGGAGGACTTGGGTGATTACAGTCAGGTCAGTCTCACCTCTGTCCCTGGAAAGGTGATGGAACAGCTTGTTCCAAATGCCATCTCCAAGCAAGTGGAAGAAGGTTATGAAGAGTAGTCAGCATGGATTCACCAAGGGGAGATTGTG
>VXBZ01003007.1:27584-56964 GCA_013399135.1 Heliornis fulica
TGCTCAACCAACCTTGTAGCCTTCTATGATGTTATCACCAGCTGGGCAGATGGAGGGAGAGCAGTGGATGTCATCTACCTTGACTTCAAGCAAGGCTTTTGATACTGTCTCCCTCAACATCCTGATAACAAAGCTGAGAAAGTGTGGGATAGATGAGTCAACAGTCAGGGAAGTCAAGAACTGGATGATGGGCTGGGCTCTGAGGGTGGTAATCAGTGGAGCAGAGTCTGGCTGGAGACCTGTGACTAGTGATGTTCCCCAGGGGGCAGTGTCAGGTCTGGTCTCATCTACCATCTTAATCAACGACCTTAATGAGGAATAGTGACCCCCTCAGCAAGTACCCAAAGATCCAAACCTGGGAGGAGTGAGGGACACGCAGGAATGCTGCAGTGCCATTGGGTGAGACCTGGCCAGGCTGGAGAGCTGGGCAGTGAGGAACCAGAGGAGGTTCAAGAACACAAAGTGTAGGGTTCTGGCACCTGGGAAGAAACAACCACGGGTATCGGTACAGGCTGGGGGTGACCTGCTGGAGAGGAGCTCTGTGGAGAAGGACCTGGGGGTCCTGGTGGGTGACAGGTTGGCCATGAGCCAGCAGTGTGCCCNCTGAGAGGGGATCTCATCAATGTTTATCAATATCTGAAGTGTGGCAGACAAAGGGAGATGCCAACCTCTTCTCAGTGGCCTGTGGGGACAGGACAAGGGGCAATGGCCACAAGTTGGACCTCAGGAGGTTCTGCACAGATGTGGAAAGAACTTCTTCACGGTGAGGGAGCCCTGAGACAGGCTGCCCAGGGGGGGTGTGGAGTCTCATCCTCTGGAGACATTCCAGACCCATCTGGACACCAACCTGTGTGATCTGCTCTAGGGCACCTGCTCTGGCAGGGGAGTAGACTCAATCTCTCGAGATCCCTTCCAACCTCTACAATTTTGTTATTCTTTGTGCAGGGGAAACTGAACAGCCTGAAGGTTAACACTGAAGATTCTTCACTGTGCATGAACATGACCAAACATACCTCAATTCACACCATTTAAAAGAGTCTTCAGTGTGGTCAATTTCTGACAGAGCTAAACATTCTTGGGATCTTTCCCCAGCTTTTGGAAGCCTGATAAACAAGACTCAATGATTCACATCAAGCATCTTATTTTTTCTTTCTTCTCAGAGAACAAGCTTGTGATCCTGACAGCACTTCAAGGAACATACCAAGCCTCCATAGATGGATCAACAGCAAGCATGTACCACAGCCAAGTTCTTGGTTTTATCTCCTTCCATTTGTACATACTGAAGTTATCACAAGCTCAAGAGACACACAAGCTTGTCAAACTGACAAGGCAGCTTAGGAACTATTACATTTTCAAATCACATAACACCATCAGTTAAAGCACCTGCTACACAAATCCCATCCTTCTCTGCTTGCACCTTTCACAACGCCGTGGAAAATCTACCTGTAAGCAAAGAATCACTTCCTCAGGCAGACAGATTTATAAAAAAATAAAGAAAAGGAAAAAAAAAAGAGTATTTTTCCCATTGAATCATGTCAGCTTAATGACAGAGACCTACTGAGTAACAAATGCTGGTTTTGTACAGTTTTCAAAGGAAAGTATTTTATCTTGTTGGAAGCTGAATCTTCTACCAGCATCCATGAAAATATTTACAGTGGAATCACAACAGCCTTATTTCAGCTGTACTGAAACCAAGAATGAAACAAAGCAATGTTCCATATGTTGAAAATATAGGAACAATGGGACTCTGAAAATGCTTCATTAGTGATTTTTTAAAATACAGCTGTTTTCCTGGGACAGACTATTAAAAGAAAAAAATGGACTATAAAAGAAATATAAAGCTAATTATGTGTTCAAAAAGAAGAAGAGTGCCAAGCTAGAAATCCTTGCTGTATTAATTTACAACTGGTAGCTTTTTTCATAACACTTGACAAGGGCAAGAAGCCAGTCATGTGAAGCAAAGCATTTCAGAAAAGGTATTACTTGCCTCGAGCTGTTCATCTTCCAGGAGTTTTATAACCAGCCATCTAATGTCACTGACTGCCTCCTCATTGTTGAGAAAGATGAAGAGATTGTAGAACACCATGGTCTGGAGGTAGGTTAATATGGTATACCTAGCATGCCAAGAATTGCTTCTTGCTGTCTACAAATGAAAATAAACAGCAAGTATGAGAAAGGAGGAATGAGAAGGTAGGCAGCTACCTAATGTAAAGGTGATGGTATTTAAGGAAAAGCTTTTGGGGACAGTTGCAAATAATTTCCCTTATTTGGGTATTTGTTTGTCATGCACTCTTCAATTTCCAAAGCACACCATTATTATTTTGAGAGTAATTGATTACAGGCTTAAATTCTAAAGCCCACTGTTAGTTGACAGGTACCCAATACTATAAAAGACAAAGCAGGCAAGTTTCTCTGATTAATTTCTGACATTGCTAATAGGCAGATAGAAACAAACCAGAAATTCTGTTCTGTTTGCATTTGTGTATACATATATATATATATTTTTAAAATCCTCTATACAGTGGATTTGGAAAGCAAAGTTTTGTCAAGTTTCTTTACTTTCATCTCCACGTGCTTACAGAGATCCAAAAGACTCAAAGCACCAGGCTTGGCTGCAGCCTGGCTTGTGACACCACAATTCTGGCTGTGCATATGGCTTATGCCAATGTTCTGCAATAGGAAACCTCACTACTGGAGATCAGTACTGGAGGAAAAAACCTGGGTTTCTTGCATGACACACTATAGAGAACAAACCACTCGACTCAAGAGTGCATTTTCTTTTGTGGTGTTTTTCAGAAAGCAGCAACAGCTGGTCAATATACTGTAAAACTATGAAGAGGAGGAGATCCAAGAGCAGTTCTTTATATGACAGCTCATTTTGAAACTGGATTTTGAATTGTTAAGCTCATGAAGAGACATGCTTGGCTTAAAGTGATCTTCTATTGAAATTCTGAATAATTAAATTCCCTTCAATATCTTATCAAGATACAAGTTGTTTCAAGGTCTGGAAACAAACCACATTTACTAGTTCTATGAATGTTTTTAAACACTTGTAACAAGCTCTTTCCTTTCACCACTATGAAAAACAGTAATTGATTCTCTTCAAATCACAGTTACAGTATAACCTTAAAAAAAAAAAAGCACAAAGTATGTTAGATAACAAGAAGCTTTAAGCTATTTAGACCCTACTCACTTGTTTTAGCACCTGAAGTACCAAAGGCACTTGCTGAGGATACAGCAAACCCTGAGACATTAATGACAAACACATCTTAGCATCTCTCTTGAGCTCATCGTAGCTATTGTCGTTTTCTACCGGTGCAATCTACAGAACAAGATCAGAAGGGGAAGGAAAGAAAGGAAGGCTAGCATCAGTAAATAAGAATTGCTAACAGCAAAATCCTGAAAGAAAGCTTTATCTCATGAAAGAACAGTGGTCTAGGAAAAAAAAGAGTCAATACAATGCTGAAAGATCAACTAGGAAAACCAATCAATATGCTTCTTTAACAATTAAGCATCTTTTCCCCCTTGAATTAAACACTTTTTCCCCTCCAAATTACACATGCAGAGGGACTTTACCTATGAGCTACTCTCATCAGGACACTAATTAGCAGGTTAGAGCACCAGCTCTAAACACACATAAGCATTCACAGAGTCACAGAATGGTAGGAGTTGGAAGGGACCTCGAAAGATCATCTAGTCCAACCCAACAGCATGAAAGAGCCATTTCAGCCTCTTCAGTATAGATGATTTTTATTACCATTATTATTTTTTTCTTTGATTTTAAAAGTCTTTTAGAACTTTTCCTTTATATACAGAAGCCTTTTTCAATCAGAGGTGACTAATAAAACAGCAATTAAAGCACATACCTTGAAAAACAAGGGTAAAAGCTGGAGTTGTTCTGTGACAGCTGTAGAGAAGGATCGTCCTGCACTCGCCATCAACCACTTCAAAACTGGTTTTATGAAGAGAAACATCACAGATTAACAAGATGAAAAAGCAGAAATAATCTCCAAACAAGCTACAGACCCAATTTATTGCAAGGCTTGCCTGGGAAATTTCACACATCAGGCTGGACCTACACTGGCAGTTAAGTTTGACCCTGTATGGTGACTTTATACCTCAACCTTGAAACAAGAGATGCCCTGTTGCAGCACAGATCTGAGAGCAGAATTTGTGTACCTAAATTTTCTTTGTCTGCAGACCTCAATCATCACATCCTTGAACACTGCCCATTTTTTAACCTCATTAAGTAACTCACTAGTTTTCAAGAGTTTAATGCCCTGAGTTCGCTCATCTTGTTCACCAACTCCATTCTCCTCCATAACATGATTCTGAATTTCTTCATCTGCTTCCATGAGGGGTTTAAGATTTTCAAGTATGCGGGTAGTGAATTCATGGACACGAGGAGATTTAGTTGCAGCAGTATTTGGCAAGGAAACATCTATCATGAATATGTATGTCAAAACACTGCAAAAGAAACAAAAGCAAGAACACAGTTAGCCACCACTGTCTGGAGAACATCACAAAAAGTCACCTGAGATCAATCTGCTGAACATACAATGGAATTTCCTCTTATCTTCAGAGGTAGTTGAAGACAGATGGTTTTTAAATACTCTCTGCAGATATTTGAATCAAGCAGGGTTCAACAATCACTAGGCTATAAGCCCCCCTTCTCTTCTGAAGAGACCTGTGACAAGGTTTTAAGTCACTGAAGTGCTCTCTAAGGGATTTCCCAGTGTATTCGTGCTTACTAAGGTTTACACATAGCAAATTTGGGTTGTGGTGTTGTGGTTTTGGTTGGTTGGGGTATTTTTTGGGTTTTTTTGCAGGGAAAGAGTGGTAACGTGTAAGTTGGGGTTTAAGAGGTTTAGAGATATCTTACTTAACCATACTGAGCCATAAACATTAAAAGATAAAAAGGAAGAAGTCATCTGCAGTATCTGAAGTGAATCTGTTGACATTAATTAATAATACTTATTACCAGTATTAATGCACAGACATAAGGAGTCACCACGTCGGTGTAATTACTTAGAAATTCAATCACAGACTGATCTGGGCTGGAAGGGACCCCCAGGATCATTGAGTTCCAAACCTCCTGCCACAGGCAGGGCCACCAACCTCCAGGCCTGGAGCTAGACAAGGCTGCCCAGGGCCCCATCCAACCTGGCCTTGAACACCTCCAGGCTTGGGGCATCCCCCACCTCTCTGGGCAGCCCCTTCCAGCACCTCACCACTCTCTCCATGAAAAGCTTCCCCCTGATCTCCAACCTGACCCTTCCCTCCTCCAGCTTCAATCCATCCCCCTTGTCCTACCACACTCTGCCCTTGTGAAAACCCCATTCTCCTCCTGTCCATATGCTCCCTTTAAGTACTAGAAGGTTGCAGTGAGGCCCCCCACAGCCTTCTCCAGGCTGAACAATCACCCAAATCAAATTAAGAGAACCCCCCCCACACCCCCAAGAAGTGCAGAAGACAACATTTACCTTCCTATTCTCTCTTGGACATTCTTGTAAACCTGTGTGAGTTTAGGTTCCAAGTACTTCAGCAGCCTGTGCAACAGCTCCGGCACTCTCCACTCCTGCTGGGCAAGGCCACCTTGCAGTATGTAAAGCCGGCTAGGAGGGAGGAAAACTTGCCTTTAGTCACACAACATTGTTCCTCCCTTCCCCAACCCCCTCCAGCCTTGACATGTTTTGGGTGCATCACTGAATAAAAGCATCTTTGTGGGAATTGCATGTAAAGATGGGTAAAAATCAGAGAACCAAACACTGCTGCTGTGTCAGCTCCACTTTGTTCAGTGGATTTAATTACATTAAGAATTAACAAATGAAGAAATGTCATTGTGTGAGGAAAGCTAATTAGAAAGGATGGCTTTTGTTCCTTGCTCCTACACACCAGCTGGCATAATATGCTCTCAGTACACTTTATGTTTTATTTCCTTCTTCATCCAGCCAGAGTAAGAGAGAACTTTTACCATGCATCTACAAATGATCCTCCTTCACCACTCAATGGAGATTCCAGCAGCAGTTCAAATAACCAGTGCAGTTTCCTTGGATCTCTGCTCTCCTGAAAATAAAGTGCATGTCACAGATAAGCAAATTTTGGGTTTCCTGAAGTAAATCATGTATAAACAAGCCAAGTTTTTTCTTTGCATCCCTCCAGCTCATTTCTTTTAAACACAAAGGTAAATATCTTCTCACAATGAACCTCAACAGGAGGAAAGCCCAGTGAAACAAGTTTTAATTATTTAGTAAATACAATGATAGAAACAGATGAAACTTTAGCTTCAGTTCTGACATACAAAAATAATCATGTCTGGATGTTGCTAATTAATTGCATGGTTCTGGCTGACAAACTATGCTGAATTTTGCTGAGTGATTCCAAAGAATTACTGATCCAAGATATTGGGGTCTATCATGTACTCAGCTTCTCAGACACTGCAACCCCCCATTGACTACAGTGTCCAAACATCTTACAGTATGTCAGAAGATAACTTGAGACTTAGTTTTCACAGCATAATGGTAAGATGCACACTTTAAGGCAAGAATAAATGTGTCATCTGAGTTCAAAACCTCCTGCACCATGCAGTAAACACATGTATAACATCACCCACTAAAATGCTCTAAAATTACAGAATCACAGAATATTACAGAATACCAGGAGCTGGAAGAGACCTCGAAAGACCATCTAAGTCCAACCCCCTGCCTGAGCAGGATCATCTAGATTAGATCCCACAGGAATGTGTCCAGATTGGTCTGGAATGTCTCCAGAGAAGGAGACTCCACAACCTCTCTGGGCAGCCTGTCCCAGGGCTCCCTCACCCTCACAGGGAAAAAGTTCCTCCTTGTGTTAAGATGGAACTTTCTATGTTCCAGTTTGGAACTATTTCCCCTTGTTCTATCACTGGCCATCCCTGAGAAGAGCCTGAAAAGAAAACTAAGGCTTGATTTCTTTTTAAAACGTTGTATTTCTCTTCTAAGGGCAGAAAAAGGTTTTCCCAAAGCCATGTGATTTTAAATGGATATTCTACATTTACAGTCCTCACTTTTAGCTAGTAGAATATACCCACCCCCTGTGTTTGTGAGGCTCTTATTAACACACTGTCTGTAAAATGTGACCACCTGGACACAGCTCTCCAAGCCCAAGCCCAGGGTACTTACACAGGAGGTTGCGATACACGTGCCCCAGTCACTGTACGTTTCCACCGTGATGTTGGATAAAGCTGTTCGAAGCAATGGACAGAGGAGCTTCCAAAGTTTTTCCACCTGCTCAGCAGAAAGGCAAGACAAGATTTGTCTATTTAAGGGCAAAATGGCCATCTAACAGCTTGAGAGCCCAAAGCCAGCTCTGCAATCATGGAAAGCCAATGCTCATTCTGGAAATGGCTATAGCAGGATTGTTATAAAAGGAAATAATATCAGAGGTAAGATTTCAGGAATCATTTAATTTTGTTAACAAGTTGTTGAGAAATACTGTGGACTATATATGGACCATTTTGACAGTGATTTAAGTACAATCATATTGGTGACTGCACACACTTTGCTTTTGGTAGGATAGAAATCTTGCACTTCCCAAAGACTTCCACACCCCACTCCAGTTTTAAAATAGTTGGGTTATTTTTCTTAATCAATTGATTCTCCCAGGATTATTTTTCAGCATAGAAATTACTTTAAAGATAATGCAGACAGCTAGTCTGCATTAAATAAAGATGCTACAGTCCAAAGTAGACATAACCCCTTAGTCTCATCACAAATGACAGACCATGTCAGCTTAATAATTCCTTACCAGGAAACTGATTTTAGATTTAATCTTGCAGCATTCTACTACCACCAGGCATTACAGAGACACCAAACCAAGCTATGAATTGTGATCAAAGTTTGGCAATGAAGCATTAAGTGTTGAAACACTTTCTTAGACATAGCCAACAGATAAAACCACTCTACTTCC
The DNA here is from genome assembly GCA_013399135.1 of Heliornis fulica. NCBI lineage: Eukaryota > Metazoa > Chordata > Aves > Gruiformes > Heliornithidae > Heliornis > Heliornis fulica. The sequence continues at coordinate 35,532 of VXBZ01003007.1, forward strand.
TATGCTCCATTTGTGTAATAATTCAAACTTGTTCCTTAACTTCCCTCAATCACACAAAAATACTACTTCAATACAACTTCATCACCTTCTCAAATGTCCAGTGTTTAGAACCTCTGATTAAGCCAGCTATAATTTCAGCTACACATCTCTGGGTGCTTTCGTGGGAATCAGCCACGAGTTGTTCCAAGTGGGGCCAAAGAACTGGCACGAAGGCATCATCGAAGTTTCTGAAAAGGCCCTGTGGAAGGAGATGTGAAAGTGTCATCAGCAATTATCCATCTAAACCCCTGTCTTCCCAAGAACAATGTAAGATAGTGAAGTGTATGAGATTTGAATAGGTGGAAAGTGAAAGTACTTAATTACTTTGCCTTTGTAACAGAAACAGACGAAAACCTCCTAAGTGCTTTCATAACAGTCTAAATATGTTTTCTTAGGTAATTAATCTGAAGAAAGGATTAACTATAGCAGCATCCCTGTAAAAATCAAGCTTTTGTGATAGTGATGCATAAGCCAAGAGGAGCATGGCTTTTCCATGCTCTGATCATCACCTACAAAATGAAAACAATTTAGTTACTGAGCTCTAGTTACCTTGAAGAGACATAATCTGCGAGGATTGAATTTGTCTTTTCCTTTTCTGTCTTCCAGAGACAAGAATTTTATTAACTGCTCAACAAACTTGGGATCAGAAAAGTGATCATATATAATTTGTTCTGCCTGTAACAGGGAAAAGAAAAAAAAATCCATTAGCTTTGAGGTGCTTGATGGTCACAGCAATATCCCAATCTTTCCAAGTCCCACTGTAGGCTTTAATGCAATTTTGAAAGGAAGAAAAAAATAGTAATAAAAAACCACAATCACACCTTCCTTATCCATTTCCCCCTCATTTTATACTGGGCAAAGTTTTGTGAGACTCCTGATGTTTATTTTCACTGATGATGTTAGATTGCCTTTCCTTCCACTAGCACAACCCCCACAAAGCAATCCTTCCCCCTATCATTAATTACCTCGTTCTAAACTCTGATGAAGACTTGAGAGGGAACAAGAAAGTGCTCATTAGTACAATTATTCCATGATGACTGACAAAGAAGCTGCAATCCATTAATGTCATAATTTCTTCTTGCATGCTAACACATGAAGTGTGACAATGGAGTAGAAAAACACGATTTCAAGTGTCATGCAGGGATCTAATTTCAGCACAGCTATATCACTTATTGCTTATTATTATATCACAAAACTGTGTGGCTGAGTTCCATCTTTGTTTGCCATTAAGCAGAACAAACCTGTGTCCATATGTTTCTAAACAGCAAGCAATACTTTGGTTAAGAGAGAAAAGGGAATTTGATGGCCACATTATCACTACAGTAACCTGTGGATAATATTAAAGAAAGGAAAGGAGGAGACACAGGATTAAAAACCCCACAAAACTGAAACTCACTGAAACTCTTACCTCTGTCAGCTCTTCTCTGCTTCGCCCGAGCTTTGGCTGATGCTCCACTGGAGCATAAACTGTCATAGTTCTGAAAATAAAATTTAAAAAATACAGTAACACATTTCAAAGTCAAGCAAAGCACATGATTATTTTCCATATCAGAGAATCCCTTGGGTTGGAAGAGACCCCCCAGATCATCAAGTCCAACCACAGCCTAACCCTGCCTAGTCCCCCTCTAGCCCATGTCCTTCAGCACCCCATCTCTCGGCCTTTTCCATCCCTCCAGGGATGGGGACTCCACCGCTGCCCTGGGCAGCCTGTCCCAACACCTGACAACCCTTTCAGGGGGGAAATTCTTCTTGATGTCCAACCTCAATCTCCCCAGTGCAGTTTGCATTTCCTCTTGTCCTAACACTTGTTACCCAAGAGAAGTGACCAACCCCCTTTGCAATCTCTATTCACAGAATATCAGGAGCTGGAAGAGACCTCAGAAGATCACTCAGTTCAACCCCCCTGCCCAAGCAGGATCATCTAGACTAGATCACATAGGAACATGTCCAGATTGGTCTTGCCCAAGGTTTATCATCAGCTCCAAATGATTAAAACTTACAAAGATCATTTGCAGTGAAATTTAAGTCTGTTGTTACAAAGGTTTTGCTGTAGCAAGCAATCCAGGATTATCTGCAATAGAACACTGCATATTTTGCCACTGATTTTCAAACACACATGCCATGTTAAAATCAGCAGTTAAATAGCCACATGAAATATGTACCTAGAGAACCCACAGAACCCAAAGACAAGCAGAAAATAAATAATAAAAAAACACTAAATAAAGCCCCAAACCACCACAAAATCTACCGCAGACAACACAAGCAAGGAGCATACAGATTTTTTTTTCCCTCCAATTAAAGAAATTAAACTTAACAAACATTATTTCATTTCAACAGGGTATTTGCTGCTGTCATCTCTCACAGTTGTATGTTAGAGCTTACTGATACTCACTGAGGCCAGGTGTAATATCCCCAGTGTGTTTTCTCCACAAAACAACATGACTCCCAAGCTTCCTTGGTCTTTGGTAAACTCTGACTGTTGTAGTGCAGCCACTGGTTATCTGGTCTGTCACCAGCCTGAATGCTGGAAGGCTTCGGGTTTCCACCTGGATAAAGAGGGATTTTTACTCTCTCAGACTTGTTCATTACTGCTCCCAGCAAATGTTACCACTGACTTTTGATACAAGATTGATATTACTCATTTTGTTTGCCTAAGGCATTAACAACCAAGAAAGAAATAAACAAACCCCTTGTGATTAAATCTTTAGTTTAACCAGAAAAATAGGCTTTTAAAAAACTTAGGATGTTAGGAAAACACTTTGAATATTAAAAACCTACTTATTTCATAAGGGCAGATGGGCACTTTCTTGTGTGTCCTCTTAAGCTGCTTAAGAATGCCAGACACAGCTGAGATAGCCACCTAAAAGAGAGAAAGGGGCATTAATCTATGTCACACACCTCCAGGAGGCCATTAGACACATCCTTATCACAGACACACTTGCTTTAAGCCAGCTACTCAGAGCCCTCAAAATCCAGAGACCATTACAGTGAACGCTGTGACTGTGATGCCGGTGATACCTCCCATCAAGAGGTGTCACTCATGGCAGGGGATGTAGGACATGACTTCAGCCTGATTGCTGTAGCCCACAAAATCCTCCCTGCTAATCATCTTTCAGGAAAAAACTGAGGCAACAAGCAGAATGAAATTAAAATGCATGAATGGCTCTTTCAGGTAATAAGTTGCAGATGGAAAAAGCAGACATCAGCAGAAGAATTCTGAAGCAAACAAGAATGAACAGATACGTTCTGCACTTCAATGGTGTGCAGCCTGCACACTGTGTGTCACAGGACTGTCATCTGCCTGGATGAGGAACTTCCATACACAGGCACGGGTGGAAGGCTGAGGAGAGCTGTACACCTCAGCTTTCCTGCTTTATCATGGAAAAATCTCACAAATACCTGATCCAAGCCCCTCTGAACTGCAGAAGAGATAGAATTATGCTGGGTTTACCTTACGGACTACAATTGCATCGTGGTTGAGACACTGCACAAAAAATTTTATGGCACGGACAGGCAGTATCCTGTCATCCCTCAGGAGCAGGGACAGAAAACCAATGCTAATGTGCTCAAACTTCCAGGGACTGAAAAGAAAAAAAAAAATAATCAAGCATTCATACCAGACATTAAGGAACACAGTTGCATGTACTGCTTTGCACAGGAATGATTACACATACTAAGATGACATTAACAGGTTTGGATTAACACAAGTAACTTTCTATGTCAACACTGGAGCCAATGAACTTTACTGCCACTTAGGGAAACCTCCAGGGTTCCATTCTAGGAAGATTCTTTTAAAGTTTTTAAACACAGATATTATGTTACCAATTAAAAAACTAATGTAGATGTTAGTATTACACAGCTTTTTGTTTTTTTTTCTTTTTTTTTTTTTTTTTTTTTTTTTCCCCTCAAGAAAATAAAAACCCAAAACTCCAAAACCCCACAATAGGTCACTCTAACAATAAAGCTCAACTCGAAGATCTGATGATGCCTTGTACTAATAACTCAGTCTCCCAGCAAAAAGGAGTTCAAGACTCATTCACTTCTTCACGTACGAGACAATAACACAAGATTCCCCTCCACTGGCCCTTCTCTTCCAATTTGGGCAAGCAGAACCCACATGGAAATACAACAAGGACCTCCAGAAATTCAATTTCTGCAGATGCTTTCACAAAAGCTCTCTAAGAAGCTAGCCCCAGTCCATTCTATGGAAGACTGACAAACTGCTTTTGAACAATTACCATGGGGGTTAAGAGAATATCACTCAGTGCTGATCATGCTAACTTCACTTCTTGATGCAACTGATGTTTATTCATGTAGTCACTGTCAATCCACCACAAAAAAAAAAAAATTCTCAAGCACAGAAAGGCAAACTTACAGATTTCTTTGTTCCACACAGTCCAGGAGCATGTTGACCAAATTTTCATAGTTTCTGAGGGGAAAAGAAAATAAAAAATAAATAAATAAAAAAGGAGATTCATCAATTAGACATTGCTAAGAGAACCATTTTAAAACCAGAATAAAAGGTAAATGAAGGCAATGCAGTAAACACAGCATCAACTTGGAGGACTGGGGAGAGGAGGAGGAAGGCAGGCAGGATGAGAGTAGAGGAGAGAGGCTGTCAAGCCAAGAGAAGAGACACCACAATGATCCTTGGGCATTCTGAATTCGTTGAGTTTAAGATTTAGTTTAGCAATTCTGGCTTACTACCTTTGTTTAACAGCTGTATATATTAATGTAGGTGGTTAAGCTGGTCATAGGGAACCTCAACTTACCGCAGAGCCTCAGCATTCTTTTCTTTCTGCCGCTGAATTCCTAACTGAATTTCTTCTGAACAGAGACCTGTGAAGTCTGAGCTTGGATGGCCTGATTTCTGCAGCATAACAGCTATCTCAATGCATTTCTCTGGAACCTATTGACAGAGAACACAATGATTTGGGACTGAGCAGCAACTTACAAGATTTTAACGTTTGTTTCTGTTTTGAGGTCGCACAGAATTATTTCTCCAAATCCAGCTTATTCTATTTTAAAATAAAGACAAACTTTAGCATTTCATCAAGCATAAAAATTGTTTATAAAAGTTTTTATTAACTGACACTCATTCTTTAAAACAAGTACTGCACCCTTTGTCCAAGGATGAGGCAAGGGGAAGTCAGTTTTGTCATGTGTGCTGCATGTTAACGCAGCAGGGCAGCAATACAAGTACTGACAGTGTCTGTTATTCGATGAAAACACGCCTTCCCACCTAATCAGCAAGACCTGTACTAATTAACACTGAAAAGCACCTTCATCCTCCTGTTACAGTTTTCCTTAGAGGTGAACAGGAAACTACAGATTCTCACAGTATTAGAGGGATCTCCATTACTTCAGTCTCCAAACCTCAGTTCTGTGCTCCTCTAACAGAAATCATGACACCAGAACACCAACTCAAAACACATTTCTGTAGCCCAACCCTCTCAGAACCCCAGAGATGAATGCCAAGCAATGTGTTACTTACTGCAAAATCCAATCCAATTGTTTCATATTGCCTATGGATTTTTTCTGCTAGGTCATCAAAGAGTCTAACTATGGATGGTTTTTCCAAGGACATGGCTTTGCTAAGCCCAGAAGAAACAATTGCTGGCCACGTCTGCGCGATACAATCCCAATCGTGAAGATTTGCCAAACACACCCCGCTGTGATTTCCAAGAAGACAGTATAAGGCACCCTGTAAAGGTGTGATTTTAGAAAGTTAAAGCTCTGTTCATATAGAAGTGGTATTTATCTACATACACACACCCACTCAGAATAAAAATTAATCTTCACATTACCAAAATCATTCAAATGTACCGTAAACATTCAGCTACGTGGCCTCATCGTCATAATTCTGTGGATTTTTCACAGAATCCTCTTAATTTAAGGAGACTAGAAGCCCTGCCAACTGATCTGCAGAATGGCTGGCTGGGTTTTGAATTACATGCTACATGAGATACTTCAAAGACCAAGTCCCATGCCTGGCCCTACTCTGAACTCACATTTGGGCTGCAGGCACATCGTGAGGCTGTTAATGAAGCCTTGGCCTGAACGGTGCTGATGCAACATGATGTGGAGAAGTACCAGACACGACAAAAAACTGGTGAATGTGAGAAGTGATGGCATGAGAAGCCAACAGGAGTCATGTGCAGTGACTAGAGAACAGCTGGATTTCCCAGGGAAGTGGGAGTTATGTGAGCAATGGACAAATGTCACAGGTAACTGGAAGGAAGTCTCAAGGGCCATTTGGAGCAGGGCTTCTTACAAGAACAACAGCACCTGTGTAACCACATCAGTAGTGTCACACAGGCTGAGACTGCCCAGTAGCAGTACCAGAAATACTGAATGTGGGTATGGCAGCAGATCCTCTAAGTGAAGTAAGTCAGGAACTGATTGGGGGGAAAAAAACCCAAAACAATAGGTGTGGGAAGAGATGGGGACAGAGAAAGGGAGGTACAAGAACAACAGAAAAAAAATATAACGAGATATTAGCATACCCAATAATCACACACTGCCTGGCAGAGCCACGAGGCAGGTGGAGCAGGTTAATCAGCCATAGATGCTGCTCATCCCATACAAGAGCCCAACCTGCCTCTGTGACCAGAACAATTGGGGGAAGCAGAAAAAGGGGAGCATGATGCTTTCAAACATCTGGATGGACAGATTGCACCCTGGCTTCACTGCATCAGCACCATGATTGACACTGATTTCCCACCACCTTGTAACAAAACCCACCTGATTTAACATAACTTTTTTTGGCAATCAACATTTTGTTCAGTCCACACTATATTTTTACACTGCTACAGCTGACACAACTGCCTAATGAGTTTTGGACTGTAGCTTCTCACCTTCCTTCTCATGATTTGAAAAACAAGTGTTAACACACACATTGTCAATACCTGAACATACAAATGAGGAACAAATATAAACACAACATTTCTGTTGACAACTCCTCTAACCCAAGTCATTCCTTACACTGATCATGCATCAGTGACATGTAACTACATATCTACCATGAAAATGTCCAGCAAATCCCACTTTCACCATTAAATTCTCCTATAAAAACACCTTCAAAGAACAGAAATGAAACAAAGTTAATGAAACAGTACTTTAAATTGCTTTTGAGTGACATCTTGCCGGTCTGGACGCAAGAACTCCAAAACCAAGGGAATGATATCTCTGCAACAAAAATTGTATGTTCCCAGAGCTGTGAAGAACGCTTGCTGAGCTTTACTTCTGACCTGTGGGAAGAGAGACCTTGCTACAAAGTCTTCTGAACCAGAACTATCATATACAAAATAGCACTTTTATCCATTTCAGTTACTTACACCCCCAGTTTACACTATGTATTTGTGAACAGAAACAAAATTATTTGCAGAAGGTTACAAATAGCAGGTTTCCACCCCCCTGCTCACAGCTGTTTACAAACACCTACATCTTGTTTCTACCATTTACTTGAGAACAGTCACAAAGTTAAAGAGTTTATGTGGCCACCAAGTTTATGTTGCCAAACACAGTCAATGTGTGTTTAAGTTGTTTGAAGAAACAAGCAGCTGGAATAAGGGATACAGTTTGCAGAACTCCCTGGAGAGCCTGCAGACATGGTGGATGGATCTGAATTTGCACTTCTTTTGGGTATTTTTAAGGACTAAAATTATTTTTTGAAGCTCTTTGTTAAATAAACTGACTAAATTGGCAACCAATGCAAGGGACAAAAGTATTTCATCCTGTCACAGAAATGAAAAGCAAAGATCCCAACAAGATGACTTAAAGAGACCAACAAAAACTCCATGTACTTCAGTTTAAAAGGGGTTGTTGCTTACCTGACCATATGAACTTGTGGACAAACACAAGAGATCCCTGATCATTTCCTGGTGGGAAGTTTTATATTCACAGCCTTCCATTGTTAGTGTTCTTAGCTAAATTGCAGAGAAAACACAAACAAAAAGGCACATTATTTTCTCATTTGAGACATGCAAGAGAAATGTGCAGGATTATTGCATCTTTAGCTGAACAACAACATAACAAATTGATTTTTCAGGTCAAGTAGTCATGGGAGGTTTAAGTGGCAGTATTACCTCATGCTGCAACATAACTCTGTCTATCAGCAAAGCTCTGATATGCTGTTTCTTTCCTTGAAGCTGTAAAGAAATACATAATTTGGTTTAGATTCCAGTATTTATATTAGCAATTTGTGCTGACTAAATTTCCCATGTATTCTTTTTCTTCTAGAAAACAGGAAGAATTTCTGCATCAAATTTGCCTGGCAGACAACCTTGACTTCCAACCCCACTCCCAACTGCACCACCTCACCTTTCGCCCCAGCTGAGTAGGCAAAAGGAAGTGCAAGCAAAAGGGAGCTCTGGTCACAGAAAATTATCTGTGAAGGAGATCTAAGCATCATGCCAAGTCTCAGGCTTTGGTCCAAGGACATATACAAACCAAGGGTTACAAGAATTCAAAAATGCTAAGCTTTGTACTTGTAACATTTCTAAATAAAGACACATAAGCACTGCAAAACAATGCTCTGATAGAGGAATTCTATTTCAAAATGATGAAAATGGATTAGGACAGTAAAGAAAGTATGAAAACAAGTCTTTCTGAACACTCCCTCAACTAAGATTTACAAATAAAATTCACTAACCCTGTTCTCCATTGATTTTTTCACCAGGTTAAAGCTTTTCCATCGTGAATCAAACTCATGCTTGTGAGACCCTTGGAACTGCAAAACATCACTAATAATCTGCAGTAGAAAGAAAATGATGACAGTGAATATTTTGCAAGACAAGTAATCTAATCATAAGTATTACAAATAAAAAAATATACCTTTATTATTAGAAATAAAGACTTGGTATCATCTTCTGAATTATCAAGTATATAGCCTACAATTGGAAGAAAAAATAATTTATCCGGAAAAGAGCTTAAAAAACAGATGACAACTTCATTTCTACAAAGCTTAAATTTAAGATTTAATGGCAGTGAACAAAACCAGTTTCCCATCAATAAAATTATTCTTAAAAGCACAACTCAATCCTTTTAAAATAACGAAGTTGTTAAACTTACGCAACAATTTCCTTGTAACCCTTGCAATTGTTTCTCGATAATTCTCTCTCGATAAATCTAGAAAAAAAATGTAAAAATTGTCTCTTTATTATACCATAGCATAAATATAGATTCATAGATAGGTAAAGCAATGGAAAGGCAGAGCAGACTGTTCAGCAATGCAGACTGCTGTGAAATAACCCTCTTGTTACAGCTAAGGACACTGCTCTCACAGGGCCTTTTTCTTCCAGAGTATTTTTATAGGTACATGCCTTTCTTCATCTGCCTTGACAGATGACTTTGTTTCTAACCACAGACTACAGCAGCTTATTTCACATATGAAAATCGAGTAGCACATCAGGAAGAGTAAAAAAGAACTAAAAGCCTGAGGAGCAGTTACTCCTGCCTCAGCTCCTTTCCTAACTAGGCCATCTTCACTTGGAGACGGTGAAGAATACACACAGTAAAGCCTGAAAAATGCAGTTTTCTTCTAATAAAGCTGTTGCAACCTTTAGCAGGTTATGCCTTGATTCCTTCTGTCTCTCAAATGTGGTCCTCAGGTGGTGGCTTTTGCTTCCTGCAACTTGAAAGAACAAGGGCCCAACCACTTGGACCCGGGAGTTGGACCAGAGCTCCCACTCCCAGCCTTAGCACTGCAGCAGATTTGTATGTTCTCTGCCATTGCTGTGGATCAAACAGTTTGTACACAGCTTCTGGGCTGGACAAAAATGCCCATTTGATACAAAAAGAATCTAAATTTTATGTGCTCTGAAAGAGCCTACTGGTTTTACAACAGATTTAAGATCCATTTACCATATTCAACACCGGTGTAGAGTTTTGTCTCTTCCAAGGACACCATACTTGGGACCCTGCATGAAAACAAACCAGATGTTACTACTTGTAGTGGAAAACCTTGAGTATGAATTTCACTGGTATTCAATTCTTTTTAGCAGTTAGAATTTGTGCCAGTAGTGCCAAGGCCATTGGATTTACAGAGAATAAGCTCTAACATTTATAAACCAACCACACATATGGGTCAGACTGTTAGGCAGAGGCAGGCATGCCATAAGGACACCTTGAACCCAGAGCCTTCATTTCTTGTTTCACAGAACCTCACTAGTTTCATTAAACAGCCAGAGCTTGGGCCTCACTGTCAAACATAGTAACACACTCACCCAAACACAAGTGTGGCTCTTAAGTGTCTTAATCTAGAAAGGACAGATGTGTTTCACTGCTGAGGCAGAATCCTTTCCTGACAAGATAAGCTGTGGAAGCTTTTCTGGCTTTGGTCCTTTCTCTATAATGTACCCATTATCTACAGATGCCATACTTACTGCTATGTGAAATTCACTATCAATAACCACACCAAAAAATAAAGCCAGGAATTAAAGTGAATTCTTTGTCTTTGTGGATCTGCTTTATGTGTAAGCATGAAAAAAGTACAGACTCAAGTATCACACATCAATTAATTTAGAAGACAGAAAAATACATCCTACTTGCACTTGGGGGTTTGTGTTTTGGTTTTGTTGCCCATTTTATTAAACCTACAATCTTGCCCCCTAAACGTTAAGGTAGATAAATTCAGGCAAAATAGACCAGTGTATTAAACTAAAAGTGCCTGCAAGTATCCCCTATAAAAACAGATCTTCATACAAAATTGCACTGACAGTGTAATCAGAACAAAGCTCAGTGAAGCAAAGTGACTCTACCCCTACAACAAATGCTAAATATACATTAGAGATTCCTTATCTAAGCATGCGCTACCAAACACTAAAATAAACTTTCAGATTTCAGGCCACAGCAAACTTCTGCCAGAGCCAGGCATAAGGGACATTTTTCTCCTATAAAAGCAAACATGTTAAAACATAAGTGCTTCAATTATTATGCTGATTAAATGAGGAACAGCAATCTCAAGAAAAAAACCCAACACCAGAGATTAAGAAACTGGCTCCACAACCCTGGTAACAGCCACATCTGCACCAAGTCACACTGAGGTGTCTTTTTCTTAACTGATAAGGCCATCAAGAAGCAGAGTCTTCATTTAGTTTCCTCACTGTATTTCTGGCAGTGCTAAGTCAACATGAACACAAGCCACTCCAAACACTTCCCCCAAAACTCAGCACTGGCCTAAGTGCTTAAGGTACAACTTCACCACTAATACAATTCCCAAAACACCCACCATCAATCCAGCACTTAGGTCCTGGATAAATAAATACATACAAAGCTTCTTCAGTATCACACACTTGCTCTTTTAGAATCATCTACATGATAGACTTGGAAAGTGTTTGCTATGTATTTCTCCAAGATCAAATCTTTCCCATTGGGAAGATACAGAGTAGGGATATTTCTGAAATACTGGAGGGGAGGAAAGAAACTATCAAGCTCTTAAAACCAGAAAGGCAACAGATAAAGGCAACAGATATATACAACAATCTGAGACACATATTAAGCAATTTTTTTGTTCAGTATGCCAGATATATTGATTCATAAATGAACTCATAAAAGCAATTTTTTCTACAGTACTTTAATATATTTTTACTTTTAGGCAGTTTTCCCTGATAGAAATACACAAATTAAATTCACATAAGGCTTTCCTACCAATGAGGCAAGGAAAATGAAGTGCAATTTCCCACTTTTCCCCTTGGGTAGTCCACAGAAAGATAACAAATCTTTGTTCTTCCTTTCCATTTCCAGCAAAACACATTCCACTGTTCTCTGCCAAGTGTCTAACCTTAAAGCCATGGAAAAACAACCCTCCAAGCTCTCTGTATGCCTCTGGTTCCTGAGCAAACCAGGAGTAAACAGCTCAACACACTGCATTCAATAATTAATAACAAGCCTGATGTAGTCCTTTATACTCATTACTCAACAGGCAGAACCACTTATTTCAACAAGGCTACTAATAAGACAAAAATATTAAGGTCAAAAGCTTTTTTTAACAAATTAAGATCCATGCTGATGATATTCAGCACTGTCAGCCACAGGGTCAGAGAAGAACTAAGGTTTTACATTGGGGACACAAAAGGAGGAGTCATGAAACCTTTGTCTGAACTTCAGTCAGTACCAATAACAAGAGTCTCAGGACAATGCTCAGCACAACACAAACACCACCATGCTCCAGTCTGTGCCAAGTTTTCAACATGGAAATTGCCAAGAAAGCCTAACAGACACCCCAGTTCAACAGAACTCTGCAGAACCCATTCCCTTTTGTGCCACAGTAGAAAACCTAAAGCATCTTTGAGAAAAGCAGGATGCACTCTGTTTTCCACCTCCCAGACATTCTGCAGAACACTTCAGTCTCTGTGGATGTATTCTTCAGATACAAGTGAAGTCCAGCAAGCAGATACAGCTTTTCAGAAACAACTTTTAGCATCACTTCACTGAATCTCAGAAGAAATTGTTTTAAGAGCTGTTTGAGCTTCCATTACCCAAATCTGTGTGTGTGCAGTGTAATAAATTAGTTTTCTTGCCTTTCTTAGGTGTTGAGTCTGTTTTGCCTGTGACACTGATTGCAGAATGATCTCTCACTGTCCTTATCTCCACTCCAAAGCCTCTCAATAGATATTTTCTCCCCTGTCCAGCTGAGAGGGCAGTGTCAAAATGACTTTGGTGGGAGTCTGGAATCCAGCCAGGGTAAAACCACCACAGTAATAAAAAGGACTAAGAAATACTAATAAATCACCATGAATGCTTTAACCAAGATTGACAGAAGACTCAAGATGGCTCATCCCAATGTACCCACATGTAGGCAAACAGAAGTTGCAAAACCTTTAAGCAGGATTTATTAAGTCATGAAAATAAGGGTACAATATGATTGTGTCTAGCAAGGTGAACATACTACACCAATGCTGGGGAATTTTATTCAGTTTCAGCTTTATCAAACAGTAAATAAATATAATGAATGATGAAACAAAAACAAAACAACAAAAAAAAAAACTTTGCATATTAACTATTCCAGAAGCAACTGTGTTTTCAATAGCCAATAAACAAGCACAAACTACTGTGAGACAAACCAGACTGTTCTTAAGTGAAAAAGAGATATTTGAGAATTACGGGGGAGTCTGAGGTTTTTGGACACCAAGGACCAAAAAAAAAAGAAAGAAAATACCACCCAAAAAACTAATGGTTAACAGTCCATAGAAATAAGTGACTTCCCAGAAAACTTTTCAAGTTGAAAAGTTTCTGTAAGTGAAGAGTGCAACTGACTTTTAAACATTATTTCCATGAAATGCCATTGACATAACACCAGCTAGAACCAAACAGACCAGTGTTAATTAACCACCAGTCAAGTCAGTAATGCCACTACAATACAATACAGCACCACTACAGTACAAAGCAGAAGTCTCACACTAGTGGAGTAGCTTTACACTTACAACAGCTGTTTTCCTACTGATAAAGTAGCTTCAAAAGAATTAGAGCAGTAATGAAGCACCAAGCAAACAGATCATTGTGACATTAGAGGAAAGCCCTCACACATTCATCTCTGCACTCCCTTTTAGAGTAGAAAGGTTGAGAACTTCCTTCCAGACTCACTCATTTTCTCCTCCCAAAACAATGCTCATAACTTCTGTCACACTGTCACCCCCTTAGAAGACTGTCACGTTTATATAAGACTCTGATTTAAAATTTATCCACCAGAAATCCCTAAATCTCACATCTAGTGCATGGGAATTTTACACAACACCACAGGTCAAATATGACAAGCCAGTAAGGACATAAGCATTTGGTCAGCTTGTGACACCTGTGGCACATAGTCACTGTCATTTTCACATGTCATTGTCACTTTCATAATCAGCTTTCTATCTTACTTAATTAAAAACCAAACCTACTTCCTCCCTCGGTCACGTTGCTCCATACTAGACACTCTTACAACCGAGTCACTTCAACTAACAATCAAACCAGTTCAGAGGTCTCATGTCATCCCTGCCTGCTCCTGAAGAGAGCAGTCTTCCTCCTTCATTCCTGCTGCTGCTGCCTTTCCCTGTCTGTCCAAACAGACCTCAAAAACACTGCAAATATCTGAGTGGCTTTCAGATGTCACACAGAATGTCATCATCTACCACCTTGGTGAGAATCTTCAGGTATCCCCAAGCATCACCATGGAGGAAAACCCAGCAGTTCCACCTACTCAAGGTCAACTTGAGAGCTAGCACAAATAACAGTGCTGTACTACATCATGCATGACCTGTGGCTCACTGGAGTTCAGTGGAGTAGGAGTTAATCTGCCAAGAAATCTCCTGTGACAGTTTTACATGTATACATGTAGAAGTTTTGTTAACTTAAATATATCAAGTGCCTTACTAATACCTGCATTCAGAAATACTACCACACTGACTCTTTAGGACAGTGAGTATCATCACCACTGGTGTAAGTATTCCTTATGAACACACAGTACTTAAAAGGACTATGTTATGCAGAATACACTTATTTTTAATCAAATCCAAGTGCTTATGTGCATTCCCACTATTTATAATGGGAACAGGCTTCAGAATAGGAACTGGTATCTGCCAAAAAATAAACCAGGAACTCCCAGAGCTCTAGCAATGAAAACCCAACTCTTTTCCTGCTTTAATGGAAAGTTAGGTAAGAGATGCTTCTGCACATTCAAACTAAATAAGATCATTTTATGGATATACAGGTAGAAAACAGTATTCACAGGAAGCCACTTCATACTGCTCTTTAAACCAAAAGATTCCTTCTCCACTGCAAATACTGCAGTTATTTCTTGGGGAAAGAAGGGGACAACTTTCTTCTTAGAATCACAGACTGGTTTGGGCTGGAAGGGACCTTAAAGATTGTCTGCTCCAACCATGGGCATGTATACCTCTCACCAGACCAGGCTGCCCAAGACACTGTCCAACCTGGCCTTGAACACCTCCAGGGAGAGAGCAGCCACCACCTCCCTGGGCAACCTGTAACAGGGTCTCACCACCCTCAGAGGGAAGAATTTCTTCCTAGTATCCAATCTCAATCTACCCCCTCTGATCCCCTTCCATGACCCTTGCTTACATAGAGTAGCCCATTAAAAACAGAACATATGTTTCAGAGGAAGCACTACTAGAACAAGCACCATCTGTGCTAGATGGATCAACTCAGCCTCAAGATGCTGGAACAGATATCTCAGCAACAGCTTCAGAGTCACCAAACTTCCTATATTCCAGCTTGGTGGAAGTTCCATGTGAATGTAAGGAAAAAATTTCACTGTGAGGGTGACAGAGCCCTGGGACAGGCTGCCCAGAGAGGTTGTGGAGTCTCCTTCTCTGGAGACATTCCAGACCAATCTGGACACATTCCTGTGTGGTTTAATCCAGGTGATCCTGCTCAGACAGGGGGTTGGACTAGATGATCTTTCGAGGTCCCTTCCAACTCCTGACATTCTGTGATTCTGTGAAACAGACTGTGATCATAATTTGGGCTTAATTGAAACCCTCCCTATTTCAAACATGATAGGTAGCAACAGGAATATGAAGATAAAACTCATAACTGCTGCAAATAATATTTTTACATAGTCTCTCAGAGAAGTCAAAGGTAAAGCAGCCATCACATTTATTAAAAACAGTGTTTTAAAGCCTGAGCTACTGCAAGGCAACAGAAAGTTCTGACAACTTCCAAAATGGAAGTTTTACTCAAGTGTTTATGCCAGACTTCTACTGCAGTCAGGTTCTGCTGTGACCAGGCTACAACAGGGTCTGAGCATTCCAATGGAACTTATTCCCTATTTTAATAGGAGAAAACAGCCAGCAAGAAGTTCAGCTCAGAATGTTTATGACTTTACTCATCCAGAGTGGCAGGAGCATTACGAAGATGGCAGCACATCACAGTTGGAAGGCTTCTTTTAGCCAAGGGGAAACACAAGTGAGCACCATCTCCATTAAAGTGTCATCAGTGATGCAATGCTGTCACCTACCTTTTAAAACATTTTTGGAGTCTTGGACAAGCAAAAGCACTAATGCTGTTCCATGTTTAAGTACTCAAGTATTTTGTAAATCACTTCAAATTTCTGCATCTTTATACCAGTAGTTCCTCAAAAAACAGCCCCTAGAAGCAGCTGTGTGGTAACAGCAACATGCACCAAAACCCAGTACAAAACAATATATTGCCAAGAATGTTTGTGACATAAAAATGGATTTTACTTACAGATGAGCCACCCTTTCACCTTTCAGAGGAGGCAGAATATTCCCTGAACCAATCAAGCAGTTGTGCACTATAGCAAGACTCTGCTGCACATCATCTCTGAAAGAAGAAAACATCACATTAAGTGTCTGTCAAATGCTTGACAAATATACAATTGATACAGCATATTTTTGGTGAAGTTTTTACAAAAGCTCTTTTTTTTATATGTTGATTCTAAACATAAGAGGGAGCACAACAGAAAGTGAGTGGCACTTTTTTGATCAAATCTAATTGTATGACTGAACTTCAATGGTAAATTTTTGTTTGCTGGATAGAAAAAAAACAAACCAAACTTCTTTGTGGGGGATTTTACATTCTGAAACATGAAGTAAACATCAGCAGAATGATATAAATTAATCTCAGAACAGACAGTTTTACCCCAAAAAGAATTGAAGAATAGCACCTCAATCTCAGATAAACCCAATGAAATAAGTCCCCACCCCAAGGCCCAAAAAAGTCATTCCCACAATGAGTAAGATGAGGGAACACCTTCTTGCTGTCTCATCTCATGTAGTAGCAAGTGGTATGTAGTTACAAGTTTTGCCTGCTACAACCTTTGTGGTAAACAGCTCTGATTTGTGGAATAAGTCCTTTCATCACTCTTCAGAGGTTCCCACACTGAACAGCCCTCAGTACTCATGCATTACTTATAAATACTACAAGTGGGTGATCAACAAAGGCTGTTAAAATAAAAATTATATGCTTTGCAATAAAAAGATCTTACTCTGAACCTCCCAATGTCTATATAAAGAAAGAAGTGTTCCATTTCCAGCTTTTACTTAATGAAATACTGGAAAAAAAATCCAACAAAGAAATCAAGCTCAAAAAATCCACAATTCAAAGCCATAGCAGGCTCACCTACTATCCCATTTTTTCACTTCCATTACTCCCTCAGCAACTAAAGGTTTACTCTTCTTGCACCTTTGCAGTCCTGCCTTCCAATTTAATTGATAATTCACACACTTGGCTACAACCTCCCCAAGTCACCACCATTTAGGTCCATTAGGTAGCACAGTGAAGCCTAGGCCAACCCCATTATAAGTCACAGCTGTACACACAAGGTGTCAGAGAGGAAAGGAAATAAAACCCAAAAAGATATGAAGCATCTTTTTTCTTCTTTTAGTTGAAGGACACTTTCCAATCCCAGCTTAGTAGCATGGCTGTGTCAAGAATATAGTGCCTTTTTCATATTAAAAAAAAAGCAGCAGGAAAAAAACATTGAGGAGTCTGATACTCTGGGCCCTGCTCCACGTGGGGCTGCACTTATGGCATGAGGTGTAACATCACATGCTACACACATCACTTGAAGTATATATAGCTTCAAGGACATGATGGTTTAATGTGAGAAATAACATCTGAGGTTTAATGCTTGTAAACAGCTTGAGCTATCTGATACTTGTGAATGCTTTAGCACATACTGAACTCATGATTACCCAGTGCCAGGGAAACCATCCCTGTGAGGCCATGGCTTCACACTGAGTTTAATGGGGCAGTACCATAGTACTCTTGCCTCCAGTGGGATTTGTTATGCCACTGACTCTGCAAGACCTCCTCAGCTTCACCAGTGCCACTTTAGCAGGGACACACTATGTCCTGAATCCATTTACTCCCAGGAAGAAAGTGGGGAGAGGCAGATTTGGGACACATCAGTTCTGTGTTACACTTCACAGCCAAAGTATCAAGGTAAGAATCTNCCACATCAGTTCTGTGTTACAGTTCACAGCTTAGGAACACAAATGGTTGTGCCAAAGTATCAAGGTAAGAATCTAGAGGAAGAATTTCTTTATTGCTGACTACAGTTAAATGGAAATGTCATTTGTGGTAAAAATCTTTTGAACAGCAAAGGCTTTATACCAACACAAAGTGTCTTATGATTTTTATTTTGGTTTTAAAGAGCACTTCTGCCCAAAACAACATCATTCATTTTATGATACACACTTCCAAGCTACATGTACTCCCCAGAGTTCAAAATCTTGTAAATCTTGCAACAGTATCAAAGCCAGTGCTGTGTTACAGTATTTTACTCCTTAAGATCTGTACTACCAGTACCTACTTGTAAGAGTTGTGAGAAGATAAATACACCTTCTCCACACTGCATATCACCACTAACCTGGTCATTTCTAGCTTTCCAATTGCATAGTGCTCTAGTCTGGTGAGCTCTGGCTGAAGAAAAGTATCCAGCAAATAAAAAGCAAAGTTTATCTCCTGAGATGAAGGAACATGCCACTGGATGTCCAAGTTCCACAGGTCACCTGGTTTACCCCAGTCCTAGAGTAAATAAAGACATTTCTTATTAATCAAACTGTGAGGCAAATTTTCTCTAAACAAAAAAATACCCTAAAAAAATTAAATAAATCCAAACACATGAACTATGTACTGGTGTAAAATCCTGACAATTTCAGGAATGAAACAAACCAAACAATAACAGAATAAAACCAACCAGAAATCCCAAACCTGCTATAATATCTCCATGTACCTGGAAAATAGCACATACTGAAAGGACTAAAAGGAAAAAGACTGTACCAGTCTAATTCAAATATAACTTTGTTATTCCTTTAACTGGATAAAAAGAAAAAATCAGAAATATTCTGAAGTACAACAGACTTTTTATAGAGCCCATTTCATAACAGTCCTTTTCAGTTGTGAACCATACTCAGGAAACTTAGCACTTTAATTTAAAAGGAAAAAAATGTAGCTAAATTTTAAGTTGAACTTCTTCTACAATGATAGGTCACCTCATAACAAAGACTCTGCTTACAAAGAGCTCAGACTCACAAGAGAATTACCACCACTTGAGTATTGGGAGAAAAGAATCTCTATATTACTAGTTTACACTCACAGACCAAGTCCATACTCAGTACTGTATTAATTAATAGATTTTGCAGCCTTCACTTACCATTTCCCTCTGGTTACATGGTAACCAAATATTACACAGTAATTTTACACTGTAATGGAGTATCACAAAACTTCACCATCTGTTCTTAAGATGCCCAACTGATCTAACTGGGCAAAGAGTACAAGAACTACAGCAATATGCTTACTCAGTGCAGCCTGCTATTACATCTCTTCCTTGGAGGAGCAAGCTACTGCTCCATCCCTACTAGCTGATGAAGTGGCACAAGTGCAGTTTCACACTGGGGCAGGGCAGAAAGCTTGTTAAGTGACAAGCTCAAGCTGTTAGTGGCAAGTCAGAGTTGACAGAATACACATTTCTAAAGCAGCCACTGCTGTCTGCAACAGCAAAGTAATTGTGATTTTTTTAAATTTTTATTTATATTTTTCCAATTTCAGAGGAGTTCTGTGCATAAGACTGTCTGCAGCTGTGAAGTCACATAAAAGAACACTTTATAGAAAAATACATCTAAAAACCCTGCACCATTCACCTGTGACACTGGCAAAATGACTTCAAAGTGGTAACTGCACACTAGCATGTTACTTTTGACAGTTTCAGTAATTTTTAATATTGCCACTTGTACTTTCTCTTTGCCTCAAGTTCAGTATAGGGCCATTGTTCACTTGTTCTTCTGCCTTCCTGCAAAACACAGTATGTCCTTTCTCGTGACTGTTTTGCACAGATGTACTTGCTGTTCCATGCACTCATTATATCTGACAACCACACTTATAGGAAGAGGAACAAGGAAAGGCTGCAGCTCTCATCCCCAAAGGCAGATGAAAGACTAAGTTTGTGCCAGTGCAAAAGCACTTCCTATGACTGGATATTTAAGTTACAGCGAACGGCAAAATTGCTGAACTTAACTGCTTATATCACTGTATACTTCTACCACTGTACTTCACAATAGCTGCACCTCAATTAAATGCATCATATGTCACAAGATCAGGATATAGAAGCAGGCACTCTTGCCCTGTATTACCTTACTGTGGCCATGCAATCATGTAAAACACCCATCAGAACACTAACGTGTCACGCTATAAAACTACTCAAACCAACAGTCAATATTCATCTTTTGCCATCAGTATAACTTGTAATTTGCTATGTTTCAAAGCTCAGAGTGTATCTCAATTACACCTTCCATTGCTGCTACCTACATTCAGAGATCTCCAAATAATCACAAGTAATATAGCAAACAATTGAAAAAAAATCAAATCCTCTAATCCTAAATAAATGAAAATCCTTGCCTTGATAGGAAAGTATTCAGAAAGAGGCTTGTCAAAGCCACCTGGCACACTGCAGTACTCTGTGGGGTAGATAAGTGTAGCAGAACGAAGAAGATGGTGCAGTAGGTTACAAGACAGAATGTAACCCTGCTTACAGGTTAAGTGTAGGGTTCGCTGCAGAATCTTCCCAAGCTGCTCCCTGTACGGTAGCAACTTCTTTCCATCCACTCGAGTGATCTAATAGGAAAGACAAAACATTTCCAAGGTAAACAGAGCTGGTTTTGTTCCAGGGAACTAAAGAGAGGATTACACAGCTCAAGCATTGAATACTGCACCAGGTTGTGTTCTATGGAATCATTGGATTCAAATTCAAAGACTGAATTTGTACACGAACTACCACTTCTGTTGCTGGTGGAAAGGGTTAAGTAACACACCTGAGCAGTGATGTAAATTGCTTCTTGATGCCATTAGAAGTTTTCTAGCTAAAAAATTTCTAGCTAAAATCTAACAGATATGAGTATATAGAAAACTTTTAGATTCAGATTAATTTAAAGACTTATCTTTACCAAAAGCATCTTCTCTTTTCCCTGCATATATCCCTCTTGTCTACTATTCAATAACCATTTATACTCAACACATTTTTTCCCCCACATATACACCATAAGTTTACTTTCTTCAACCAGCAGCCATTTATCATAGAATCCCTTGGGTTGGAAGAGACCTTTAAGCTCATCGAGTCCCACCCCAGCCTGACTCTGCCCAGGCCACCTCTAGCCCATGTCCTTCAGCACCTCATCTCTTGGCCTTTCCAACCCCTCCAGGGATGGGGACTCCACCACTGCCCTGGGCAGCCTGTCCCAACGGCCTGACAACCCTTTCAGGGGGGAAATTCTTCTGATGTCCAACTGCCCTGGGGCCGTTTGTGACCATTTCCTCTGTCCTATCACTTGTTACCTGAGATAAGAGACTGACCCCACCTCTCTACACCCTCCTTGCAGGGACTTGTAGAGAGCCATAAAGTCTCCCCTCAGCCTCCTTTTCTCAAGGCTAAAAA
>VXBZ01003007.1:57228-79030 GCA_013399135.1 Heliornis fulica
TTTTAAAAAAAAAAAGAAAAAGAAAAGATGCTTTAGGAACTCAGCACACACACTGATAAAAATCTTCTAACAGCATTATTGAAAAGAGAGAAGAGTAGATTGTATCTTAACACTGATTAACTTCACAATTTTAAAATACTTGGTTACACCTAAGTTTAACTAAAATATGTTGTGAATTAAGTTCTTGAATTAGTGCTATATTTTAGAATACATAATATTAAGAACCACCTGTACTGCCATGAAAAATTTAAGATCTTGCAGAAGAAAATAGTGGTGGTTTTGGCTTTTTTTGTTTTCTAAACTAAAGATCAAGTGAAGTCAGAGTGTTTTCTCTCACTTTTACTGCAGCTCGGCACATGTCGGCAACCATTCGACCAGCAACTCTCGTCTCAAATATGTTTGAAATGGCAAAGTTAAAAACCTTCTCCAAGGCAACCTAAAAATGAGTCCAAAAAGATGGAGGTTAACTTTTTTAAAACAGAAAATTAGGCATCATAAAACATTTGATGTTATGCAGAAGGCAGCATCTGTACCTAATACTGTCATCTTTTACAACAGAATACTGCAGCCATGAGTCACATATGAAGAACTCTGAGAAAGCAATTCTGTAGAATGCCTGAAGCAGAGTAAAATCTAAGCACCATCACAATTAAAGCCAACAATACTCCAGAACAGAAAGTTTAAAAACTTATGTGAACATTAATAGTGCACAAAACCCCCTACATGTTATGAATAACTTGCACTCTACTCAATACCTGCAAACTGTACTACTCCTGCCTGGAGCAGCTGCTACAGAAGGAGCAATGGCAAAACATTTGTCAAAATAGTTCATTTGCACACTTTCACTTTTTCTCCCCCTTCTTATTTACTGCAACACTCAGTTACAGCAACACACTCACAGAAAAATACATAACAGCACCNACTCCTGCCTGGAGCAGCTGCTACAGAAGGAGCAATGGCAAAACATTTGTCAAAATAGTTCATTTGCACACTTTCACTTTTTCTCCCCCTTCTTATTTACTGCAACACTCAGTTACAGCAACACACTCACAGAAAAATACATAACAGCACCAACTACCATTGAAATAATTCAATTACAGGAAGGTCTCTATTCCCTCCTTCCCCTGAGTGCTTCAACTGGTGACATAATGGGATGCTGCCTTCAGCCAGAGACACTTCTCAAATACTCACTCTGGGAAGAAAGGAGGTTGGATAAATCTTGTTGACTAATGTATTCTTGGGGTACACTTCTAAGAAACTACACAGAAAAATCACTTTTCCCTGAATAAGTTGCAGCCCACTGAAAGAAAAACTATGCTATTTCATATGTGGAAGTGAAGTAGAGCCTCAACATCCCTTTGTTAATGAAGGGGAATTAACTATGAACTATTTAAGTGGGCAGCATGCCTTAAAGCAGCTTATTACCATCCAATACTTTGTGAGGCAACCTGAACTATATAAAGCGTAGACTGCACGATTAATAATAAATAACCAGAAAAGAGTTAAAACAAAATACTTAATAACAACAAAAAATTAACTTTAACTTCTATTAACCAAAAGATTCCAAACCAAATCATGCCAAAACATTCAATGCAAGGCTTCAAAACATACAAAATTTAGCATTTCCAGATATATGTGTAATATAACAGGAACAGATTAAAATGTGTTATCCCAACCTGCAAGAGTGGAATCTGCTGTGTAACAAGTCAGGTTCTCCACCTACTCCCCCCACCCCCCTCAGAGTTATTTTAATCCAGGTAATTTTTCTGATCCCATTAGCTATGTGGCCCCTTGAACAGTTTCTTTTGCCCAGCTGAAGAAGTGGTAGGGAGAAGAGAGAAAAGGAAAGCAGAGCATTGGGTGGGTAAGCATTACTGTCAACAGACATGAAAAAAAATCACAGCCTAAAATGATCAAGGGATAAAATCAGCTGTTTGAAGGATTTCTCTTAACATTTATCATCTGTTGACAAGAGAGCATCAAGAACCTTTGTACTGCTGTACACAAAATCATGGAACAAATTGATGTGAAGTCCTAAATTCCCCCTCCCAACCCTTTCCCTGGTTAAACATGAAAGTTCACAAGAGGGGAAGGAAGTGAGGGAGGATCCAAAAGCACCACTCACTCACCACAGAATGATTCAGCATCCTACAGTTAGATGGAAAGGCCATGTTCTACATACCTTAAAGATCTCCTTTGAACACTGAGTAAGGATTGTACTGAAAGTGGAAGAGAGACCTAATTCCACCAGACTCTCTAGATGGGTCATTTTCTCAGTTTCAGTCTCTTCTCTGGTTTGTTCTAGTGTGCTGCTCTCTATAAGTCCAAAACACCTGCACAAACACAGTGTAAAGGCAATGTCAGAAACCAGAACAGCTTATGTTCTTCATGCCAATGTTTCCTTAGCTCACTTACCTATCCATAAACTGCAGCACAAAATCCTCAAATTCAGCAGTTGCAGAACACAGTTCTCTCTCCACCTAGAGTTTTCAGAAGCAAAGAATAATGCACAAAAGGTTGGTTTTTCTTCAGGAAACATAATGGAAGGTTGATTTCCTATATTTACTACTTCAAAGACACTTGCAATTTTTAAATGATAAGAGACTACAGTGCATTTGCCCCTTAAGCTTTGTATCATCTCGTAC
Organism: Heliornis fulica; assembly: GCA_013399135.1. Classification (NCBI taxonomy): domain Eukaryota; kingdom Metazoa; phylum Chordata; class Aves; order Gruiformes; family Heliornithidae; genus Heliornis; species Heliornis fulica. Next base: position 59,874 of record VXBZ01003007.1, read on the forward strand.
ACTGGGTGAAATATTCTCTTTACCCTGCCCTGCCTGATTTCCTGGCCTTGATGTCTAGCCAAATAACCTCTGAGAGTGACATTGGGTCTGCTTCCATGGATACAACCTTTGGCCTTACTACTGATCCTCCTTTCCAGCAGGAGGTCAGCAAGTGCCAACCATGGTGGCAGCCTTGGCTCTGCTGACGTATTTACATTACACACTCAGCTTATAAACTCCTCTTAGTTTTTGAGCACTGCAGCTACAGGGCAATGAAATTAACCTTCTTCCATGAGCCAAGCACTCAGAGCTGGTGTAATCTGCAGCTACTTGTTGCTCTCTGAGCTACAAGAAGAGTCTTTCTCTCCTGTATTTTTTGCTATGGGGAAAAGGGCAAGGTATTAGAATGATACTGGAGAGATGGAGCACAATGAGCTCTCAAACTGGAGATGGACAAGTAGATGGGTGCAGTGACCATGTCTGGTAACAAAGGGGCAGCAAAGGGTAAAACACAGAAGAGGGAGACAAGGGTCATTCACTAATGATGTTCCTATCTCTTAATTAGAAATTATTAAGAAACATCTGAAGAGAAGCATGATGGCAGGAATGCTTTAAAGAGGTGCAAGTGGCTTGAAATTATTTCCCATAGGAGGAAAACCATCCTGGGAATTTAAAGAGTGCATTATTTTTTTTAATACACAAACATTGGGGGAGTTGTTTTTTTTGGGGTTGGATGGTGCAGTTTTTTGTGGGGTTTTGTGTTTTCCATTTGCTTGGGTTGTTTTGTTTTTTATTTTTATTTTTTTTTAAACATGCATGTTTTCAACAACAGGAACCAAATTCCTTCCAGAGTCTCACAGACAATCTGTTAGTTACATTTTACTCTAAGCTGGACTAATTTTCAACTACAAATGATGATTATGCATCTTACAGCAACAATGTAGTAATTTGATTTTTTTAATTATCATTACCATAATGTTTTATGGTGACAAGAAGTTTAAAAAATAATGGTAACAAAGTTGATATTTTATTAGCCTCAGAAAAGTTTAGATGGCAAGGAACCTCTGGAGACCACTTAGTCCAATCTTCTACTAAAATTGTAAAATTACACTGCACAAGGTCTTGTGCAGATAAATTCTGACATTAAAATATTTATCTGCTTCACATTATTTCTACAATAACCTATCACTAAGCAGCAACACTGAGAATACAAGGCCAATTTGCATGCTGATATCAGCTCCACCACACTGACTTGAAGATGTGGGTCACCTTTGCTTCATTTGGTGTTGCACTGGTGTTTACAGTAGTTACATGCATATAAGAAGAGCAGCAAACCTGTTACACTTCTGAGGAGGTTACTACATTGCCAGATATTTAATTGAAGCTAGGTTCTAGCTTTGTTTTCAGAACTAGGCAACACTTACCTCTGAAAGATCATCTCTCTCTTGCAGTACAGATGAACAGTCTACTAAAGGCACCAAAGTAGAAAATGTTGCAATGAACTGGAATGTAATCTGTTGAGAGTTGCAAACAGCTCTTTAAGAAGTGTTGCTGGATTCTGTGCATTAAAAAGCTTTTGTAATTAAGGTATGAGAGCTAAAGCTAAGCATCACATTAAGAAAAATTCAAGAGCTTAATTCTTCCACCTCAAAACATTAATAGTCATTTATGATTTCATATATAGAACTTAGCACTGTGCAAAAACTCCTCAACTTTAAGTAACACTAATTTTGTGCCAAACTTTAAAGTTAAAAAAAACTATAATGTTTACATTATTTGAATAGTTAATTAATATGTATTCTTTAAGATGTGGGTTTTAGGACCTACTTTAATGAAAACCTAGTTGTAAAGGTCTTCCTATTGATCTTAAAAACAATGAATATTTGCTAGGAGCTTTGGAACAACTGTTTTATCTTGTTTTTTAGAACTGCACAAGAAGTCAGTATAATGCTTATCACCATCTGCTGTTAAATATTCACTTGGCATTGTCCAACAAGTCAAAAGCATTATGTTAAGGTAGAGGTGTGTAATATTAACTTTTTACAAATAAAATTGTGCCATAACAAAACCAAGCAAAAAACTTCTGGAAGCAGGAGTTACTTGCCTTCATAGGAAGATAAAAAAGGGTGTTCCTAGTGAACTAGTCAGCTAGCTACCCTTAAGGTAAGATTGAGTCACTCACCATACACTTGCTGAAGTCATTGGGATCCACCCCAGGCAAGGCTCTCATCAGCAGAGGTAGCATGTGTGTTGGACCTTCAGGAAACCACCTCCCCCCAGACACCAGGCTACGAGCTACTCCAATCACACAGCTTAAAGTAGCTGTGAGCTGATGAGGTTCTGTCAGTGTTTCAAGTGCAGGGTATGTTCTATAATGAAAAACAGTCATATTAGAAGCAGTAATGTTTCTAAAATCTTCAAAGAAAATAAAAGACCATGCATCTGTTGTTTTATACAGAAAGGGTGCAAAATTTCTGCACAAACAAGTCAAGCTAATCAATGGCTCACAGATTTTTTTCCTAATCTTTTTCCAAGGGACTTAACATTGCTATTAGAAAGGGTTTCTTTCATTTGATCAGTCCTATTCACAACAAATCCAGTATTAAATAAACTCTTAGCAGCTGCAGCACAGGATCTGCTAGCTGCATGGGCTCCTAGATTCAGAGCTGTGACCAGTTTTGTGTCTGAACTTTAAGCTCACACAACCTGTGTCCTTAAAAGCACAAGGCTTTTGTGGCAAGCACGAAACATTGCCCTGACTGCCTCTAAAGAGATAAGGGCTATGTTACTTAGTGGTACATTAAAGTCCCTTTATGTAAAAAACCTGCATGGCTACTGTGATTTTTAAACCCTTTTAGCACACTGCATAACACTTCCTACTGCTATCAAGAGCCCACAGTTCAAAGTCACAGTGCCACCCCTGCCCCACACCATTCAAAGCACAAAGGACCTACATCTACTCAACAAAATGAATCTGGAACCACAGCCAAGGCAAACATACCAGTGATAGTTTGAACTCCTGAGCAGACATTCAGTCTGCTCTTGAAACAGAAACACAGTCATACCCCCACAGGCACTCAGTGCTGTCTCTCAGAACTGCTATGCCTGAAATATCATCATGTAAGAGCAGATTTATCAAGTTTTTACAAACAGTTGAGTCAGGAAGGTATGGGACTGGGGAAGGGATCTTCAAGCCAGGCTCACTTCTCTGCATAGGAAGGGGAACGTGGTGAGGGATTAGGAAAAAAGCTTTTCATCAGGGCAGGAAGAAGTTTTCTTCTGGAATTTCAGGCACCAAGGTGTAAGTAAAAGCACAAACTATTTTACCTGGGCATGTACTTCAGTGATTTGCTTACCAAGTCTGAAATAATGACAGATTTTAAACAATCTGTACTATATTTGACACAAAACATAGCATTTATGCTTGTTACTACACAAACACACAATATCATCGTTCATGCTAATGAGGGGTAAGGAGGCTCATGAATAAAGGGCACAATGTTGCTTCATCAACTGATCCACCTGCTACCTGACACAAAGTGCTAGCAGAAATACACACCACATGAGGACTACCCTACATCACACAAGTTAGCAGCAGTTCCCAGAACTATTCTGCAAGCCAGGTGTTTATAGAGAAACCCAGATAAAATAAAACCCAAAGTCCTCCCTCAGCACCTGTCCTGAGTCAGGCCATTGCTTGGGTGTGCATAAGCTGCTCCTCCCACTGCAAGCATTCCTTTGCCACAAGGAAACTGCTGTTCATTTAATATGACTCTGCATATTTATTTGTTGGGAAGGGAACAGGGACATTTTAATGTTTCTGCAGAACTTACTTCTCAAGTACAGGTGGAATTACTAATTCAGGACGCATCAGTGCAAGGTTCTGTAGGGCTTGGGCAGCCTCCAGGCTTCCAGTTTTACTAAACATTGCCAGAAGCACAGGTTGAATGATGCATTCTACAAAGTCTGTAACATCCTGGTTAGTAAGTTTATGAGTATCTGGCACAGGAGTTAACCATGTCATCTTCTTGTAGCGCTCACGATGCAGTCTTCTGACAACACCATTGGGTAACCTCTGAAGTAGCTTCATCAGTTTGTTCTGTTGAATAACCAAGAAATGTTACTCAGTTACTTGGTAGTAGCAGAATCCAAGCTTCTAAGTGTGCAACAGACAGAAAGCCAGTACCTTGAAATTACACAACTGCAAGAAAACTCAGAAGAGCTCTAAAATACAGCATTCATGGTTTGTCATTAAACTTAAGTTTCCAAAATATTAATTGTGCTGCCTTATGCATTATGCCTTATGATTTAAAAATAATGAAAATTACATAGAGAGGACATAGTTTTGGACTCCTATTACCTGTGACATCAGAATAAAAGTATGATTTGAATGAGAGTACAATCACCCATCTTGAAAATTAAAGCCTCAAAGTATCATGCAACCAACAGACAATCTGGATGTTGGGACAGACACTGGATTTGACAGGTCTGACTGTGGAAATTACAGCACAAGTTACTGTCTTGACATGCAAAAAACTCACCAGCCAGCGCCCATTATTTGAAGGGTGGTAAAAAGAAGCAATGCTATTGAACAATCCAGACAGGTGCTTCTGCACTAGTTTACTTGGTCCACCCTGTAAAAATAAACCACAGCATTTTATTCCACAGAGCAAGTTAAAATGAAAAGGCAACACAGTAGTATGTGGTACAAGGGAGCACTCTCACCACAGCAACACCTCAAAGCATCGAATCACATCTGTCATTTCCCTTCCATGCTTTCAGCTCAGCACTAAGCAGCAAGTTCTCTCCATCTGCTCTGACAAGGTTCACCTGACTCAACAGCTCAGCAGGTCCCACATGCATATCCACAGCAGCACTTGTTTCTAGCTGTTCATTTCCAGAATGCCACAAACAACAGCTGGGAAATAAATCTTCCCACCCACATCCCATACTGACAGTGAAACATCATCGTACTTTAAAACAAGCCCAGGGCCTAAAACCCCCCACACCTCTGCATTGAGCTAAACAGAACATTAATTTTAAACACAAACTTGCTTAAAGCCTTGCATTCATTTTTGTTTTGCTTTATGAAAAAGCTACAAACCATCATGGCTGTGATCCATGTCACTGCATGTCCTACATCGTAAGCATTTGTTAAGAATCTTGGAACAACGACTTGATTGCTTCCCACTGGAAGATTTAAACTCCTCAAAACTCTAGTAAAAATCTGGAAGAAAAAAAAAAGGAAAGAAAAAAATTAGCATAAATTAATTTGTGCCATAACACTGGTATAAATTAATTTTCTAACCAAAAGGTGTTTGGTGGTTTCTTTTTTTTTAAAGCTATATAACTGTTGTGAACATCTTCCAAAAAATGTGCAAACTCAAAGATTCAAAGGTCATATATAGGGCTTCTCAAAAGACCAGTATTAGGGACTGTTTCCACAAGAACACAGGATCAGTTACACAGTCAGGTATGTGGTTGACTTGGTTTGGCTTTGAGCCAGGTGACAAGAGTAACAGCTTCCAGTGCTGTCTGTTACAAAAGGGTGGCTCAGATTTTCAAAGTTAATCTTCAGTCTTCACACAAACACACCTCATCTGGAAACTGCAGGCTGCTGCCAGCTAAGGCCCACAGAGGAACGTGAATTACTCTTAGCATACTACCCCCAGGAGCTTATTCCAAAGTAAATAATAATCATTTCATAAAAAGAGAAATAGTACCTTTGGTACATATGGATCCCAGTCTATGTACCCGATGTTGTCGGTGGCCAAGCGAGCAAAAAGATTTACTAGATGCTGAAAACAACCATAAAAGTAACATTCATTAGAATATACCTACATTAAAAGATGTGCAAACCCATCAATCTGCTTTGGAGCTGCAAAGTAAAGGCTACCCATGCCACTAAAGCACTTGTAAAGGGAGTCCTCACTCTATCAGAAGCCACCAATCCCACGTTTCACAGTGCAGCTGAATTCCCACCTTCAGGAGAACAACTCATTACTCATCTGAGCACTTACAAAGCACATAATTATGTTCTGGGCAGCCTGTCAGAATACACACCCCTATCTCCTCATAAAGACACACTAACAGTACTTTTAGGAGGTGTGCACACACTCTCCCTTTCCCCATGCTCTGGGAATTAACATGAATGCATTCACTATCACTTTCTCAACCACTGCCAAGACAATCTGAAGAACAGCAGATGAACAACACTAGTTATGTGCCATCAAAGACTTCAACTTTTGCTAAGAAATATCTTTTCCCCTTCAGAGCAGCTTTGTGCTTCTCCCCTTTCTGAACAGCTTCCACAGAGAAGAGTCCTGGTATCAGCTTACACCTGTGCTAAACCTCTGCCACCACTCTATCAGCTGGCAACAGCAGGCTGGGCACCTCTGCAGCAAAGCTTTGGAACAAACACTGACAGTTACAAGAGGTTGCCCAGCAAACCCACAACTACTTCAAGTGCACTTGCCTGTGCTGATGGCTGTCACCTTGGTAAGCTTTGGTTTGTATGTGTCTGCAACATGGTCACAGGCATTAGCTGTCAGATGGGACAGTGTAGGAAGAATTAGACACCCCACTGCCAGAAGAGATGAGTCTCCTGAGCCCAAAAGGGAACTGAAACATGTCCTCAAGAAGAAGGGTTATCAGGACTAACCAATTTTAATACTAGAAGCCTCACAATCACAACTGTTAGAAAGCACATAATACATCACACTCCTTTTAGGAGCTTGTCCAGAGAAAATAGTGTCAGGCCTCTAAGGGTGTGGATGGTTCTATCAGTATCCTGAAGCTGTGGCAAAGCCTAAAGGAACAGCCCTAAATAACCCTGCCTAATTAAGAGACAGGTATTCACAGAAGAACAGTCCAGAGTTCAGTCTGAAGGACAAGACAGCTTTGGAAAACCCACCAATTCCATTCCACCAGTCACACCTGATGCAACCTGAAGACAGCTGTTAGATTTCCTTACATCATCTCCCTTTTTTTATTTTAATACTAGGAAATACTGACCAAAAAAAAACCCCTTACCACACACAAAGGCTACTGATTCTGTAGCTCCCCTTCAAACAGCAAGCCTAACACTTGCCAAAGCAAGCTGAGAAAAAGCTTGCAGCATACAGAGGCTTAAACTGGATCACATTGTCAGAACCCATATGTCTAATTACCCACATCCAAGTCTAATGAAATGAACAAACCTGCCCTTTAGAAGTAGCCAAGACAGCAGAGGAAACAAGCAGCAAAAGCTTTGGGGAAAAAACAGAATTGTTTGGGCCTCCTGAGCAAACTGTCAGAATACAGAGAGGAAAAAGATCAAAGATAAGTTATGAAAGTGTTGATGATTATTTGTTAGACTGTTTGACAGAAGCACACCAAATCATGACATCAAAGGGCCATCCTTCTGTCAGAAGAAGTCAACAGAACTGTGATATCTTGGACAGCCATCAGAAAGATGCTGGAGTGGCCACAGACAATCTCAAATAAACTTTGGCAACAGCCTCTGCTCAAACCTGGACAATTGCCAAGAGCAAAGACTGCCTTCCTTTATTTGTGATGATGCAGCAGAACTCAAAGCAAGAACTACACAGCAGCCTTTGCACACAGAAACTGCCAGAAACAGAACGTGCTGTAAAGGTAGAACTCAACAAGTGTTTGGGAAATCAGCTTTCTCCAAAGACACCAAGAAGTTCTCTTTCTGTCCATAGGCAGATTAGGTAAAGCAGCCAGATGGTCAATGAGCTTATGTTCATACTGAGTATGGGGAAAAATCTGGGAATACGCCAAGTTTCACTGCAGTAAAGCCAAGGCACAGGTCAGCTGACAACAATAGCACCTAAGCTGCTGCTGGTGGTGTTTTAGGAATGAGATTTTATTTCCCAAGTTTGTCTGTACTCATAGGAGACATGGCAAAAAAAGGCAGACAGGTACAAGGCAGGCTGCTTTCCTGGAAAGATATTACCCAATGGTATTTTTGATGAGTACAGGTTCTTTACTGTATCTAAAATAAAGATGACAACAACCCACTGCCATCAAGTCATTAGGGATCATGAAAGACATGTTAAAATGTATGAGATGGGACTTTACAGAACTACAATTTATAGAAATTGCAATAGCACTTTCCATTGCTTTAAGTGTCACCAGGCAGTCTGGAAAATGCCAGCATTCCCAAAGCTGGAAAGAAACTCTGTGTGAGCTAGCCAGTAAACAATGTTCAGTGAGCACAAGTGCAGTCTCCTTTTTACAGCCAGCAAGTGCTTGCTAACTGTCATGAGACCACTGTCTCTGCTTTCCTGCACTAGTAAAAGCAGAAGGAAAACCAATCCTTTCTATCCCTGTTTGACTTCAACACCTTGCAAGTACATTGTAGGAATATTTAAATGGATTTATTCTAGTGGAAGTGAAACATAAATACTTACCCCTTCCCATTGGGGAAGATTTTGAACTGACACCCAAAGGCCTATAAATTCATCAAACCAAAGCCTGGAAGAGAACAGAAACAAAACAATATTCATGTTGTGAAAGCAGGTGCCTCGCTGGAGATTTAGCCCTCACTTTGCCAGGTGGTCACAGCAACTCACCTGTCCCTCAATTTATTCCACAAGAGCAGGGATCAACAGGCATGTGCTTGTACCACTGCCTCCCACAGCTGTTTCTCTACCCAAGCTGACCCCAGCTTTCAGTCCTTACTGCTTTATCCTCTCCTCCCTCCCCTTGCCATTTCTGACCCCCTCCTTTCACACATGTGTTTCCTTCCCTACTCCAGCTTTGCCATTTCATTATGTATTGCCATCTCAACAGAGGTAAGAGATGAAAACAGATCACACTTCATTTCACTCTACCTTAAAATCTAAAATTTGTCTTAACTGAACAATGGTTACAAGTATTGTTAGCATTTATTCTGAACTCCTCTGAAGCCAGGGATGCAACCACTCCCTCTACCAGCCCCTGACTTGAATTCAGCTTTATAAGCTATATTCACTCCCTTCCTAGGGTTTTCACTAACCCTATAGCCCAAATATACTTTTAACCTTAAGCAGCTTAAGTAACCTCTACATCCAGTGGTTTGTGTTGTAAAAAGTGCAATGCTTCTGCCCTAAAGATGACCCAGATGCTGTCCTGTCACACAAATATTTCTCCTTTAATTCTCAAACTGATTTCCTACAGCAGACTTCTGACCATCTCACACTTCCACGTCCTGACAGTGACCTGAAGACCCCTACCTCCCAACTCAAAATCTATAGTGCTGCTGTACTTTACCCTACATGACAGACTCAACAGAAGCTACACTGAATTAAAGTTGTGCTATGGTTAACCATTGTAACTTGGGGGACTATTCCCCCAGAATTAAAGAGCATTTAATTCAATTTAGTTTGCTTTGTTGTGCACTGTGTGCTTTACTCTCTAGAGTAGGGAAAACTCACTAGAGGATCAGCACTAAGATTTCCCCAGGTGACTTTCACAAAAGAATTTCTATCTCAAACTCCTTCCAAAATCATTGTAAAAAGCCACCATTCTTTCTGCTGGTTGATTTCAAGTCAAGATCAACCTTGCCCTTGCTACAGAATACCAAGTTGACAGTTACACTTACTTGAAACCTTTCTGGTGAAGTTCAGGGGGAAGGGTAGTAGGAAGAAACAGTTCAAAGTAAGTAATAGCCTTTTGCATGGTAACATCAAAGGGACACATTAAAGGCCTCCATTCATTCAGCATCTCTGCAGTGGCATCTTCTGGAAAGTATCTGAAAACAAGGAAACCAGTGAACATACATAGGCTCAGGGCTCCACTTGTAAACATTTTGCAAACCATCTATTAATTTGTCTTAAATCTTAGTTTTAGTCAGACCATGTACCCATGGGCAACAGACAGGCAGTCCTCAACTCCACCTGGGTATCCTAAAACACAAAGCCAAGACCTGGGACATCGTGGTGCATCACTTTGAGACCACAAGTGCAACAAGATTCTTGCCTTGTTGAATCAGAAAAGAATCTGCACAATGCAAACGCTTTTCAGCGCGAAGGCTGGTCAAAACCAAATAACTACTGGACATGTTTGAGGTGGCACAAAAAGTGACTTAAGGCACAAGGAACATTCTGATGAACTTTAGGAGAATCCTGAAGCAGTTAGTTACTTTCTTTTAAAAGAAACTATCCAAGCCATGCAGTATTAAAAATGCAGACCAGATACACCAGAATTATTGTTGCTGATATGGAGCCAACTGGACATAATGCTGTGAGTGTCCCAACCTTAAGTCAGAATTCAAGAGACAAATAACACATTTTCCTTTTTAAAGCACTCTGCTTCAGTGACTTTCATACTCATAACAGATACCAGACAAGTCAACACTGGAAACTCAGGGGGTTTATTTAGCTACAAACCCACGTGTATTTGGGCAAAGCGTAAGGTTGCTTATCCATATGTTCCTCATACTATAGCAGTGTGTTTTTAGAACAGCATCTCCTCTAAGAGCACTCCATGGAGTGACATCAGGATGGCAAATATCATCTCCTATGGAAGCAGATGATAACAACAAATGGCCATATGAATGGTAAATAAGGGAGAACAAGTGTCTCCTCTGCATCGTGAACTGCTAACGAAGTCAATTGGCACAGAGAGCAAGACTGGTCCAGGCACACACATTCCCAGGGAAGGTAAAAGAGGGCCAAGGATCAAAAGCAACAGTGGCCTTAACTAGTTATAGATCCTAGCTGACACAGCTGTTAAAAAGAGACAAACCTTATGTTTTGTTTAAATATTATACCACAGAACATGCCTCATTTTGTTTGCATTTTACTCTACCTGGGAGCCTGAGGTATTGGTCATTCATAATGCAGTGAAACAGAGAAGACTCTACCCTCCACCCCAAACTTCTCAGATGTTGAAACATCACCCAAGGAAGGACAAGTAGAGTGGGAGGGAAAGGGGGTGTCTGCTGATTTGGTTTTGTTTTGGGTTTTTTTAAACCCATTTGCTACCCCCTCAAAGTAGTATTAAAGACAGTGACTTCGAAAAACCCAAACACTTACGGTCTGCAGCTCTTCACAAGGGTTTTCAAAACACTTTCTACAGAACTGAAACAAGAAAGGAAACATTAAGGATGGTGTTTTACCACATTTCAGTGACAGTATAAAACAACCACTTGCCAATTTTCCCCTCAAGATCTTAAGATAATGTTGATGCAATTAGATTTCTTCTGTGAACATGCAGTAGCTAATGGCCTTCTACAGAGATCTAGTCATAACGATTAAAATGACTCTGCTAAACTCCTAGTTCTGTTTTTCATATATCACTCCAGTGTTAACTGTGTTTAAGTCAAGAGCAAACAATTATTTTCATTTCTTATAAGTAATATCCTGCATTTTATCCACAAGCAATCAGGAAAGCAGGGTGTCTTCTTGGGGAAAGTTGAAAACACAAACTGAAAAAATGGGTTTATGGACTACACAAATATTTCTAAGATAAGTAAAGGCAACAGACTTTAAAAAGTTGTTGGTTTTGTTAAACTTCAAATACCATATCTGTCCTTTTCACTCTGTTTTTGGTTTTGTCTAGTGGTTCTAAGAAATAAGTGATCTATATGCAAATTAAAGGTTCTCATTAGCTTCCCTCACAATTAACAGCTGATGGTAGAAGTGTTTTCACCCATAGCAAGAAAACTTATTGGAGAAATCATGTTAACACAAACTGTCACAGGCTGACAACAAACCACTTGGAAAAGACTAAACTCTAAGAATAAAGACTAAACTCTAAGAATAAAGACTAAACTCTAAGAATAAAAGGGAGACAGAGGATCCATGGAACCATAAAGGTAGTGGACTGCCATGTTCTTCAAATCTTCTGGTTATTACAAGACAAGCTGAAGACTAAACTGCATCTTTACAAAAAACATTCCCTGAAGGAATAAATAAATAAATAGATGAAATAGTTCTGGCAGAAGAACTTCCTACACCTTTTAGATATACTTTCTGCACTCTAAGTTCCATCAAAAACTAACATACAGAAATGCTATTTTGATCAGAAAAAGATGATACATTTGTATCATCTTTAGAGTTTTACCAAAGATCAGTTTAGGTCAATTAATTCTGAGACACACAAGTACTGAGCATGCAGACACTCTCTCTCCAGTCCTACACAAAGTAAACTGATCCCATAACAAGCCAGTAGAAACAGAAAATGGATCAACCACTATTGCACTTCAACACCTCAACACTCAGTGCAAGCCAGCAGAAGCCCACCCAGCCCTCACACCACCACTTCAGTTCAAGCAGCGCCCCAGAGGATGCAAAGTTCTGTATGTTCTGTGCAACAGTGACAGCACAAACCCACCACCTCTCCCAGAACCAACGTCTCGTGCCGAGTGACAGCTTCTAAGATGAGCAGAGGAATGGCCAACCATTCATGAAATAAAAAGATTGAATTGGGTAAGAAGCTCATGAAGATTCTGGGTTACAGTGAATACCATTCTGGAAAGAGTTAGGAAATAGATCACAGTTGCTCTGAGAGTAGATAAATAAAGCACAAACCAGCGACCCTACTTAAGAGCATTAAAGACTAACGTGAAAAGTATGTGTGTGAAAACAAACAACAAAACTATCCCCACACTACCACACTCCACTGAGGAAAACTGTTACTAAGGAGAACCTGAAGGACAGAGAAATTTTATGAAACACTGATGCCAGAGATCTTTCAAATTCACAAGTTTTCAGTCAGATCTCAGCGCGTCAGCGGAAGAGATCAAAAGCAAAGATTGGAAGGGATGTCCCCTCTCCTGACCTCTGGTCACAAATTTAGAATGGAAGTTAGGGGGAAAAACACACCAGCAGACAATTTTGTATGTAAGGAAACTTCCAGCTAAGCCACAGTTAAGGTACAGCCCAGCTACAGAAGACATCCTGTAAGACTCCCATTTGATGACTGCAGCTCAGCTGGGGAGAACTGGAGACTGCTGGTTAATGCTTTCATCCTCACTGTGAACCAACGCTCTCCAAGTGGCTTCTGTTCCACTTTTGGTCAGGCTTTCTGCACAGCTGTTAGGGCAGAACTGCTCCAAGCTATCTACAGTTACTGCACTCACAAACATCTGTCTGCTCCTCTAGCACCAAACTTAGGTGTGGATTAACAGAGTGCCCCAGCCAACAGCTCCGTACGGGAACGGCACCGGAGCAGCCTGCTCCAGTTTGCACCCCTCTCCTTGGCCACACATTTCATGTTTGTGGGAGGCACTAAGACCTCTGTCACCGAGAGGTGATGAAGCCACTTGCACCTTGAGGTATCTCCTAGCCACTGCTGAGACAACAGCCTATTGAATGAGACAAAAACTCGTGATTCCACTCAGTTCTCTGCTTTTAGCTAGTTAACCTTATTAATAGGTTGATACGTTAATTATTAATAACATATTATTATGTTATAATATCAAGTATTAGTGATAATATTAATAATGATGCTAATAATAAACATATTAGCCTATCACTGTCGTCTTGCCACACAGATATATTAAAATACACCCAACACCCCTCTAACTGGGCATCACTTTGCACATGATTAATTTCCTCTATTGGAAAGGACATGAACATTGATTTGTAAACCTGGGGGTTTTCCCCTGCAGTTTCAAAGACAAACACATTTCAGTTAAAACTGTTAACATACAAACTGACACTACTGGCTCTCACACTATCAGAAAGCAGTAAAGGCAAGAGATTTCAGTTTTTAAGGACAGGTTCAGGCCTTAAGTGAAATCCTAGTCCTGCATTACATGAGCTCAAATTAAGACAACAAGAACAACCACCTGCTATAAATTATTTCAGTGAATTTCTAGGTACAGGGAGCCAACTACCAATCTCTCACTGGATTAGTACAACTCAAAACCTCTTCCTGAAACCCCCCAAACAAAGCAAACCCTGCTGCAACTCCACTCCTCCCAGCTCTCTGAATTTACACACACCCCAGAACTCCTGACACGGGTCTCACTGCAAAAATTGACTGCAAGCTCCTGTGATACAGCAACTTTGTCTCCCACTTCACAGCTACATGCCTGTTGCTGGGTCTATTTTCCAGAACCTATTACCTCACTGCTAAAGAACTTTCCATGATTTCATCGGTTTTAATAGTAAGGTACAGTTACTCAGTAACATCCACTCCTACAGCAATACTGATTCTGTCCACAGTCAGATACTGCAATAACTGTAAAGCCAATCTTTTATTTGAACACTGAAATATATATATATATATGCTGGTTAAATTAGTTAGCATATAGCCACTTCATCAGCCACTTCACACACGCTACCTTTGTCCCCAATTAGCTTTACATACAGTGCGACATTCTCATAAACAGTGGTGTAATGTTAACATTGGTTTTCAAATACAATTATTTATGCAGAAAATGACACCTGTGTGACAAGTGTTACAATCTAACAGGACATGCAGAAGATGACACATTGGCCAGAGCTGAACAAAACAAAAAAGTCATTCTTACCACCTATGTAATACATTAAGCACAAATGTTTTAGGTGAAGACAAGCCTGGTCGATATGAACTGAATATAAAAAAAAAAAAAAAAATTAAAACAGTAGTTAAACAGCTGTAAATCACATCAACTCAGCTTTTAAAAACAGCTCTTGACTTCCACCAAAAAGATACCCCTCAAAATTGATACTACAAAAAAGAAAGGCAAAACACTGTATGAGAACAAATCGCACTGCATAGTAAGGTGAGGGTGGGATAGCTAATACAGTTAATGAGAGCTTCATACCAACCACCACTGACACACTCCTCCCAGTAAACGCTCTCCCTCCCTCAGACAAGCCTCCTCCCTGCTATGCTGGTTTCTCACACCTTGAGCAAGTCAGTACTCAACATTCCCCCAGAGCAAAGTGGGCCATTTCCATAGGTGCTGGCACACACGCAAAGCAAACCGACTGAAAAGGCTCTGCTATTTCCAATTTTCACTCACAATTGTAGTATCTGCAATCACAAAGTAATGCAATTTGGCAAAACACTACAACTACAGACATCAATTTTCCAGCTATGGAGCTGAGAAATTTGGCATGAAATGCTCCAGAACAAGCTACACAGCTACACATGTTCTCTGTCCATATTGAGGTCAGAACCTTCACTCAGTCAAGGAAATAGTGGTACCACTTCAATATCCCTGGACAGAAAACTTCATTTCAAGCCAATTAAATACTTTCACCTGCAATTCTTTACATTAAGTTTCAAGTTCAAAATATATATCTATGGAATAAGTTTTGTAATGTATAGAGCAGGACTTCCTCTAATTGGAATTATTAGAAAAATTGTGGGTTTAGAAATTGGCAGATGGGGAGGGATTGGCAGTGTAGAGCAGCAAAGAAAACAAGTCTTCCTTTTTAAAATCAGTAGAACATCTCTGAAATTCTTCACTGGGAAAAAAACAATTTATTCATAATCATGTTAGCACTTTGCAAAAATATATATAAATATCTATATGCATTTCCTATAAAAGGCACACAGCTCTTCTTTGCATGCAAACTGATCCACACCTAGATTGTGGATCTGGGAAGGCTTACAGTATGTACATTTAGGAACAGCATCATTTTAATTTTCCCAATCCCTTACAGTGTTATATAAATGAACAGCAGATATTCAACCTGAATACTGTTAGAAATTTAAACCTGTAAAACCTCAGGTTATTATCCTAAAGTAAGCTGATGATGACTCCTGTTTCAGCATATTTAGAAATGAACTCAACCATACTCATAAAGAGAGGAAGAGTTAACAAACAATTCACTGGCAGAAGGATACATAGGATTTAGTAGAGTCTTGTGTGCAATTACTGACATATACTTGATGAAAATAAGCAAATTATTTACTGTGCATCAAATTGTAGGTATTGAAAGCAAATTTCAAAGTAGTTTCAATTATTACAGGTACTTATGGTCTTTATCAAACGTTTCAAAACACATACTTACTTGGGAAACCAATTTAATCCAAGATGTTCTGTTTTGGAGTACAATATTCTTTCCAACATTTCATAAAGTGGTCTCCATGGTAACTCTAAATCATCCCTGGAAAGCAGTTCTTTTTTCCTAGTAAAAAAAACCCCAAAATACCAAGCTAAAAACCACCAATAACGAGCACTTTAGGATCAAACATTTACATCAACAGACTGCACATCAGAATACCCCAGATCACTGCTCTGAATTATCCTTATTTCCAGTGTTTGGCACAAACTACAGGAAGGCCAGGCAAGGAAAAAAGCCAGCCACTTGCAGCATGAACAGTAGCTGTCTAGTGGACTAGAAGTCTAAGTGAAATAAACATTGTGTGAGGCAGTCTTCATTATCTCCCTACTTGAGATTAAATCTTAACACTTGGATCTCTGAGATGTTTTCTTTCCCTAAAGGCAAAAAAACCCTCAATCCCAACTCCAAAGCTCTGAAAGGGTAGAGGTGTTTGTGTAATGACAACTCTGCTTTAACCAACATCATGTGCACAGGGGAGATTAAGTAACCTGGCACAGAACACACTATTACATTAAAGTATACAAGAGCATTAAGCAAGAGAAGTGATCAACTTAGAGACAGAAGTTCCAGTACTCAGCAGACACTTGCACTTACTTTAACAGGTTTATCAAGAGGCGAGCAAACCCCTGCATCATGCTGATCTCCAGTTTTGGGATTGTTACCAACTCATACAACAGTTTGATGAAAAGCACGTGATCTTCTCTGCTGAATTTTCTTCCATACAACCGGATATATCTACAAATAAAACACAAGATGAGTCAGAGGTATTTTTCAGCGTTTCCATTGTGTTAAAACCTGAGCCAGACTCCACCTGACTTGCTGTTCACTGAAACAAAACTAAAACCTGGCTCACACATCCACCTGAATGTGTACAGCAAAGGAAGACAGACAACTCAAACTACAGAAAGAAAAAGAACAACTCAATAGCTTACAGAATTCTGGTATTCTACAAATCCCATAACTTCATGCTTGTACCAGATACCACAAACACAAGGCTCATTATTTTGCCTTGGCTCAAAACTTACTAACCAATAGATTTAATACTTCCATATCCCCCTGTATTTGTCTTAAAAAAAACCAACCCAAAGCACAAGAGCTGCCACAAGCAACATTTTTGTATGCCATCCTTTTCACCTGGGGTACTTAAGAGGACATGACAGAAACCAGAAACTAATAAACTCACTAAATTTCAAGAAAAGTCCAAACCTGACATCTTCCCGTGAGGCTGAACAACCAGTCTGGACACTAAGCTTTGCTGGTGGTGCATTTAACCACTATCCCTTATATTTACTATTTTAAGCAATGCAGATCTATTAGAACTAACTCTGGAAGCAGCACTTGATATTTTCCAGTTTAGATTAAATAAAGGAATAAATCTAAAGTTTTAAAGGATAATTTGCACCAGTAATACCTGTATAGGGTCTAGTGCAGCACTTTGTATCACACAACTACAAATTACTATTCAACTGGGAAGCACACTTCCCTTTTTCTTTTACTGCTCCAACTGTTCTTAAAGATTCCTAAGGAACCTTAGGAATACACTGCCCCCCAAGCAGCTGCTAGGACAAGGCATACAAGATATGAACCCCTGCAGAACAATTTTTTTAGAAGCCTGTTGTTATTTAAGATTTAGCAGAGGTTGGATTGATTTGTTGCTAAATACATAGATACCCCCCAGCTGAGCATCACAGCTTGTTCTGGTAAGGTGAAGAATGCCAGAGCTCTCGTTCTTATTTGGTATGCAGGGCAGCACACACTGCAGAGTCCTGCCCTGGAACTGCCATGTGAAAAGATGAAGGAAAGCTCACCATAGGATGCCTCCTCAAAAGTTATAGAGGCCAGGCCATTTTCAAGGGGTGAACATCCCTATCCCTTGCTGAGAGGGAGAAGTGACTATTTCAGACCTGGAATTCAGATCCCTTAATAAAACACACTTACACAAAGCACACTTCACAGTGACAAGAGAGCACGAGGGATTTGGATTCAGCTGCACAAGTACTTTTTGCTGTTTCCCCACATCCCTTTTTCTCCATCTAAAAACAAGATTATCTCCAAATGTTCAGGATCACCCACAGCCAGCAATTTTACCAAAAGGACTGAGTTTCCTTAAACACACATATACCAAGTCCCCTTGCTCCTTCCTCACTTCTCCCAACCTTCTTCCTCTGTCTTCCCTTGAAGAAACAGTTACAGGGCTCTGGCAAACCAATAATCAATCTTCAAGAAAAAAATTTAAAAAACACCCAAAACAATCCACCCAACTCCACAGCACTCCTTCCCACTTCCCCTCTCCTTTTCCCATTGATTTCAAGGGGGACTTTTGACATTTGACAGGCACTATTTTCACTAATGCTCATTTCAAGGAGTTTTATTATTTCAAATACAGAAGCAAACACTGAAAACACAGGATAACCCACTCCTGTGCCACAGGAAGCCAAATTATCAGGATTGGCCAGAAACACCATCTGCCTATAGAATTCCACCATCAATCACTGAACATGCATAAGATGGACACACAAAAAGAATCCTCAGGAAAAAAAATATATAAAAGGGGACACTTGATTTTTGTGAGGATAAAACTTAATCATGCTTCTTTTAATCATAGTATTTTACCTCCTGAAAGCATACACTGCTGAACACAATGTGAAAGTTTGGGAGCTTTTTCAAGATAATTAGGGTAATAAACAGGACAAAAAGTGTGTTTTAATTTTTTTTGGCAGCAGTACACATCTGGGAAGGAAACCAGCAACACCAAAGGCTCATTTCACTGTGGAACAGAGGGCTGTGAGGTAAAGTCCAACCTTTAGTAACTGCCAATTCATTATCTTTCACTTATACACACTTGCTTGTACTTCTCCACTCTTGTAATACCAGGCATAAAGTAACAGAATACCAGATTAATTTCTTCATGTATCAGAAAAAGAAGAAACTGCAGAAGCCTGAAAATAAGTTTTATCTCCAAAGCAACACTATGTGATTCAGCTGATCTGTCAGCATTGAGACAGACAGACACACACTAAAAAAAAAAGTTTGGCTGGTTACTTTTCTTGTCATTTGCCTACAGCAGTTTTATTATACAAAATGCTGTTTAATTAAGACACAGGAGGAGTAAAGTACACAGACACATTGTGCTGAGCACAAAGGTGTCGCTATGCCAGAGAAGCAGAACTAGACATCCAA
>VXBZ01003009.1:0-10485 GCA_013399135.1 Heliornis fulica
CCAGGGTCAAACCACCACAGCATTATGTGAATCTCTTGTGGTTATGGTAAGTGTGGTCATACTTCTACACTGCAATATTGCTTTTCTCCATTGTATCCATAAAACCCACAGTAATGACATATTGAACCTACACATGGGTTTTAAATAAGCTTTTTAAAAAAAAAAAACACACTCTGCAGGCAAGTGTCTTTCCATCACACATACACAAGAAGCATGACTATCACAATTACAAAGCCTTATGCTGCCACAAAAAAAAAAGGACTGCAACACATTAAAGGAAGGTCTGCTTGAGCAAGCAGGGTCCATGCAGCAAAGACAAGCTCAACTCAAGTTTGAGTCAGGAATAGTCTAGGAGTGTAACATATCATATACTTGAAGTACTTCTAAAATGGATACCACTACAGCAACAAAACTGAGCTTTATAGCACTACAGCAAAGGCAGTCTCTACCTTTCCCCAAGCAATAAATTGTACCAGCAGAAGCACAGGGTTTTGGTTTTGTGAGGTGGTGGATCCCCCCCCCTTCTCCTAGCATAGCTGCATGAAGGGCACTCACCCAGGTCAACTGTGCTATGAAGGGATCCTAACTTTTGACAGCCACAGCTGTCAAGAAAATACAGTACTATGTATTAATTCAGTGATAGCCTCCGAGAACAAATATGCACTTCATTTAAAACTGTGTGCTAACTCCTGGCATATTCACCAATTTGGCCAAGTGAAACAGTCATTTCCTAATTTTCATTCCAGACTCTTGTATTTACTCACAAAGTGCTTTCATGTTTAGACTTTTACTAAAGATACTTGGTTTGAAATAAATTAAAACATATATATAATACAACAACTGCATAAAACAGCTTAAAAGGTTTGCTTTAGGAGCTTGTGCTTCTTTTTTAATAAACTTAAAGTAAATACTTCATGCGTGATTGAAACAGAAACACTATAAAGATATCAATAAGTTAGATGCAAATAGAATTTTGAAGCCAACTTCTATGGAGAAAAATCTTTAAAAACTTAAGTAATGCTAATTATTATGCTAGGAGAATATAATTAAACTTCAAAATAGGCTAGTGGACAACTTCACTGCTTAATTAAGAAGATCATTCGGACATAACTAATGAGTTACCTTCCTGTTATTTAGGCATTTTTTATTACATACTAAATGAAGTTAGAGAAAGAAGCAAGATTACATGAAGATTTTTAGCAGAACTATAGACAGAAATTTAAATTCTTTCACTTGAAATGAGATGCCATGATAAAGTTGACTGAATCTTTCTTAATGTTCAGGCAGGGAAAAAAAGTTGTTCCATTTAACTACCATTGAACTGAAACATACATGTCTCCTTCAGAAATCAGATCCTACATTCACTGTTTATAGTAAGGCTGTTAGAATCTATGCATTAAAATGTACTTTGTCCAGTAACTGGACTTTTCCATAGTACAATAGTAAACATTTACATAATTTCCATTACTCACACTGCATTTATATGGTCACTAAACATGCCCTTACACAAACTCAATGTTAAATTTTCCTCAACGCTACCTATTCAACTGTATTATAGGGAAGCACTTCTGCTCTCCACTGAATGTACGTCAGTTAAATTTGCTTTCATGGTTACTCCTTTCTGCTTCACAAGAACTATATCACCAGCAAGAGCCTTTGCCAACACTAATGGCACAGCTACCTATCCAAATTACACAAGAATTTCCTACATCAGGACCCAGACTACTCAAGTGCTCCATGATTCCCTTGCTAAGCAAAGTAAAGGCCTGTCAAAATAAAAGAATCATTTCAGTTGGAAGAGACCTACAACAATCATCTAGCCCAACTGCCTCATCAATTCAAGGACGACCAAAAGTTTATTAAGGGCATTGTCAAGATGCCTCTAACACTGACACACATGGGGACATCAACCACCTCTCTAGAAAGCTTGTTTCAGTGTTTGACCACCCTCTCTAAAGAAATGCTTCCTAGTGCCCAGTCTAAACATCCCAGGCACAGCTTTGAACCATGCCCACACATCCTGTCACTGGATATCAAGGAGACGAGATCAGGACCTTCACTTCTCAAGTAGCTGTAAGGAGTAATGAGATCATACCTGTGAGACTAAAAGACTCAAACATTGTGGCTGGAAAGTTACTGTCTACTTGAATAGCAAGGGGTAGGCACAGGGGAGGGGCTGGTCAGGGAAGCTGAGGTGGAGGTGCTGCTTGCGTTCTGGTCACCATATATGGTCCTACAGAGTTCATTTGAGGAAGGGCTTATGACCATCCATCCAAAACACCCCTTGAGACCACCATCACACAGTGATACCTGTCTAGAAGACCAAGAACATTCAGTAACGAGCCATCAAGGGGTGTAACTAGAGACAGAGACTAGATTATAAAAGATACAAAGCCACATTTGGAGCAACATACATGCCCAACACCAGAGGATTGCCCTGTTTGTCATTGTAAGAGATATCACAATCTTTGGATCTATTTCTTTTCCCTCTTATGTTTCAATAAGAGGCTACACTGCCTATCATTATTCTTTCCAAGTTCTGGTTGCTTCTACCATAAATAAAATGCTTAGCTAATTGTTTGGTGGCGTTTCCCCTTAATTTAACCCAAGGGAATCATGAACCTGCTAGGGCTCCCTGGGCTACCCAGGTTGAATAGTGACAATGCCTCAGCCTCATTTTCTCCAAACTAGAAAAAGCCTAGAGTCCTTAGCCACTCCTCACAGGACATGCCCCTTCACCAGCCTTGTTGCCCTCCTCTGGACATATCCAAGGGCCTTAATAAATACTTCTAAATTTTGTGACCCAGAATTTCACACAGTACTCAAGGTGAGGCTGAACCAATGCTAAACACAACAGCAACAATGCCCCATGCCAGTCAGTGTTTAAGTGGCATTTGGACAATGCATTTAATAATGTAATTGACCTGTTTTGTACCATGTTTTCATTATTTATGCACAGCCTTCTAAAGGAGGCTCACATAATGTTAAAAAATCAACTAAAGGTATTTTCAGCAATAGCATTTGTTTGGAATGCAGAAGGGCTTCAGAAGCAGTAGTCAACACTTCAGTTACATTTATTTATACATATTTCCTTTCTTCAAACTGACCCATGCCAACATACACCCTCTTTTGAAGCTACGCGTGTAAAAAAAAAAAAAAAAGCTTTTTTTGCTGTCACAATTACTCATTGGGACCTATTCCACTACTGAAAGCAAGCAAAGCCAAGCTCACACTGCCAGCCAAACTAAAAAAGCCCTACTTCTGGTTTTGCCAGTCGAGAGGAACTACAGGTGTGCCTCAGACATTTGGCATTAGTGAGAAAACCAAAGGATTAATCTTAACATAATTTGGTTAAAAAAAAATAATTCTTAAGATGAACTTCAGCTAAGCAGAAAGGAGGGCGCTTAACCCAACAACAGAACTTCCCTTCGCAAAGTAGAAGGTACGTTTGCAGACTGACCAAA
Organism: Heliornis fulica; assembly: GCA_013399135.1. Taxonomy (NCBI): domain Eukaryota; kingdom Metazoa; phylum Chordata; class Aves; order Gruiformes; family Heliornithidae; genus Heliornis; species Heliornis fulica. Next base: position 3,465 of record VXBZ01003009.1, read on the forward strand.
AGCGAAATCCGCTGTGGACAAAGCTAAGGGGTAGCCCAGCAGCACCGTGGCCACCGCCACAGCTTGGCGCGGCTCAGCTCCACACGGCGCTGCGAACAAAAGACAGCCACGGCCGAGCCACCGCCGGGGCCGTCTTGCCCAGCACAGGACTCCGTCCCGCCCTGCCCCCCCGATTGTCTGGCCAGCGGTGAGAAGCAATAGTATCTTTTGTCTAAGTCTGCTTTCAGAGGCGGAGCGGAACAGAAATCTGAAAAGAACACATGAAAATGAGAACGAAGTGCCCAGCAATAATCATCATCATCGCCGTCACCGCCGCCACCTCCTCCACCGCGAGACACCCAGGCCACTCAAAGCGCAAGCGCACCACCCCACCCCCAATAGAAGTTTTCCGGGGAAGCTATAAGCCCCTTTCACCCCAGGACCACCACTAAGAGGGTGGAGGGCATCAACCTCTAGAGGCCTTTAAAACAGGCAACGAGGAGTTAAACAGAGGCGCCATTCTGGTGCAGGTTAAGAACGGCAGCAGGCTATGGCCGTCCGGTGCAGAGGCAGCGGCAGAAGGGGAGGGGAAGTATTATTCTATGAGAAGGAAAGAGTAGTGCTTTCCTCCTCACCTCGCTGTTGTCACGCAGGGGATCATCCTGAAGTAAGTCGTAGGCCCCTCCTCGCTGTCGCCCAGAACCAGAGATATTTCCCCTCCCCCCCCGACGGGGTTCGCGCCCCCCATCGCTGCCTTAGAAATGCCTTTGTTCGCAGATTCTCCCCGCTCCTGGGGTCTCGCACCCTGTTTCGTTTCACGCCGCGGCGCAGATCGCCGTCTTCCCCCGCCAGCCGCCTTCTGCCGATTCCTTTCCACCGGTTGCCCCGGGGGGAGGGCCGACCGAGGCACCTCCTCGCTATTTGGGCTCAAGATACAGTTACCAAGGGTGGGCGCGAGGAGGGAGCGGAGACAAACACAGAACGAGCACGATACGTCTAGAGTTATAGGGGGAAGGGGGAGCGCAGTGTGCCCGGGCCAGTAGCTGCTGGCGGGAGCCATAAACGTGTCATGGATTGGGGCAAAGAAGTTATTCCGTGTCCGAGCACAAGAGGGAGAAGGCTGGTGGAGTAAATTGTCCGGCCCAAATTAAAGCATAGGAGCGAAGGGCTCCTGCAGGCCGAAGCGCTGAGGGGGGGAGGGGAAGGAAGGGAGAGCGCGCAGCTCACCAGCCACACCGACAGTCCCCCAAGGACCGCTCGGAACGCGCCAAGGAGGCAGGGTGGCTCCAGCCATCAGTACCGCGCAGAGAGGGAGACAGCTCCCAGGATAGTAGGCGGGCAACACGCAGGGGTAGACTCGCAGCTGAGGAGGCTAGCGGCACCCTGCTCAGGTGGCCGCAGCCCATGACTCACCGACTTGGAGGACATTATCGACACAGCCGTCGTCTAGGAGAACAATGCCCCTGCGGAAGGGCAAACGGTTTTCGGCAGCGTCCGCACTCCCACTGAGCGCGGTACCGCCCCCCCCGGGGAGGGCGGCGGTGGGGTCCTCGATACTGGTATTGAAAGAAGAGTACATGCAGATCTCCTTTTCGCTGCGGGGGAAAGACCAGTAGACGATCCTGCGCTGCACCGGCTCCGGGATCCGCTCGAAACGCTCCTCTACCTGTTGGAAAGGCCATTTCTCTGCCACCTTGCGAGCCGCGATATCCAATAAGGACTCGGGGCTCTGGGTCTTGCCGAGCGGCAGTAGCCCTAGGGCTGCAGCTGCTGCTGAGGAAGGCCCAGCACAGAGCGCTCCGCTGCCGAGTCCGATGGTACCCGCATATTGGCCTAGTCTGCATCCCAAACCATAACCAGGCCTACAGCAAAGACGCTTTGTAGGTGGTGGAAGCTGACCACGCTCCGCCATGATCACACCGCTTCTATACGACTAGCGGAAGTGGCTGTACCCTATAAATGGCACGGGGAAGGCAGTGAGTGGTCACGAGCCATTCCAGTCACGCCCCTTCTTCTCTTACACGGTCGCGGGGCGGTGCTGGCCGCCTAGCCCACGGTGGTGGGCGGAGTCTTATACGAATCGGTGTCACAAACATAAATAGAACAGCCCGAGGCTTTGATAGGGATGGGTATGTGTGCTTTTGGTGTGGGTAAAATGTGCCCCTTCCTTCCCTTCCCCCCTTGTGAGTACCTCGTGAGAAAAGGGGGCGTGGCTGGCGGTGCCTCCCTAAACAAATGTAAGGAATCCAACGTGGGAGTGGGGTTGTTATGGACTTAATCCGGTCGCTTCAGCTGGAAAAGCCAGTAAGCGAAGGAGACTGCATCCTGCAGCCGGGAAACATAGTAATGGCTGAGGCAGCTACCCTCGCCCGCGGAAGCAGAGCGATTCCCGCTTTTCACTGGAGCTCCGTGCAAATTGAGAGCTGTTGGGAGGCGGCAGAGGCGCCTCAGAGGACACGTAGGAGGCGCCTATAGGTGGTATAGGCTCCCGTCTCAAAGGCGGACGAGTGTAAGCCAGGGTGTTGTTGTCGGGGTACTGCTCCCCTAGGGCAGGAGTCGAGGTGGCTGACCCGAAGCATGCCCGCAACAAGCCCTTGAGGCTGCTCAGTGAGGTTCACCCCAAATCTTTCCCTTCTATTAGAGTCACTAAGATGGTTATGGCTGTTGGACTGCCTGGCGTGTGCTGGCTTGCTGGTCGTGCACAGTGTAGGTGCGTTTGTGCACGGGCTGGTCCCTGGTAGTGATGGCTGCATTCTGGTGAGGGGTATATGTGACTGGCTTGCTTTGCAGATGATCCAGCTTGGAACTGCTCTGGTGTGTGTATGAAGGGCTCCGTGTCATGACCCACAGTGAGTAAATCGAATGCAATTTATGTATTGTGTTTACTGTGGTATCAAAAAGGTCTGTATAAAGGCTAGTGTTGGCCATCTGTCCTGATTAAATTTTAGAAAGGAGTGTGGTGTATAACACAGTTGCTGCAGAGAGCAAAGTGAGGATTTTCTTTATTTTTCTAAGTTCATTTTAAAAAAAATACCACTTGGGATCATACCAACTCCTCAAATTAAATAGCCTTTCTGAAAAAGAGTAGTTAAAAACTATAAATGAGCTGCAACGACTGGCTGAGGATAGAGGACTCCTGCATAGCATAGAGAAAATGCCAAATGCTTATGGCAGGGAATTCTCTCTGCAGTTACAGCCACACTGTTAATTTAAAATAGGATGAAAATAATATGCCATTCCATAGGATTAGAACTACCAAATAAAAATTATGCCATCTCTTTTATAGAGTGAGACTTCAATGTATCACTTTAGAACAATCAGTATTTTTAATTAATTAACTTTTTGGAACCTTAGCTTAAAAAAGGCGTTAAAAGTGACAGAAATGCTCATTTTACTTTGATTTCATAAAGAACAGCCTTTCGTATTAGTGGGAGCTGTAATTTGAGTATAATTTTTATATATACTAGTAAGCTTTTACACAGTATCATTCACTTGTAATTTCAACAGATAGAGATTTTTTTTTTTATAAATCTCTATATATAATCTTTTTTTCCTTTTCTGCTGTCAGTTGCTTATACTAAAAAAGCATTTTTAACCAAGGAGTTTAAACTGCAGGCTACAGATAGGGACTGAACTGTGTTCCACAGTTCATTTTCTGTATGTACTACAAAGGTATTTTTCCTTTGGGATCATCAGAGCTGCCTTCTGAATAGGAAAAAGTACAAAGTGATACATCTCCTTCTAGTTATAGACTGCACAAAGAAGTTACAGATGCCAGTTTGATAAATCCACAGATACCTTCCTGGGATACTAACTGGCATCTTCATCATTTAAGGCATATATTTTTACAAGTGATTGTGGTCGTTCTACCTGGGCTGGAGGCTAGATGCCCACCAAAGCCACTCTGTCACTCCCTCTTAGCTGGACAGGGGAGAAAATATCTATTGAGAGGCTTTGGAGTCGAGATAAGGACAGGGAGAGATCATTCTGCAATTAGCGTCATGGGTAAAACAGATTACACACAGGCTAAAAATAAAAATAGCATCTAACTTATTATAGTACACACAGAGAGAGCAAAAGCAGAATAAGATAATGAGAAATAAAGCCAGATCTTAAAACACCTCCCCCGTCCTTATTCACAGACTGAACTTTATTCCTTAGTTTTCTCCCTCCTTCCCAGGGGAGGGGGGGAATGGAGAATGGGGGTTTCTGTCAGCTCCTCAGGAGTTGTTTTCCTTGGGGAGGGGGGAGGGGTGTTCTACAGAGTTTCTTACATCTACTCACCCACTTCTTTGTTGGCAAAAGTCATATACTTGTATTTTTTTCACTGAAATATGATTCACAGAAGCTCTATAACTGTTACTGATTGGCTCGGCCTTGGTCAGAGGTGGTCTGTCCTTGAGCCAGCTGGTATTTAAACTGTTGAGCCTAGGGGAAGCTTCCAGCTGCTTCTTGCAGAAGCTACCCCTGCAGTCCCTCTCCTCCTGCTTCATCCAACAGAACCTTACCACACAAAACCACAAAAGTGATCTACTGAATTAATATACTGAACTCTGGCGACATTTTAGAGGTATTTGGGGGCCTGAAAGCTACAGGTAAGAGATGAATCACAGACTGGTCTGGGTTGGAAGGGACCCCAAGGATCATTGAGTTTCAACCCCCATGCCACAGGCAGGGCCACCAACCTCCAGGCCTGGATCTACACAAGGTTGCCCAGGGCCCCATTCAACCTGAATGTTCCTCCCGCAGCCTTCTCTTCTCCAGGCTGAACAAGCCCAGCTCCCTCAGCCTGTCCTCATAGAGGAGGTGCTCCAGCCCCCTNCCTTATCACTACCTACAATTACCTGAAAGGAAGTTGTAAGAGAGGTGGGTGATGGTCTCTTCTGTCAAGTGACAGGTCATAGGACAAGGGGGAATGGCCTCAAGCTGTGCCAGGGCAGGTTCAGATTAGATGTTATGAAAAAGTTCTCCACCAGAAGGGTTGTTGGGATGTGGAACAGGCTGCCCAGGGAGGGGGTTGAGTCACCATCCCTGGATGTATTTAAAAGACAGATAGACGAGGTGCTTAGAGATATGGTTTAGAAGAGGACAGGGTCAGTTGGAGATGATGTTCTTGAAGGTCTTTTCCAACCTTATGATCCTGTGATTCTGTACTATCCAATGTCAATACCAATAAATCAGTGCCACGAGAGTACTGGCTCCCTGTTGGGGAATCAAACCCAGGTCTCCCGTGCGAATGGTGAGAATTCTACCACTGTATCAACTGAGTACAATATTGCAGAAGTATGTATCTCAACCTGTGCCCATACCAATGTACCAAATATCAAAGTGCTCCACTTGCATTGACCAGAAGTACAAAGGCTTATAAAAGTGTTGTACCCACTGTTTACCCTCAGGCACTAGTAACCTGGTATATGTGCTGTGTGTAAGACTTCCCCTATGGCTTATGGGAACCCCTCAATGATGGGTCTCAAACTTCAGAACAGAAACCCAAAAAGTTTTAAAGAATACCTTATTCTTTTGGATGGTCCTTGTCTGCTCCCAGAGTGATCAGAGTGAGGCAAGGAGTGCCTCCAGGAAATCTCAGGGGTACCCTGGGGAGTCCTGTTCTCAGTGGATGCTGCAGCTGAGCAATGACTGTCTTATCTGGGTCACCAGAAACGATGTCAGGAAAAGCCAAAATCAAGACCGAATGTCTTGGTGACTATTAAGAAGGTATTCTTTATTGCAGCGCTGAACGCACAGGGAATCATTCCTTCTCCCAACCCTGTTAGTAAAAAGCAGCTGCTTGCACATTTTTTCCTCTTAAATATGATTCCCAGAGTTGCTATGACCATTGCTGATGGGCTCAGCCTTGGTCAGCAGCAGGTCTGTCCTTGAGCCAGCTGGTATTTACTCTGTCTGATCCAGGAGAAGCTTCTAGCAGCTACTTTCAGAAGCCACCCCTGCAGCTCCCCCCTCCTCCACCAGAATGCTGCTTCACAAAAACACCACAAGTATATTGATGACCTAATTCTATGGGGCAACTCATCAGAAGTTTTTGAGAAAGAGAAGAAAGTTTTCCAAATTCTGCTAAAACCTTGTTTCTCTATTAAACTAGGTAAAGTCAAGGGACCTGCACAAGAAATCAATTTCTTAGGAATAAAATGGTAAGATGGATGTCATCAGATTCCAATGGTTGTTATCAATAAGATACTACTTTATCTCCACCAATCAAGAAAAAAGAGACACAAGCTTTCCTAAGCATTGTGGGCTTCTGGCGAATGCATATCACAAACTACAGTCTCTTTGCGAGACCTCTCTACCATGAAACCCAGAAGAATGATTTCCAATGGGGCCCTGAGGAGTGACAAGCCTTTGAACTAATCAAAAAAGGAAGTAGTCCATGTAGTACCCCTTGGGCCAGTCCTTGCAGGACCAGATGTAAAATATGTGATGCAAGGTGGAAGGCTACTGTATGGAGTCCTACTAATAAGTCACCAAAGTCTTCCCCTCCAGACCCTTCCCCATCCCTGTTGCTCTCCTCTAGACACTCGAATAGTTTTATGTCCCTCTTGTGCTATGGCACCCAAAACCACACAGTACTCATGGTGAGGCCACACCAGCACAGTGTAGTGTGGGACCATCACCACCCTGGACCAGCTGGCAATGCCATGGTGGATGCAGCCCAGGATACAGTTTGGCTCTCCTGGCTGCCTTGGCTCATGGGTAATTTGGTTTTGAGCAAGACCCCCAAATCTCCCTCAGCTTGTCTGATTCCCCAGCATCTGATCCCCTCATCTGTATGAGTAGCCAGGGTTGCCCCTTCCCAGGTGCAGAATCCAGCACTTGCCCTTGTTAAACTGGGGTGAAACCACGACAATACCCCAAAATCACTGCCTTTTTCCCAAAGGCCCCCTCCTTGATTCCCTCATTAAAGGGACCAGATGACTCAAAGTATCCAGCTCACTTTCCAGGACAGCCCGTCCTGGTAAAACTCCCCAATGTAGGAAATGTACCCCTAGTGCTAAAGACCCCACTACATACATATGTGTGGGTAGCC
>VXBZ01003011.1:21278-36856 GCA_013399135.1 Heliornis fulica
AAAAAAAGCCAAAAGTGTTTTGCCAATACTTCAAAATCAGTATCTGAGGACTAAAATGTAGTAAGTGAATTCATTAGAAGTGCCCTGGTCATTGCTCTGGAAGAGAAGGAATCATTTTATCTTGCAGTCGTAGGTCACACAGATAAATTTTTGCTTTTTTATGTAGTACTTAAAATATCCTGACTTTGCTGAGGTGTTATAACTGTCAATTTTCCCTGTTTTCCACTTTGTATTATGGTATTTTTGTATTTGTCTAAAAAAAGAAAAATAAAAAAAACCCCAAGAACAGCTCAGAAAGAAAACTCTTATTTCATGAGACAGACAAGGAAGAGATGGATATAAATCTGTATATCCAGAGGAGATAAGATGATCATAAAAATGTCAATACACACCATAACCCTGAACACCTGACATGGAGATACAGGACAGTTACAGATTATGACAGCATAAATGGCATTAAAGTCTATGACAGATCTATGCTAAATCTCAAATTATACTTCACACAGTAACCTCTCTCCCTCTAAAAAAACAACCCCAAAACCAAAACCAAACTGAGAGCAATCTGTGAAGGCTTAACTTTAGTCCTGATTTTATTTAATTAAAATACAGAATAGTTCAAAGTCAAACACTGTGTGATGTTACTTTGCTTTCATGAAAGGAATTATAGAAATGTCCTATAGAAATGTCACTCTATCTCACTGTATTTAAGAATTAACTACCGTAGTACAGCCACAAGAGTTGAATATATGTACTGATGTGATCAACCCCATCAATTACTACTCACCAGCAGTTAATGCAAAGCACTCTTGAGAAAAGAGACTCAAAGACAAAGGAATAAACACATTATTTAAAAAGGGGTTGCATTTAATACTAGATTTTTTTTTTCCATTCTAAGAGAACCTTATACTACAGTATTTTCTTTTTAATAATAATAGCCTTTCATTTAAATGATGCAATCAGTATGCCACAAGCGGTTTCTTTCTTTGGTGGGAGGAGTTAGCAGCTCCAACATTCAATTGACCTGTTTCCAAATAATCTACAGGAAAAAATGAAGATTAAGTCCTCTAACAAGAGCAGTTTTCACAGTCTAGCATACAAAGAGAAGGATTCGGTAAAAAGATGAGAGGGCAAGCCGCATTGTGCTGGCTCACTTAAATCTTATTTCCAATTCACTAAATGTGTTATTTGACTTGGCAAGTGAGCTGGTATGTGTATTAGATCAGCAGGGAGCCTAATCAAGGAGATGCCAAGTTTGCTGCAGCTCCTCTGTGCAGCATTAGCCTCAACTAGTGACCTTAAGCAAAGTGGGTGGTTGAGCCCAAAAGAGAATAGCATTAACTTTTGCTTGAAGTTCAGCCTGATTTGAAGTCTCCCTTTGTGTGTTACTCCAAAAAAAAAAAAAAAATGCAAAAAGCATTCAACAGAGCTGAATCTAGTCTGCTCAGCACCATCTTCACATGTAAGGCTTTATAGAAGCCTGCCTCCATTAATGCTGACACATGCAAAAGAAATGAAAAGCATTAACTCAGCTAAGGCGCTTGATTTTGCAGCTGCAGAACAATTCACTTTGTAACCCAGTAACTTGAAGTTCTTTTTTTTTTAAAAAAAAAAAAAAATCCAGATAAACTGCTAATTTTTTAATTGTCACAAGTCTTGTCTAATTTGAAAAATTTCTCAAATGACAACAAAAAACATACAAAATGTGAGTGTTACATTATTTGTTTATACCCTAGACATTTTTGCTAGACATTTTGTATAAAATTTTATTTATTCTTTCAAATTTACAGTCCCAGAGGGTAGTGTAAGTGTCCACTTTCCATTTTTTCTGAGCTGTATTTAGTGTCTAGAGCTCTAAGAAAACCCCAAACTTTTTCCACACAAGGACATATTTTGGCCTTAAAAGTATTTAAAAGAATACACTTCTTAAACATTCTAAGAGATAAGCATTGTGGTTTTTTTAGACTTAGGATTTGGAAGCTTTTGCCTTTCTGTAATTTCTGATTCTAATTTTAGTTTGTTGTTGTACTTGTAAGCTGTTGTTCATTACCTCTGTTTCCAGTAACATCAAAGTTTATGTAAACACCCTTTAAAATAATGTTTCTATCATAATTTTCCCAGGTGTAGCCTTTCTCTGCAATGATCTTTTAGGTTGAACATGTGTCTCAGAGAAATTATTATCAAAGTATGTGCTATAAATAATGTTAGTAGGCTCGTCTTTAAGGCTTTCAATGTTTTATTTTCTCATTCTTATTTTCACTGTTTCTAGGCTTTTAAGCTAAGTAGTAGAATCAGTTTAATATCTGATTCTCCATCAAGGGACTTTCGCTATCTCTACCAAAAAATCAGCTTCTCAATTATCCTCTAATTCCCAGTATTTTTATATATAGACATATACATACATACATACACTGCATGTATAAATGCTTTCTTGCTTTCTTCTTGAAAAAGAGATTACTCAAAAAAAAAAAAAACAATCCAGAAGTTTTCTTCAAAGGCTGGAACAGCTCCCAACTGCTTATGCACACCTCTGTCCCTGTTGTCTCAGGGACCTGCATTTCACATTTCACTGTAGCTGTGCCCTGTGCCTTGCTGTGTCCCAAGCAGGGTTATGACATGAAAGACAGTAGTGTCACACCCAGTTCATTACTCCTCTATTGAATTGCACCAGTTTTCATTGTCCAAGATTCCTCCATATTCACAGCCAGGAAAACTAAACTTGTCATGCAAAATACACCCTTTGCAAAGTCTATTCTTAAAGTCCCCTTCTCAACAACAAGTAGCACGTTAAGTAGGTTTTTAATCTAGGGAGATATAAAATATCATCTGTTTTCTGAATAGAGTATAATGGCTTCTCTCTTTGTGTAATGAACAGACAGAATAAAAGAAAAAGACACTGTTTCCCATTCATGTAGTAAGAGCTTAACGGAAAAAAATGCCAACAAAAAACCTCTATTTGAAACAATAATCTATCTTCAAGGATCTCAGTGAACTTCCTAAAATTCCACTTGCCACAGATGCTCTGTAAGCCAGAGAAAGCTAAATTTCTTGATAAAGTCAGTGATAGGAAAACTAAATGACTTTTGGCTAAAGGCTTTACATGAGTTGACCATGTGAGCCTCATTGTGTTTGTTTTATTCACCACAACGGATAAGATAATCAACAGTCTTGCAATGACTTTGGAAGTATGGAGCAGTTGTGCCATACTTGGAAGATAATTACCTAAAAAGCAAAAGAATAATGATGACAAGATCCAGACGAGTGCCAAATGCTCTTGCAGGTCACAGTTTCTTTAACATCATTTCACTCACATTTGCTTGACTCATACAATGCCTTAACAAACTTCTTTTAGGACTGCATATCATATCACAGGAATGTAAATGGGAAAAAGACAGAAACAAATGTATGTAAAGCTCTAATTTGTGATTAATTCCTTCAGCTGGCTTACAAAACCCCAGGAAGTCAAGTCTTCAACAAAAGTGTGAACCCAGTCTGACCCACAGCAGCACTACTAGGCCCCGTCAACATATCAGAAAGAGTGGTATAAAGGAAAGCCATATAAAGAGGGTAAAATGAGGGGTTAAAAGTCACACCAAACATACTGGAGAGGCCTGCAGGCTCCTCAACCTTTATACTTTAATTGGGAGGAGAAGAGTTTTTACTAAAGACTAAGTCTACAACGTAGGCCGGCAGCCCAACTGGGCAACTGCCTTGATTTGTGCAGTTTGCAGCGGTTCTCTTCTAAATTCTTCCTACAGNGGGCAGTAGCACAGCTGGCTGTCAGCTCAGCCCTTATTACCAACACCAATTATTGGTTAAAAAAGCTTTCTTTTTTTTTTTCTGGCTACATTTCTTCATACATAGCATTAGGAAAAAGAAAGGAAAACCCTAACCTTGTGATAGGTTAAAAAATAAATAAAACATGTTTATTTTTATATTTTATTGGGAAACTTCAAATAAGAGGAAGTCATGAACCATTTTATCTTTGTTTCTCATTTAAGGGAAGAATTTTTTTTTGTTTTTAAAAAAAAACATTGTAAAAAAAATAATAAATCCCTCCTCTCATGTGATCTTCCTGGCAGGTATCACACTTTGGAGAAAAATATATGTCAAAGACAGTGAGAAAGAAAATTGAGTGCAGTAACTAAAAAACATCTGTAATTCTGGATTCCTTCACAAGGAATAAGTTTAAAGAAATCAAAGCCATTTCAACGAAATAAAAATTTATTTTCCACCCAGGAAACACTTGAGTCAGAACTGGATATAAACACTAAAATACATAATCAGTGTTGGCCAAAGTTGTGTCCTGAATCATAGAAACAACTGTCATTTGAGAGAAACAATAAGCAGATTCATTTAATCAGTCCAATACTACACTTACATGGGAAAAGACCTTGGATAGTTTTTATATTAGTAACAACATCTGTTATTATATGGTAAGCATTGTTAAGAAGACTACTAGCAAATATTACCAGAGGGGATACTTTATTGAGTCTTTCTGGAACAGGATTTTTGGGCAGTGTGTTAAAAACCGTGGTATGGTAACTCATCATCACCATTATACAGGTCACCAGGCATGTAATAAGCTGTCAGACTTTGGGTTAAACATCAGTCATGGGAAAAGACATTAGAGACGTTGTACAGTGTTTTAACTGTAGATGTTAACTGCTCACGTAGAGTTAAGACACTGTATGAGGTCAACGGGATTTCTGTTAAATGCTAATAGACATATAAAGAGATTTTGGGTGGAGATCAAAATCTATAGATGTGTCTGTACACATTAAAATACTTTGCTTTGTCACAGTCTGCCCAACTTTGGTGTGAAGTGACTTGATCTACCCACAGAAGCAAAACGTGTGCCCCATCCTCTAAATACAGAAGTCAGAGCAGGACATTACCAGAGTGAAAATGTAAATGTTAACTGCAATCTGAGCAAATGACTCTGCCCTGCACTAGGATTCAGTTTGCCTGTGTTTGATCTAAACTGCCTATTTCAACTTCATAGACACTGAAGATAGATTGGGACCTCTGGGCATGAAGGACAGGTATTGTCTTTAAGGGCTGGTTTTGTCCCCTTTTCACTAAAGAACTGAAGCCATCAGTTGAGGTCAAATGCCTCTTAGCTCAAGATGAATTCCAGCTGTACAGTCTTAGGGTTCTTTAGAAAACGACATCTTCCTTCTGAGTACAGTCTGAGGGAGCTGGGTCTCTGCAGCTTGGAGGAGACTGAGGGGTGACCTCATTAGTGTTTATAAATATGTAAAGGGTGAGTGTTAGGAGGATGGATCCAGGCTCTTCTCAGGGATGGCCAGTGAAAGAACAAGGGGCAATGAGTCCAAGCTGGAGCAGAGGATGTTCCTTGGGAACATAAGGAAAAACTTCTTCACTGGAACAGGCTACCTGGGAGATTGTGGAATCTCCTTCTCCGAAGAGATCCAAAACCCTCCCGGACATGTTCCTGTGTGACCTGATCTAGGTGATCCTGCTATGAAGAGAGGTTGGACTAGCTGATCTCCACAGGTCCTTTCAAACCCCTAACATTCTGTCATCCTCTGACTCTATGTCTTGCTCATTTCCAAAGACATAAATTTGGTTTGAATTAATCATTTGATGCTTTGCTTTGTTTTGTTTTGTTTTGTTTTGTTTTGTTTTGTTTTGTTTTGTTTTGTTTTGTTTTGTTTTGTTTTGTTTTGTTTCTGATATGGAGATCACTTCTGCTTTTCCAGGGAACAGCTAGGCTTTTCTTCCTTAAAATACAAATAAATCCTTTCCATGTGTATTGTTAGCTTAAAAGTCTCAGGTGGACAATTCTCAACACTGCACTCTTGGGTCTTTCCTGAAAATGTAGACTTACATTCTGCAGTTTTTGTACATATGGAAATATATGTTTGTACTAAGTTGTAAAATACTTTTACTGGAATTCTTCTTATTTTATCACAGCCTTTGATCCAGAACAGTCCTGTACTTTGGGACTGTTGGGTGATACTTGTCCAAAAGCTGTAAGGATTGCATGAATAAGGTTATTTCTTGTTGAACATATCCAGGATTATTGCTAAAACAATATTATTCTTTAAAGAATGAGTAAGTGGACCATTTAACTTGACAGCACCTGTCATACTTCATCAAAGACAAGTTAGCGTAGTTAAGGTCACCGAAAGGAAACTATTAAAGCATAAATGTTTTCATTTCTTGTGATCTGGTACTTTTCCTACAGCACTAGATATAACTTTCAAATTGCTTAATTAAGAGTGATGCTTTCTTTCTACTCTGGTTCTAAAATGCAAGTGTTTGCCTACTATGTGTCTCTGCTCATTGCGTACATACAACGAATCAATTGATTTGTAATTAAAAAAATCTATTAATTCATAATCAAACCAATATCAAACTCCTTTTTAAAAATTATTCGCTCTATTTATTTGAAAGAAAACTTGAAACTCAGTAAACACAAACCATTTCTATGTGAATTCCTTCTATGTTTGGCCCTGATTAATCCAGGCCAAGTTCCTGAAATCTGCCATATGCAGATGAACTGCTTTGCCTTAAGCAGTCTTCCATCTGCACTCCTCCCAGGATTAGTTCATAAGATATGCAAGCCTCCACCTTTTCCCTTCCAGTTGCTATTTTTAAACAACCAAATTCTTAGTTCATTTTAAAGTATAACACTCTGAGGATGCATATAGGTTCAGCTCATAATTTAAATTTATTCGGCCATAAAGCTATGGTTCTGTTTGTACCAGTGCAGATCTACCTCAGCTTACTTTCTCTGCTATCAAATGATTTGTATTCTACTTTGAGAAATGAAGTTCAGTTTGTGAACTAGTTAGCAACCTCCCCCCCTTGCTTTNTTCTAGAAGAAAGGAGTCAGTAAACAGAAAATACTCTCTCTTCATAAATTCACATCATAAAGTAATTTCTAATAAGAAGTTCAAAAGAGGTTAGGAAATATGAAACCATTTTTGGAGTTTGGGGCATCAGCTCATTAAGGGTAATATTGCAAACTTCCAGTTTGAAAAAGGCACTGACTCAAATTCATAATGATTTCACTTTCAGATTTCTTTTATCTCAGCTGCTGCTACTTCAACAAATACAAGCGCTTCCGATATAATAGGCAGACTAATGAGCATTGCAGCTGATTACTAAAATATTGTAATACTTCCCAAGGCATAATGACATCTTTTTCAAAATTAAGAAAACAGAATACTTTTCTTCTTTACTGCTACAGTGTATGACCTCAGCCTAAACTACAAACCCAATTTTTCCCAGTAACATTGAAGCAAGCAGTGTCTCTCTAGGATTAAATTTTGTTTTAAGAAAGTTTCTGATTTGCTTTGTTCAGTGTGTTCACTATAGCTGCAATGAATTTAAAGTGTTTGTGTGCTTTCACAAAACTCAAATTCTCCACGTTATGGTTTGAGATTCAAAATTATTTTAAGACTCAATTATTTTTCATTCATCACATTTGTAGTTTGGGAATCAGAAGACAAAGCTAATTTAAATTTTATGTTTCAAAAAGAGGGAGAAAACAGTAGAAAAAGGTCTAAAATCCCTGCCCAGGAGACATAGCACCAGCTCACAGCACAGCTCTTGCAGAAGACATCTCTAAAAATACTCCAAAACCACATCTTTCAAGGTTTATTTCTGCAGACCAGGCTGACATCCAGGATGGGACAAGGGAAGGTTATTACAAAGGGATCCCCATTTTCCAGAGCACAAATATTTTGATCTATGAGTTTTATTTTAACCATCCTAGGGAGAGAAGAAGCATAATGCCAATGAAGGAGAAAAGATATTAAAAGCCACCTTTGTTACCCTTCTCCTTGTCCTGCAAGTTCCGTGCTGTGCATCCAAACATCTATACAGAATCTTCCCCCAAAATAATAATGGGGATAGATATTACCTTGCCAACTCCAGTGAAGTGTAACTGATGGATATTTTGTTGGTTTTTTTTTTTTGGTTTTTTTTATGTTGTTGTTTGTTTTGTTGTTGTTTTTTTCTGAGGTTAAAATTCAGCAGTTCAGATTTCCCAGCAATTTCAAGGATTTCAGTGAAGGATTTATCCTTGGATTTATTATATGGGGGATTTCATATAATGCATGCTAATATCTGTGGGTGTTTACTCAGTTAGGAACCTGAGCTTAAGACTGGATTAAGCTTTTAGGAAATGCCTTTTATTGCAATAGAACTTCCATGAGTGGACAGTACTGAGAATTCAGACAGCTGTAACCACCTGACATGTATAAATCTAAAATGTTTCCTTGCATGCAGAAAAAACTCCCCCCACCCAAAAAAAAAAAAACACCTCCAAGAAAAAAAAAAGGTGTNCAAACCAAAAACAGAAAAATAAACCAAACAATAAAAGAACAACAGAAAATGTTCAATATGTTCCACAATATCAGACATCTCTGGTCCTCAACAGCAGAGAGCAACTAGCAGCATCTCAAGGGCCTTGTCATGTAATTCAGAGATTTGGGATTTTTTTTTTCTTTCTCTTTTGGCTCTCTTTCATTCTGGGTTTGAAGACAGATTGCTTTACAAGGTACATCAGCCTTCAGGGAATAGTAATTTCCTTTTTCCTCTGCAACAAAACAAATGCAACTTTTAAAAATGTTTATCTTTGATCAGAAATATATTACTTAGCACACTAAGTAAACAGCTCTATAATTCAGCTCTATAATTTGTCACTGAAATTATTGCTTCCTGTGGCTATTTTTAGTGATTTTACATTTGCTGGGCAATTGGTAACAAGAGCTGATACCCTTACCATTTGTTTTTTATTTTTGTAATGAACTTAGAAAAAAAAACATCTTGAAATATGAGCTGTTCTTTAAAGTAATGGGTAAACTACCATGCTGCCAGGAATTATACGCAATTTCCTCATTAAATAATCATGGGAACTCAAGATACAACCACAACCCACACACATAATGATGAGACCATACGGAACACATACATTTCTGTGGTAACACGTTCACCCAGGAAGTCCCAGACAATGATCAACCTATTAAAAAACCTCCACACCTCTGCATCACCCTGCCAAGTAAACTCTTTCAGACAAAAAGTGTTAGAAGAAGGTTTGAAAAATCAAATTATGCCTTTTTAATTGGATTTTTTGAACTGTCTCTCGATGGTTTTGTGTTTGGATTTTTTTTTTCTGATTTACTAAATAGACTGCAGATGTATTTTGCAATTCACTATGTTACTACAACTAATCTACACATTTTGCTCCACACATTGAGTATGGCCCTGGTGTAACACTTGTGTCTTCAGAGCTATGGTTCCTTACCTTGTTTTTTATCTCTCTTTGGCTTTCACTTTCTGAAGGTGTAATCATCTGAAGTCTTCCCTGGCACTATGAATCAGCATGCTGTGGTTTATTGATTGCAAGCTCTAAGCCAGCTATCCCCTTTCCCTTTGATTCTATGTAAAATAACATCTTTGATCTACTGCTTGTCCTTTTGGGTCACAAAGAGAACATTTTGTGTCTTCTTCATTTGGCTTTAAGGCAGTTTAAAACTTGTGCCTTTGATTTCTTTATTATTTAACAAATTCACCTTTTGCTGGAGGGAGGTATAAATTAGGACACCCAAACACATGGCAATTTATCAACTTCTTAATACCTTTTAAAGAGGTGTTCAGTGTTAGAAATAGAAGAAAAGAGATTCAGATTACAATTTCTCTTTACAGACCAGAAATTTTTTTCCTGACATGTGGATATTGACCTAACCTAGAAATTCTTTCACAGAATCACAGAATCACAGAATTGTAGGGTTTGGAAGGGACCTCCAGAGATCATCAATTCCACCTCCCCTCACAAAGCCGGTTCCCTAGAGGAACAGGTCGGTGTCCAGACAGGTCTTGAATGTCTCCAGAGAAGGAGACTCCACAACCCCCCTGGGCAGCCTGTCCCAGGGCTCTGTCACCCTCACCGTGAAGAAGTTCTTTCTCACATCAGTGTGGAACTTCCTGTGGTCCAACCTGGGGCCACTGCCCCTTGTCCTGTCCCCACAGGCCACTGAGAAGAGGTTGGCATCTCCCTTTGTCTGCCACCCTTCAGATATTGATAAACATGGACGAGATCCCCTCTCAGTCTTCTCTTCTCCAGGCTGAACAGCCCCAGCTCACTCAGCCTTTCCTCACAGGGGAGATGCTCCAGGCCCTTCCTCATCCTCGTGGCCTCTCCAGGAGATCCCTGCCTGTTTTGTACTGGGGAGCCCAAATTTGTTCATTTCAACTCTCCCTTGGACCATCCCTGCCAAATCTTAATCTTATCCCATGCACACCTATTTTTCATGCTACTCCATATCCATAAAGGTATGAACTCAGATTCTTCCTTGTTTTAGAGGTAAATATTGCCAGGATTTGGAACATAACACACTACTCCATTACTCTCTAGAGTGTGATACCAACTACTCACTTCCCTCTGACACTGTGAATATGCTATCTGTGCAGTCTTCTAAGGTCTTCATCAAGTGTCACAACACTAGGCAGCATGTGAAATTTAAGACACAGTCATTTGTATCTGCAGAATAACTTCATTTAATATAAAAATGGATTTGACTCTTGAGCTGTTTTCCATCATCTTCTGTTAAAGGAAGTTCTGCAAGTACAGGTATAAATACAGGTATATCAATATCAATATCAATACAGGTATAAATATATCAATTTATATAAATTTATCAATATTTATTATATAAATTACAAAAACAACAATTGTTGTTTTTCATATTTATACCTGTATTGATAAACATTTGAAGTGTGATTATGACCTAAACTGAAAATTTTCCATAATTTTTCATAAGTTTACATTCTAGCATTCAAACTCATTCAGTATCTCTAGAAAACTCAGACAATATCTTGATTCTCTGGAGATCTTTGATTATCTATGTTTTCTCAAAAGTAATCCTTATAATGAAGAATGTATTTTTAATTTTTACAGAAATTAAGGGCACTGTGTGTGGGAAGGAGTGGTTTTATCTGTTAATTCAGCTGTAAAATCACCTCGAGAAGTGCACAGAGAAGGTTCTGCCCAACATCAGCTGCCTGCAGGCACCCATTCAGCTGTTCTGGATTTGATAGTCCTACAGATCTGCATCAGGGATGTAGCATTCTGAAAATGTCAATGACTTGTTTTTCCCACGTTATTTTTTTCTCTAAAGCAATTTTATAGTGTCTGCATAAGGCAAGAGGACTTCTACTGGTAGAACTCAGTCATGAAAACCTCAGATTATTATGGGGTTCCTATGTAGGTAATTTTTGAAATGAAGAAATTATGGAAGAAGTTATCTCACAATAAGTCTGCTAAGTACTTTTTTTTTTTTTTTTTTAAGTTATCTGGTAATTCATGCCAGGGGTTTGAATGGCAAGAGATACAGATTAGAAGTGCATCTGCAAAGGATGCTTTTTATTGCCAAAGGGTAAGTACAATACTGTTCAATTTCTTTTGTTCTTGGCTTTCTTCCATACAAATTTTTGTGCAGAAAATTATTTTTAAATTTTGAGGACGCAAAAGTGATGGCAATGTTTAATGTGCTAGCCATCTAGACTATTCTTTAATTTATAAAATTAAAAAAACCCAAAACATTACCAACACAAATATCAGCTGCCTATGGAAAATGTTGATGATGATGGTGACAACAACATGACTAAATGGAATATTAATTACAAGACTCAGAGAGTAGCTCATGCCCTACACTACCTATGTATTGTCTGATCCTACCTCTTCTCTGAGACATGCCCTATAAGGTTGAAAACTTTACAAGCCATAACCTGGGGAAAAGAAATCCATGTAGCTTAAACAAGCCAAATTTGGTTTAGATTTAAAATATAAGCCCAGTTGCCTTATGCAGGCTGTCCATCCATGCAGACACACACACAAGCCCATGCATACACATGCATACATATGAACAAAACTACATGGAAAAAATCTTTTGAACTTTGTAGAAGAAGCAGCTGTGCACTTGCAGTTGTCAAAGTCCCCAGCTGTGCCTTCTGTGTAAGATCATGCAATGCTGTCTCCAGATTGTCAGGAGAATGTATTAATTTTGCACCATTTTCTGTTCCCTTTACACTCTTTGTCATGAAAATGAGCATGTATAATGAAGAGAACATGAGAGGCATTAACATTCGGTGATAACTCACTTCACTGTCAAAAATAGTGGTCACACAATAGGAAGTGGCATGTTTATCCAGTCTCAAGGCCAACATAGGCATGAAGACTTAAAAAACCATCATGGCACTGCTATACTGCATTTCTTTTGAAAGGATTATATCATATGCAGATGCAAAACCAGCATTATGATTGACAACAAAACAAAAAAATAATTTTTAGCAAATTGCCAATGTTACAAAATGAATTCCAAATTTCCTTCTTTTTTTTCTTTTTTATTTTCCCCAAAATTTCGGGAATTACAAAACATTTTTGTCTTGCAATAACCTTGTCCATGTGTCCCTGCCCAAATTATTCAAGGCATTCTTTGTAGCTAGAATGCAAACATCTTTGAAAAATAATTTCAAATCCTTTTGTTGAAAATGACTTCTATCCCAGTATTTGAAAGACTTCCCTTTTTGTTGTCTTCTATGTGCCATCCTCTAATCCTCAGGATATTTTGCAGCTAGACCGTAGGGAGCGGAATGAAAAGAAAATGCTGAGCAATGCAAACACTAACATTATTTGGCCATCTGAATTCAGCTAAATAATTTTGAGCTGATTTTGTATGGCTGAACATGTAAATCACCCATCCTGACTGCTGCCAACTGCTGCAGTAGCAGCTGCTCTGCTTGGCCTCCAGACCAATGCTTTCTCCTGTTCCCAAGAACAAGTCAGAGGTGTAGAAGTTCCCTCAAACAGCTGGCAAACCACCTTCTGACCTCCTGAGGAACCAAAACACAAACCCAAGTGCCAATGATGTAACTGCATCATGCAGATAGCAAAAAGATCATTTCACCCAGTAGAGCAGAGAAAGTGGATGACGACCCCAAAACCTTACACACCTTCTGCAAGATCTATTCCCAACCCTGATGTAATAGGCTCCAGATTGTCCTCATTCATCTGGATCTAGGTCATTATTTTGTGTAAAAAGAGATTATCTGATAGCTCTCCATCTCTTAATCTGTCCCCAGATCTTCAGGGATAGATTACTCATCTGCTCCCCATTCACAAGATGTCAATGAGGGCAGTTTAACCACCCTGCTTCTGTAGGTTAAGATTATAGGAAAGCAAGAATCTTTATTATGCAACAGTAGGTATCAAAAA
Source organism: Heliornis fulica (assembly GCA_013399135.1). NCBI lineage: Eukaryota > Metazoa > Chordata > Aves > Gruiformes > Heliornithidae > Heliornis > Heliornis fulica. The sequence goes on from VXBZ01003011.1 coordinate 34,528, forward strand.
ATACTGTAATTATAAGGCAGGAATGCCCTCAGGACTGGGAGGGAATTCAATCCAGAAACAGCTTGAATCAAATTGGTGTTTATTCACAGTTCTAGGCTCCTGGGCAGTGAATCAGTGGTGTCCCAGTCATACTAACGGAGTGGCTAATGCCCTCATCTTTTGTGTCTTTCTCTCTGCTTTGGAGATGTCATGTTCTTGTCATCAAATCATAGAATATCTCAAATAGGAAAGGAACAATAAGGATCATTGAGTCCCAGGCCTTACTCCTTGCTGAAATACCTAGAACCAACCCATATGTCTAGGAGCGTTGTCCAGATGTTCCTTGATCTCCTCCAATCCTCCTCACCTCTTTGTCTGGAAATGCAAAGGGAAAGGGGGAAAATGCTATCAAAAAAGATCTCCTGACCCATCAGATTCAACACCTACTTCAGGAGTGCACAATCCATAGCATTTTCCTATGGTCACCCAACTCCTGAATTAGGGCAAGAATATCAGTAAATGAATCTTCTAGTAGACAGCCCTGTTAACTTCATTGCTCCCACAAGCAAGTGAGTTTTCCCCACAGCTTCTAGAGTCTCTCCTGTGATCCTTAAGCTGATGGCCTTTACCTAGATCACAATTGCACTTCCCCATACTCTTTTAAAATGCTGTTCTAGGAAGTGCAAATCTATTAAAAAAATGATGAAATTTCATCCCTTCCTTTATTTGAATTTAACTAAGTCCCATCTAATGTCCTGATCCTTCACAGTTGTGAAACCTGTAACGGCAGGTTTTTCACAGAACTCAGTATTTTAAGTTGAGATCAAGACCAAGAGCATTAGGAAAGGGAACTTTTTGATTCCCACCTCCTGAGTGGAAGAAATACATATCATTTGTGCTATAGAAAATAAGTTTGTTTTTTTTTTTTGCAACAAACTTACTGTACCTGGAAGTCTACAGGAACAAATATTACAGGATGTCAGCTTAGTCCTCTGTCAGTGTTTGCAACGTTATTTATGCAGCTGAACAGAGTGAATCACCAGATGACTCAACCTCCAAAACACCACAATAACAGTAAATAAATAAATAAAGCCCTTCCCTCACACCAAGAAATCGCACGCATACACACATCCTTGCTGAAAAACCTGATTGCTAGCAATTTGAAAAGAAATAAATGCAATTTGAATTTTTTAAAAAACTCATCAGCCCTGCTATAGTTCCCATGAATAGACTGATCTGATTTGTTAAATCTCTTTAACCTTCAAAGATGATTAGGGAGTCATTTTTTTTTGTTGTTGTTGTTGTTGCTGTTGCACAAATGGATGGATACATTTCCCAGCAAGTTTTGGAGACAGGCTGGTAGTAGGTACAATTAATTCAGCACATATCATTTACTGCATCCTCGCTTCTTTCACAGAAATCCTTGCCAACTGATCCCAGGCAGAAGATTGGCTTTGGTTCTGCAAGCAGCTGCTCATCTTCCCACTTTGCTGGAGGTAAGTTGTCACAGTAAAGCAGCTGCTAAAAGAGTGGGAGGGAAACACCAATGAGCAGAAACAATTTTGATGATAAAAAAAAAAAAAGGGGGGAAAAATAAAGGAGCAGCAATCTCACTTTCTTCAAACATATTGGGTTATACTACATCTTATTTGCCTAAAAAGAAACAGTGTGACCACAAGTTAACCTTAAAATATGTGAACCCTTGGAAACTTACACAACTCAGAAAGCCAACAAAAAAAATAAATCAACCAATATTATTCTACTGATAATGAGTTCTGTGACCAAATTTGACATACTCAGAGATCTGAGCTTCATGAAGATTCAGTTCAGATTTAATCTTATCTGATTCTGCTTTAAATGAGTTAAGCCTGGTTAGCTAGAGATAATAATTATTTACTTCAACACTGGTATAAATAAGAATTCTTAGGCTCAGACTAGAAGAAAACAGAAGTGAGTAAGACTCAGAAAAAATCTAGAATCCAAGAAATCAAAAAATTAAAAAAAAAAAATTAATAATAGTTTTCTGTGTAGCTATACTCTGCTGAGATCAGTGGTACTCTGGATGTAAAGATCTGTCCTTGTAATTTCACTTGCATAATGAGGTGTGACTCAAATATGTCAAGGTAAATTGCCAGCTATCATGTGCAATTAATTGTTTTTTAGAAGATTTTTAAGCTATATATTTAAAAAAAGTAAATATTGTGAGAGCCTGAATTTTTATATATATATGACAGTGGCACTCTGCACTTTGGATTACTCCAGGCTACTTATCTGGAGTACTCCAGACTACTCCAGATGACTTATTGTGCTGTTATTTTAGGAATTATAATTATAAAAAACACCCATCACC
>VXBZ01003011.1:36876-53579 GCA_013399135.1 Heliornis fulica
CACCCCAAAAGGTGCATAAAGCTGAACACCTATGCAAAACATAATTTATTCCCAACATTTTAGAGCCATAAATTTTTCCCAGAGTCATTAATTTTATTTTTTTTTTCATGTGAAAGTTGTGCTGCTCCTCTAATAACATGAATCCGGGAAAGAGGACCTGTTAGAAAAGTCCCAGGTTTTATGATTGCTGACAATATCAAGCAGCTAACAAACCAACAATGTATTCTCATGGATTTTGGATATTAAGGCAGCAGAGTAAAGTACATTCCTGCCAAGGAAGAATCACAGACTGGCAGAATCACAGAATGACCAGGTTGGAAAAGACCTTTAAGATCACTGAGTCCAACCGTCCCTGTCCTCTCCTGACCCATCTCTCTGAGCCCCTCATCTCCCGTCTGGTCAATACACCCAGGGGTGGGGACTTCACCCCCTCCCTGGGCAGCCTGTCCCACACCCCCACAGCTCTTGGGAGAAGAATTTCTTCTGACATCTCATCTGAACCTGCCCTGGTGCAGCTTGAGGCCATTCCCCTTGTCCTGTCCCTGTCCATGGGCAGAAGAGACCATTGCCAACCTCTCTACAACCTCCTCTCAGGTCATTCCAGGCAGGGAGAAGGCCTCCCCTCAGCCTCCTCTGCTCCAGACTCAACCCCCCCAGCTCCCTCAGCTGCTCCTCAGAAGGTTTGTTCTCCAGACCCTTCCCCAGCCTGGTTGCCCTCCCCTGGACCTGCTCCAGGACCTCCATATCATTTTTGTAGTGAGGGGCCCAGAGCTGAACACAACACTTGAGGTGTGGCCTCACCAGTGCCCAGTCCAGGGGCACAATCCCCTCACCAGAACTGCTGGCCACACTATTTCTGATATAAGCCAGGATACCATTGGCCTTCTTGGCCACCTGAGCACCCTGCTGGCTCATGTTCAGTCTACAGCCCACCAACACCCTCAGGTCCTTCTCTGCCTGACAGCTGTATCTATTACTCCGTAATCCACATAAAGTAAGTGTCTCCATTAATTATCGACAAGAAGAAAAGTGATCCCAGCAGGCATAGAGAAATGCCTGTTCAATGCTGGACCTTATATGTATAATCTGATTGAAGACATGAAATCAGGGACACAAAAGATGACAACATGGGAAATGTTAAGGTTTGGGAGCTGTATATATATATATGTGCATTAGAATATGCAATGATGCCCACAGTTTCAGTACCTTGACTCTACAATTGTTAATAAGATAATGAAAAAGTCATTATAACACATAGGATGAGACCTCCTAATTGTGTGATGATATGCAAGGAGCAGCTGGCCTTCACAAGTGACTCTCTGTGTGAAATGATCCATCAGATGTGTGAAGCAGCATCTCTACAGCAGCAGGACACCATGAGCCATCACAGACTGGGGAAAAGCCTACTCTTTGTATGTTCCTGCCATGTCTGGGCTTTCACAGAGAGACCAAAGGTTTAACTCTTCTTACCCCTTAGTTCACTGAAGAGATTTTGAATTCCCTCTGATAGTCCATTGGCACAGCCAATGGGTGAGCCAATAATTCAGAAATCCATTTCATACAATAACTAGGATGTAGATATAAATTTTGTTTCTCTTTTTCCACATTACAGGCATTGTTGGTTTTAGAACCCTCTTGACAGTTTTTTTGCAAAACCTCGTCCTTTTGTGGTCCTTTTTTTCTCCTAATGAAAACAATGGTTTTAGTAATTTGTTGTTGGGGAGAGATTTAATTAAAACTGTGGGTTTTTTTTTCTAGTTTAAAGGAAGTCCATAATACCTACAAGACTAGAAGGGACAAAACACTAACCAAATCTAAACTGGCACAATTAGGTGGCATGCATATGTATGGTATCTACATTTTCATTAGAATATTTATCTCTCCTTTCTGTCTGATCCTTTTTGCCACAAGCTTAACCTATTTTTCTTTGTTCACACACTCACTGCATTTTCATAGCATGTGGGTTTCATAGCATCTCTGTTCCTTGTGTTTAGTCTTAAGAGAGATACAAACCCAGAATCAATACTTCATTATCAACATTACATTGATTAAAAAAATACATCAAAGACTTAAACCAACAATGTTTGAATGAGTTCAAAAATAGCCTACATTTCTACATCATTAATCTGAGCTGCCCTCTCCTGAAGCCACTCTCAAACTGTCACAATCCAGGAAAAAATAAAAGAAAAGAACTGCTCATGTTCTCTCTTCATTTAGAGCTGCAACTCTCAACTAAATGTCTGATGCAAGAGCTCTTATAATGCATAAGTTAAGTACACTGCCACTACACATTGGGCATGTTTATCTGATGCTGGTGTGGCAAGTTCTTGAAGTTTTGTTATAAAAAGTAATCAATGACAACTTTGTCCTATTTCTAACCTTCCCTCACTCTTTCTTTATTATTTTTTGGATTTTTTCCTTTTTTTTTTTTAATATGAGTACCACCCACTCACAGTCAGCATGAAGCAATCATACCTCTACTTCCCTTTAACTAAACTTATTGAACAAAGAGAGCATCTGCGTCATTTTTGTCCTCTGCTATGCCATTTTACACAGGGGAAGATTAATTACAATGTATTTTCCAAAGTTCATGTGAAAAATAACAACAGAATTGCAAACCAAATCATATTTCCCAACCCTCAGTTTCCTTCCTTCACAAGCTCCTATTTTCCTTGAACTCCTCTTCCTCCCCTCATCTCTCATGCGCACAGTTGGATTAACTGAGTCTGCCATCACCGTTCTAGAGGTGCTTTCCTTTTGAAAGATAGAAGTTGGCTAGAAATCATGGGATATTTAGCAGCAAACACAAATCAGGACACTTCCAGACCCAGCTTTCACTCCTTTCCACGCTTTGGCCTCTGGACTCTGCTGACGCAGCTGGATGAGGGTGCTCGGTAAATCACGTCAACAAAACGGCCCTGGATTAACCCTCTGTAAATACTTATCTTTTTTAACCTGTTTTATTTCAATGGTGTGATTAAGAATACAGGGTCTTCCGTGTCACCCTGCATGGCAGAGGGATGAGGATGAACAGTGTGGGAGCAGCAAGGTCCTTCACCAGATTTGCCACAGAAAGCCAAAAAAATTGCAAATACGCTATTCATCTCCCTGAAGAGTTTTCCATCTCATTGCTTTGCTACTATGTCCAATACCAAAGAGTGATTTTTCTGCTTTTCTTGCTCACTGGTGACATCAGATCTGTCAGGCAGAGGCAGACAGGCTGGCTGATATTTTTGCATTTACTGGAAAAGTAGCCGATGCTGTAAGAAGAGCCAACTCTTTGAAGCTTAGTGCATACAAATCACAACTGGGGAGACATGGGAATAATAATAAAAAAAAACCAAAACCAAAAATCAGAAAGAAAACTGAGGATTCTCATTCTGATTCTGGTATCAGCACCTCCCAGTCTCAGCTGAGTCAACCCCAGGTGAAGGAACAGGGGGGAAAGCCCTGGTGGTCCCAACAAGAGACTCACATGACCAAAAGGAAAGAAAAAAATAACTACCCAAACTTTTTGAACTCACAAAAGGATTCAAAACTGGTTTGATTAAGTTTTTAGATAAAATGCAGCTTAATAATTTAGCAGATTCCCAGTAACTGATGTCTATCCTTAAGGATGTTTTTTTGAGTTTTTTGTCTTGGCAGGTATTTGCCAAGGAGTAGGTTATTGGAATTATACTGTATGTGGAAACTCTGCATTCATGGTAATTTAGTACCTGAGCCTAGTTAGCTGATATCATAAACAGTATCTGTTCCTCATGCCATTAATTTAAATTTTACCAAACTTTACTCAGTGTAAATTAATAAAAAATGGGGAAAACATAACAAACAGAAAAATACAAATAAATACAAATAAAAAAAAAAAAAGAAGAAACCTTCTCAGTAAGTGGCATAATGTTTACAGTACATATATTATCAGAAATTGCAGCAAGAGCATTTAAGCATGGACTGTCACATGCCACTGTAAAGTACAGTCCCATAACAATAATTCTTTCTTCTCCTTTTTAATTTTACCAACAGTATCCTGGGAAAAAATATCCCAAAGCCCTTCAACAGCCAAGTTCCTAACAAGGGTTACTGATGAAAGCAAAGCCTTGGAGGTCTAGAAAGGCTGTTGAATCTGAAATGGCAGAAATATTAAAACCCCAAGCTCAGAAGTCAACAAAGCTCAATCTGTTCCATTACCCATTGGGATATTTCCCATCCCATTAGCGTGCCAACAGGAAGTAAAAAACAAGGGAAGATGGATAAAGGACTGGTAGAGCACAGTGCAACTCTTGCATGTAGAAAGCACAAGCTGGCAAATGACAGGCAAAAGTTTTTCACCCTGCTTGGGCATTGAATGATAAACACTGCCACCTTTTTACAGTAAAATAGAGAAAAAGAAAACAAAAAACACTATTAAAAAGACACTGTTTTATTCTAAACTGAACAACTGACTGATTCAGCTTTAATAATCTATTATATCTTATGATTTTATCATCATCATCTTAGGAGATGCATCTGAAAGTAGTACAGCTGGGCAAAGTGTCTTTTCTCCTTTGTGCTCCAGAATTGCTGGGCTATTTTTGAGTTAATTCAGAGTGCATGAGACAGTCCTGATTGACAGCTCTGGAGGATATATTTATCCACAGACCAGGTAGAGGCTAGACAGCAATAACGAACACTGGCCCCCACCTCAACCCTGACCTTCAAGGGCAGGTGAGGAGCAGATTGGTTTGTGTTAGGGTCAAGTTCCATCAGCTAAGGATATTTTTGATTGATTGCTTCTTTTGCTTTGTTTATTTTTATTTTTTTAAGCAACTCCACTACTTTGAAGAAACAAGAAATCTTCTTCCAGGGGACATGAGGATTTATCTGACTTAGGGCAAAACAGTGGTTCTCCCCCTTCCCTTCTTAAAGTAGATTTTCTGGGGTGCTTCCTCTTCCTTTTGGTTGAATTCAGCTCCTAAGGGTAACCCTCCCATGATTAAGCTGAGGTATAGACTTTTGATTGTGAAGAAATTGCCAATAACAATTATTGATGCTACTGTATCTCCTATGAGAAGACCATCTTTTAGAGCAGTAATTAATGCCCTAAGGTAGCAAGTCTATTCCAGCATTGGTATGAAAAACTTGTCTTTCACTATTTTTTTTTTTATTTATTATTCCTTTTTAATTCTGTTGAGTCTTACTCTCCATTTTCCTTTCCACTGAACGCTTGGCTTGATTCCTCCACTTAAGTCAGCTAGCTCTTCAAAGCAAAAGGGAAGGAGAAATGTTGGGACCTTTCAAAAGAAGTTCACACACTGCTTGTTTATTTTATGTTTTAATGTACATGCACACAAATAAATTTCATCACATCATTACTACACAATGCAAAGTATTTTTCTTTATTAGAAAGTAAGAGAATAATAAAGGTGATTGCTAAACTGGGAGGCACATCCATAACCACAGACAACAAAGCCCATGTAAGGTTCAAACAAATTTAAAAGAAAAATACTAGGTTTTTTTCCTCATGCAAAAGGTTATCATGTTTTACACTGATTAAAAAGTTAAGTCACATGAAACATGAAACAAACAAAATCACAGCAGGATCTACTGAAGATGACACAAATATATATTTAAAATAATTGCATGATAATTACCCTTGATTATAAAAGAAAAACATTATAAGTGCCAAAACTGCTGTAATGTAACTTTTCAACTACTGCCATCAGACACGTTTGTGATAATTCGATTTTCAAACTGCAAAATGTGGGTTAGGTTTTTTTTTTTTTTTCAATTTGCAAATTTATCGTCTGCAACTGATCAGAGAATGCCACTGCACTGGGAATACACCATGTAGGAAATTAAATTCAAGTCAATGGGTAAAGTGGTCTCCTGGAATTACAATGCTTCCCATCAGGTTACATACATTTACATTCAATTAATTGTCATCTTTTTTTTTTTTTTTCTCAACACTGTGGAATATATTGCTTCATTCATCTTCTTTGGCAACTTAAAAAAATTATTTTTCCCATTGTTATCATTTAACTCCTTCTAAACCAAACCAAAATTTCTTCTTATTCCAACATAATTTAGAGGACAAGTGAGAAAATCCTAAGGCATTGCATAAAAACAGGAAAATTACACCCTAAAGATTAGAAAGGAGTAATAATGGAAATTATTTTCTTGTTTGTTTATAAGGTCAATGACAAAGTTTGAGAGAGTTACTGGGCTATTGGTTCCACCCCTAATGAAAAGTGAATGGGTATTTATTTCTTAATCTAAATTTATAAATGTGTTTGTAATATAGCATGGACTACTGCTTACTGTTTACTACTTCTGCAAGTATGGAGCCCTTCAGTTGGTTTTGCCTCCTTTGCAGCAGAGACTGTCAATCCATGACTTGGGAAGTATTAAAGAAAAAAATAAAATTTCATGCAAGTTTGGAGAAAGATGAGAAAATGGATGGTCTGCTCAGAAGTAACAAACCAGAGATTTAGTAGTTTTGAACCAAACCAGGATCTGAGAGGCCTGTTTCCCTTTCTCTAAGCTAAAGTGACTGCAAAGAAAAATAATGAGAAAAATCAACTTCTATGAAGATTACCTTCATGGTATTTCTATGGGTTTACATTTACTATTTAAGGTTAGTAATCTGGTTAGAATTTTTTTTCTGATTTTTCAATTTTTGTGGACAATAACACTATCAAACAAGAGTTTGAAGTGTTTCAATCTATTCAGAGAACATGCTGTATTCACTGAGAATTCTATCACTGAATACTTGAGCAGGTGAGTGAAGGACATTTTTTATGTCACAGTTTATATTCCTAAATCAGGAAGCCTCACAAACTGAGTCAGCTCAGATCTTCTTCTAATTGCTTAGCTGTAACTGACTACAGGGCTTCCTCAGGGATAACCTGTTTTTTTTTTCCAGCATAAAATTTTCTGATGAGAGAAGCCAAAACCTGCCTGGATTTATTGTGGATTTCCAGAAGCACGATGTCTTCCCTGCACTTCCTGACTGCCAGACACATGGAAGCACCAGACTTTTCAATAGCATGTGCTCAGGTTAAGTGCTCAGCACTGGCACAGAGAGTCTCCTCTTGCCAAGGAAGGATGAATCCTGCCACACAAGTTCTGCACAAGCACAGCACATTGCAGCAAAAACCTTGTCTTTACAAATATTTCTGATGTTTCCTAGAGGTATTGAGTTACCAGCACTTTAAAGGACACATGTGATCATGCACATAGTTCTGTGATGTCAGACAGAAGTATGGCAGCCCTCAACAAAGTGAGTACTCTGTAGCTCCCAGACTCACCTTGCCAGTTTCATTTCAAACCAAAGCACGGTTCACAACCTTATCTCCTGGCTTGCAAAGGATCTGCAATGGGTTTATAAACTGGTTCAAGCAAAACCAGTTTATGGTTTTGCTCAACTGCGTCACCTGGAGTCCTGTGTCCAGTTCTGGGCTCTTGGGTTCAAAATGGACAGGGATCTCCTGGAGAGAGTCCAGTAGAGGCCACAAAGAACATCTCTCCCATGAGGAAAGGCTGAGTGAGCTGGGGTTGTTCAGCTTTGAGAAGAGAAGACTGAGAGGGGATCTGATCAATGTTTATAAATACCTGAAGTGTGGGAGACAAAGGGAGATGGGCAACTTCTTCTCAGGGCAAGGGGCAGTGGTCACAAGTTGGACCACAGGAAGTTCCGCACCAATATGAGAAAGTAAGTCTTCTCGGTGAAGGTGTCAGAGCCCTGGGCCAGGCTGCCCAGGGGGTTGTGGAGTCTCCTTCTCTGGAGATATTCAAGACCTGGCTGGATTCAACCTGTGTGACCTGCTCTAGGGAACCTGCTTTGGCAGGGTGGTTGGACTGGATGAACTCTGGAGGTCCCTTCCAACCCCTGCAATTCTCTGATAATGGGAGAAAAGGAGGCTGAAGTTTGTGATCACAAACTTCAAACTTTCAACTTCAAACTTCAAACTTTCAAAAGAAATCACAGTTTGTGATTTCTTGATATAGGGGAGCAAAGGGACAGGCACCAATCTCCTCTTTTTACTGACCAGTGACAGAACCTAAGGGAACAGTATGAAGCTGGGACAGGGGATGTTTATGTTGGATATTAGGAAGAGGTTCTCTACTGAGAGGGTGGTTGGGCACTGGAATAGATTCCCCAGAGAAGTGGTCATAACACCCAGCTTGACTGAGTTCAAGAAGTGTCTGGATGATGCACTCAGTCCTGTGTTCTGATTTGGCTGGTCCTGTGTGGAGCCAGGAGTTGGAGTTGATGATCCTTATGGGTCCCTTCCAACTCAGGAGATTCTATTCTAAAAATGTTGAAATCCATCCTATTCAGTTTCAAGAAATAGCTAACAGGACTCACCAGAGACTCCCAAGTCTGGTCTGTAAAAGATGCATCATGTGATTCAAAAGGATTACAGGGTGAATCAACAGTTTCATTGATGTTACTGAGATGCATTGCTCAGATTTTGTTCAAAGGTCCAACCTTTCACAAAGGCAAACAACAAAAATAGAACAACACAACCTCATACCTCATCTCTTCTTTTTTCCCTCCCCATTTTTCCTCAATCTTAGGGAGTTTTAAAACTTTTGTTATACACAAAAGTTAACCTGCTATATCCAAATACAATAGAAAGATATTTAAATCTCAAAAATGTCTTGGGCTTAAGATCTCTGTGAAAAATTCTTATCAGTGAGATTCACATCCTGAAAAGGAGAATGTCTGAGCCACCAGTAATGTCGTTTGTCTCATCAAAAGCTATCTAAATATCTTGGTGATCATTCTTAAACCATTCATAAGATCTACTACTTTAATAGGCAGTTATACATAGTGCAAAATAAACCCCAGCAGGAACTGAAATGGGCATCCAATATCGTTACTTTTTAGTGTGTAAAAATCTTTTTTTTTGTAATGCTTTTTAGATTTCATACTTTCATACCAAAAATCATTGTAAACCAAGAATTAGCAACGGGAAAACCAGAGAAACAGCAACATCACCTGTCAGCATGTGGCTACTCTAAATATTTATTTCTAATATTTAGAAAAATATACTATAATAATACTATAATAACATATAATGAGTAGTCTTAGTTTTTCACAGTAGACCAAACCAAGAAACCCACATTTGCCTCATGCTCCTCTCAGTTTATCATCTCAATAAGCTCTGTGCCACTGGAATGGAAAAAGTCTGATTACTCTTGCAGGTCTTCACTGCCCTAAAGTTAAAGCAAGCAAAATTGCATCATGTTTCTGAAAATTATGTATACATACACATAATGATAGTAACCAAGGTTGTCATAAATGGGTGGCACAGATCCAAACTGTCAAGAAGGATGAGCTGGAAGAGAGATTGTTGTGATCCAAGGTAACAGAGGCATCTGAAGATTTTCTGTTACAACTTTCAGTGTCTGCCATTGGCATAGTCAATGCACTGAAAAAACATCCTTCAGGTCAGTAGTTTTTATCTTTCCAAAATGTAGATTGGAACATGAATGATCTAGTGAACAAACAGTAAAGTAAACTGAAGGCTATGAAACCATTTCCTCTGTACTGAATTTAACTAGAAATGTTTTGTGTCTTCCCAAAAACAGTATGATAAAAATTCAATTGTTTTTTAAGGTCAAGTAGAAACAAAATTACAGTAAGTGTCCCAATTCAGTGTTATGTATTTTGTTACAAGATGAAAGAATGCAGAATTTGATATATTAATGGGACTTCTGGCTCTGTTGCAAACTGGTATGTATTCAGGAAAGACTGAAATTATTTTCAGAAATATAAAGTGTTTGAAAAAGATTTAAGTGTAGCTTATAAGGTGAAATTCTACACTTACATTGAAGATCATTATGAAGTAAAGACAATATTAAGAGGTTCTTTAATGGTAAAGATGATTTTAACTAGATTTCTAGATCATTTTCTAATAGTCTATGACTAATTGTGAAATTTACCACTTTACCATGACTAATGTGTGAAATCTGTCATCTTTCCTCGTGATTTACACAAGGTCCTAATAAAAGGTACAGAAAGTTGATAATATGACATGAATAGTAGCTTGCATTGTATTTGCTCACTTATTTTAGGAGAGATTTGTCACTGCATTTCATTAGAGTCATTGGTGTACCTATGATGGCATCACTGGAGTCTATTAGAGTCTGCCTTGACCAAGCATATCCTTGCCTATTATTCATAAAGTGATATCAATTGATGCAACGCTGTCACAAAAGAGACAATTGAATACACTCTGTAAGGGGAAGAGTACTGAGCTCTTCAGCCTGCCATAATTAGACAGTTAAGAGACAAAACCCTATGGAAAAACAGGCAATTTTACCTAATCTAGTTAGTTATACCCTTTACTTAAAAGAAATTCTTTATTTCCAAACTCCTCTGTTATCATGGAAAACCTTAAAAGGTTGGAATTTAATTCAGGTCTCCATGTATTTCTTATAAGCACAGGGTGGACAAAGCAGGGGAGGTATCAAATCAAATTAAAAAACAACCCTGAAGACTGCCTGAGTGATCAGAAGCACTTGTGCTGGTGATGGCAGTGATGCTATTCAAAATAGAAGTTTAAAATCATGTATGTATTTTGAAACACTTTTTCATTGTTGTCTTCAAAGAGAGAAGAATACGTCCCTTAGTCTGGAACAATTGCACGTTGACATGCAAAGTTAGAGGGTTTTGAAGGACTTCTGAAAGTCCCTAAGTCACATTGATATCAGCATCTGAAAATCCTATTCCAAAATGCCTCTTTTTCCATTATAAAACTGAAGGGAATGTATGAGAAAATTGTGTCCCCAGAAGTTTCTATCCTGATGGAAGGTAGTTATCAGCAGCACGTGCAGAAAATATGTCATGTTGTTTCTTTAGTTAAAAAAACCAAAAAAAAAGCACATCTTGCAAAACACAACAGTTTATCAAGGGTTTAGGTATAACAGTATATCAGAGGTATCTTCCAGGGACACAACCTAAGATAGATTTTCTTTAAGGGGAACTAAATTTTTAGCCCTCAGCAGTGGTGACAGTGCTCTTACAGAGATATTAGAGATAACGTAATTGCACTTGGAGACACCTTACATCAGTAACTGGGGAAATGAAGAAAAATCCAGCTAGCTTTAACAGACTGAGGAGAATGAAGGTAATAATGCCTCTGAACCATAATGAAAATGAATGTTAAAGGACATAGAGATTTGCTGGACAGGAAGAAACTGCTTGGCTCAAAAAGCCAGCTTGCTGCTTTGTCACTGCACCCTTCAGTGTCCTCCCCTTTCATAAAAGTGTCTAGCTGTCTCTTGCATTTATTTATAATGTTTGCTGTGATGATCCAACTTGGCAACTTGCTTCATATACTTACAACTCTGGCATTATTAAATAATTCTGCCTGGACTCCCAGCTTTTCACCACTACAGTCCCAGTGTGTGGCCCTGGGTCCTAAGAGCCTAACTGCCCCCTTCCACTGTAAAAAAACATATATCATAGAATCATAGAATCATGGAATGATTAGGGTTAGAAGCGACTCCCAGAGGTCATCCAGTCCAACCCCCCTGCAAGAAGCAGGGACACCCCCAACTAGATCAGGTTGATCAGGGCCTCAGCCAACCTGGCCTTGAACGTCTCCAGGGATCCAGGGGCATCCACCACCTCCCTGGTCAACCTGTTCCAGTGCTCCACCACTCTCACAGCAAAGAACTTTTTCCTAATATCCAATCTAAATCTCCCTCCCTCTATTTTAAAACCATTACCTCACTAATGAAACTCCCCCCACTTTTTTTTTCTTTCCTTCCCTGTATCATCTCTCAACAACTTATTTTCAATGAAAAGAATGTGTTTCTCATGATAACCCTTTCAGACCCTTGCTACAGTATTGTGAAAACAAGAAATAGTTTTGATTGTTCCCCAAAGCATCAAGTAAGGGGGTATAATGGTAAAAAAATGATATTTTATACACAGCAGCTATTGATCTGTCACCAGTCCTGTGTTTGTGACACCTCTTGGAACAGAGTTTGTTTTATAAATGAACTGCTTATCCACAGACTCTGTACCAAAGAAACTTTATTATTACTTTTAACAAACCATGTTAAATCATAATATCATAGAATGTGTTAGAGGGAAGGAACTTTTAAAGGTCATCTAGTCCCAACACCCTGCCATGGGCAGGGACACCTTCACCAGACCAGGCTGCTCAAGGCCCCGTCCAACCTGGCCTTGAACACCTCCAGGGAGGGGGCAGCCACCACTGCCCTGGGCACCCTGTGCCAGGGCCTCACCCCCTCACAGGGAACAATTTCTTCCTCAGATCCCATCTCAATCCACCCCCTTCCAATTCCAAACCCTTCCCCCTCGTCCTGTCACTCCAGGCCCTTCTCACAAGTCCCTTCCCAGCTTTCCTGTAGCCCCTTCAGGGCCTGACAGGTCGCTCTGAGAACTCCTCAGAGCCTTCTCTTCTCCAGGCTGAACACCCCAACTCTCTCAGCCTGGCTTCAAAGAAGAGATGCTACAGTCATTAATTTTGTCTCATTAACCACAGATTATTTAACCTTTACCGGTAATCCACTCACTATGGTACTTTGTTCCCTTCAGAAAAGAAGATTATTTTTTTTCACTTGAGTGTGTGATAAACTTGGATAAGTGAATGGATGAACTTGTAGAATCATTATTTCCTTCATTTGGTAAAACTAATAATGTTAGAAAATTCTATGGCTAGATTCATGACTTTTACTAGTTACTGTTACTGTACTCCACTCTATAAGGCATGAACTGAATTTTTCCCCCAAAAAATGCAATTTCTGCTTGTCAGTAGGAATCTAGTATTGTATGTTGTTCCTATCTAATAATTACTGTCTTTAAAGAGATTACTGACTTAGATTTTCAAATAAGTCATAGCTAAGGGAGTCCAGATCATTTTATGTATAATATCATATCCACGTAGCAAGAGTGTCTAGAGAGTGCCATATAAAGGACACAGGGATAATAAGCTTATGTGAGAACTCTACATATCTTCTCCAAAATATTATTTCCATAATATTTGATTGTGATCAGATATTTTTTCTGCTGACATTGTCTCAATTCTCTAGAGTTGTTATTAATTTCTGGCTACTCCATTAGTTGCTTGCCAAATTTTCTCTTTTCTTAACAAGTTAAATTGTTTATTTTAGAATCTAGACTGGATTTCTAATTTCCATTGAACATCCCATTGACTGTTCAGAGCAAAATTTGTTTTGAATGTTAGATTTTGCAGCAAAGACGGACAAGATATTTTATGACATGCATAGGTGGCACATGACTCCAACAGGAGCTTTACAGAAACTTCATTCCTTTACCATCATCACCTTGTAACCTAAGAATGATGAGAGGATATTTTTTGGCCAGCTCTATGTGATTTTTTGGAAAATGTTTGGTTCTAGGAAGCTGTACTTTATAAAAAAATAGAAAAATTAGAGGGAAGTGTTAAAAATACTGTAACAAGGACCAGACATATTGTCAGAGTAACATCCAAAGTCATTGAAAAGACACAGAGCTTGCAAAGATATAAACCCCATGTCTCATAGAGAGTTATTTGACTTTTCTTTTAGGTTTTTGAGTTTTTTTCCCCTAACTAAATCTGTAATATTACAGGGTAAGTGCATGTCCACATTGACTTTGCACTGTCTCAGTTATCAGTGGGATTGTACCATTTTATTTATCCCAGATGGGTTTTGGATACTACTCTATTTTCTTGGTACTACTTATATCAGGTCCTTAAAATGGATCAGTTACAACACAAATGGCTACTCATGGAGAGCTTCAGAGACATGTAGACATATAGAGTATGCCTACTCTATAGACTAGATGCATTCTCCAGGAAAAAAAATATCTTGATACAACCACAGCAGCATTTTTTCCTATAGGAAAACACATTCATGGTCTCAAAGACAGGCTTAAGCTCAGGAATATATTCACNAATTTCCCCTGAAATTATATTTTAATGTTTTTCTGGGGCATCAGACACTAATTCTCAGGTAGCATTTAATTTCTCATAGCTTGTCGTGGAAACCACAGTCTAGTTCTGATGATCAGGAAGTCTAGTGAGGTTCATTGCTGTTGGTATTTAGATACAAAACAACATTTTTAAATAATTCAGCCAAACAAAGAACCAACTGGATCATAATGTCAAGAGTTCTTCTATTGACAAAGAAAGTCAATGACGCTGCAGATTTTCTGACACTTAGTGTGTTGATTGACATGATACTGTCATTATTTTCCACCATATATTTTGAATTCTCTGGGAAACATAAAAGAGTATGCAAATATTCTCCTTCATGCTTTACAGGATATAGCATTTATCCTCCTAATGCTCCAGCCAAAATCAGCACCTGGATGAAGAGCAGCTGGTTAAAGCTGAACCCAGGAAAATTAATGCCAGTTGGAAAAGGGAAGCTCTCAGAACTTGCCTCTTCAGTCCATAATACCTGCCCCCAAACCCTTAAAATCCTAGTTATCATTTTCCCCCATTATCAAAGATTTGGCTTTTTTACAGGGCTCTTCATATATATAGCAACGTTTCCTACTCCACTTTTCCCAGCAGTCTCTTTGAAGTATATGAAGAATGAAATGGCCTCTCTTCCTCAAGGAGTGCTTTTTCTCATTGCTTGTCCATTAATATTAAAAGGACTTATGCACTTGGCTTGAAAAGAAAATATATCTGGTTATTGTATAGCTTCCATCTTAAACATCTCTGTCCTGTCAACCAATTTCACTTTTTGGAGTAATCATCACCAGTGTTACCACTGACTTATTCTTAGCCCATTTTTTTCATCCTTTCTATGTTATCTTTCCTGCTGCACTAAGTCCCATTCAGTTTACTGATTCAATACTATCTGGTGCAGTTACAATTCTATATTTGCTCTTAAAGACTCCACAGGAAATGAATCACTCGGGGTTTTTACCTCTAGCACAGAATTTGGACTTTCTGGGTCAAACTTATGATGCTTTACTTTTCATTATTATATGTAACTATTACCTTTTTTGACAGAGAGAGATTATTAAAAGGATTCATTTTGCTGGTGTATCTAAGACAGCATCTGTAAAGAGCTGAACAGCAAATATATCCATTGATCCAAGAAGCTCATGGGCAATGCAGTTCCAGAAGCACTGCCATACCACAAAGGAATGGGACATGTCCACATGTCAAACCAGTTTATAGAACATTTTCTTTCCTTCCCATTTATTTCTTCTCACAGGCATTTTAATTTAGAAGCCTGCAGGCTGTCGGGCCATGTAGAGTCTTTTCCAGAACTGGAGTGTTTCAAAGGAACCTCCTTTGCCTCTTCTCCATAGCACAGGCTGTGACACCTTTCTCATCATGAGATGCCTGAAAACATCTCATCTCCCCACCCAAAGATTTTAGCCTCAGAAAAAAAGACCACCATGGTTCAATGTAACAGTGATGGCATTCATCCCTCAAATTATAGATGTTTCTATCTCTGATCTGCTCAAAAGAAGCTCAAAAATTGTGGAGCAACCATTGTGGTGTTTCTGGGAGTTTGGAGGCAACATGAACATACCTCATTTATCCCTCATTTCTCTCCAACCTAAAAAAAGAATTTCTGTTGCTTATGTTTGCTCTCATTACCATAATGAAAACTAAAAAAAAATCAACCCCAAAACCCCAAACCAAACCACAGCTTAACCAGCCATCAACAGATTTAAAAATGTGTGCAAATGTTGGGTTTTCTGAAGCGTGTGAGAAAACTCAAATATTTAAAGTATGTTTTACACCATTGCATAGAAAGCATAAATATGGAGATAAGAAATCCTGGATAACTTAATTCCTACACTTGAAAAAACTTGCTGTGTATCTTTTCATATGTGTTAGTTTCTAACTAAGAAAATTAATGGCATAATATTTATCTATTTTAAAAATGCATAAAATTATTAGTGTAAATATGAAACCAGGTTTCAGAACAGGAACTGCTGAGGTGAAGAACAAGACTGGGGAGTGGGACTTGTAACAAGATCAATTTTCTATTTTCCTGCTTATTCATCCAAGTAGTAATGTGGCACAGCAGGAAAGGATCTAAAATATGAACACTGGGTACCTGAGCTACACCTGATGCATGTTTTGAGGGCTCTTGTTCACTTAAAGCTAGTTCAATCTGGACTATGTCTAGCCTGCAGTTGTGGACTGAATGCCTGTTAGTGATGGGAGTGGTTTGGATGTTCCCCTGAAGGCTGATTCCTATTTCATCTCCAGGAAAGAGGAATCCAGTCTGTGCCTCCAAGACCACTCCACAAAGCAAACATCAGTGCAGAAAGTAGGGATGATTAACACATATACTTCAGGACCACAGACCTGAATGTAACATAAAATCCTAATCTAGATTTAAGGCTGTCCAGAGAGGTGGTTGAAAATCTGCCCTTGGAGTTATTCAAAACTTGATGGGACATGTCCCCGAACAACCTGATTGAGGTTGGCTCTCATTTGGGAAGGAATTTGGAGCAGTTGACCTCCAGAGATATGTTTGAATCTAAGTTTTTCTGTGATTTTGTCAATAGTTTTTCAAACAGTAGGACTAATTAATTCAAATAACTGGAGAAATTTATTACAGTATGAAGAAAAAATCTTGGGGAGCAAAGAGATAGAATCATAGAATCATAGAATCATGGAATGATTGGGGTTAGAAGCGACTCCCAGAGGTCATCTAGTCCAACCGCCCTGCAAGAAGCAGGGACACCCCCAACTAGATCA
>VXBZ01003011.1:53771-69520 GCA_013399135.1 Heliornis fulica
TCCCCTCCCTCGCCCTGCTGGCCACGCTCCTCTGGATGCAGCCCAGGATGCGGTTGGCTGCTGGGCCGCAAGGGCACATTGTCGGCCATGTTGAGTCTCTCATCCACCAGTACTCACAGATGTTGAAGATGGAACCCAAACTATATGTGTGCTCTTCACCTCTTCACCTTTTCTCAGAAATAGCAGTTCCTGATGACCTGTGTCTGGTGATGCCCTATGTCCACTAAATCTTGTCACCACCAAGGTGTGGTGTCTTGCTGTGTGATGTGGTTCTACACATCACCAAAAAGGCTGCTTAAAATCTCCTCTTTGCACAGTCACCAGAAAATCACAATGCAGTTTCCAGCTATGCAGGAAATGACTCAATATATTTGAATAAGCCTGTGAGTTTAAATGTCATGGTATGTAAGGGGTAAGACAGTTCATTTAATTTTAAATCCTTCATTTTTCCTCAGAGAGAAAAGGGAAACTGCTAAACCTTGTCACCATTGCAGAGGGCGAAGTGGAAAAGTTATATGGAAGTTTCTTGCAGGGAGTAAATAGCCATTACTTTGGGTACTGTTTCCATTGGACATCAAACAGCAAACCATGCAAGCCAGCAAATAACTCTGACCTTTCCCTCCATGGTTTGGGAAGCAGGGTTTTTTGTTTTTCTGTTTGGTTGGTTTGGGGTTTTTTTTAAGAGAAAACCATTGATTTTTATTTTTTTTATTTTTTTTTTAATGCCAGACAGATAAATAACACAACTACTGGTAAAACTGCACATGATTCCCTGTATTATATTCCCCAGGGAGCCTTCTGTAAGGGAAAACCAATGATTTTGACTTTTCAGGTGTAGATCTGCCCTTAAATCATCTCTTTTATCATCTTAGCCTCTATACAGCAACAACAGGAAAAAAAATAAAGGAAAAAATATCCAAACTCCTAGCATGATATAAACCTGGGAAGAACAGATTCTTCTCTTAGGTACCCATTAGGCTCACCAATTGGTAACATATTTTGTATTTAATTTCCCCACTGATGAGTAATTTCTGATGAAGGAAGAAGAAGAGGCTGAATTCCCAATAGTTCAGATCAGGGAGTTGTGGGGTGGGACAGCAGAAGCACCAACAAACATACAAAACCTGAAAAACACTCCTGTCCAGGGAACATCTTCTATTTGGTGTTTTGATGCTGAGGCTCCTCAACAGTTGGTATAATGAAATAAACCTCACTCCTAAGAAATATTAACTGCTATGGGGATAACTTAAAAATGTCTTTTCTGAATGCTAGCATGGAAAGATGGAAGACAGAAGATGAAAGACATGAAGAGGACAGATTCTCTGTCCTCTGAAATTTGTTCACAAGGAAGTGTTCTGAAATTTGCCACAGGAAGGGAAACAAAACAAGAAAACTGCTATCATCATTCTGTTGCTTTTATCTTACACACACACACACACACACACACACACTGCCCCATTCTATTATTTGATTAATGACAACTCTGTAGACGACAAATAATTTCTCCCACTTAACTGCCAGAATTTTTACTTTTATTTTAAATATTCATAAATGAATCTAATGATCATGTATGTGGGAGACTAATAACATTAGCTAGAGCCAGACAAAGCTTAGGCAGGCATTGTGCAAGATTTTCCACATGGCTCTGCCAGAGCAACTAAATCTTTATCTTTAACACTCCTACTAATATTCTGAGCACAGGTGCCTTTTGTTTTGCAGAGAGGAGGAACGCTGCACCGGGGTTACAAAATATGTGGATTAAAATAACAAGAAGTCACTGGCATGATAATACTGTGCTTGAGGCCATGCAAATAGAGGCTGATGGATGTTTGAGGGTGGTTCTCCATATGTTACTGGTCTGTTACACATGGGGTCAGACTGTGCCCAGTCTGTAAGTACATTGGGAAGGTGAGTAGAGCTGGAAAAAATAAGCTTGGCTACCTTCTTGCTTCCCAAAAGGTTTGGCAGGTCCAGCTTCTTGCACCTCAGTGAAGCTACCTGCACCCCCCTTCAGGGCAGCCACCTTCTAAGACCTCCCTCAAAGCCAAGGAGAAATCAGAGCTTTAGCAGTTGTAGAGTAACAGCCAGAATCCTTCAAACACCATTTCTACTACCTGGAAAAGCTGATTTCAGCGGGGCTGCTGCACATGCCTGGTATCTCTACCTGTTTCTGCAGGGAATGCTGCTTACAGAGGAGGATTCAGATGTGAACAACATATTGCAGACTGCTTCTTCTACAGAGGGATTGTTTAGAATCGTGAATCCCAGAATCTCCTGAGCTGGGACCCATAAGGACCATCAAGTCCAAATCCTGGCTCCACACAGGACCAGACAAGTCAGAGAAGGGGACTGAGTGCATCATCCAGATGCTTCTTGACCTCAGCCCAGCTGGGTGCTGGGACCACTTCCCTGGGGAGCCTGTCCCAGTGCCCAACCCCCTCTCAGGAAAGAACCTCTTCCTGACACCCAACTTAACTGTCCCCTGTTGCAGCTTCATGCTGTTCCCTCAGGTTCTGTCCCTGGTCCCCACAGAGAGGAGACCTGGAGCAGCCCCTTCGCTGCCCCTTGTCAGGAAGCCACAGACCACCATGAGGTCTCCCCTCAGCCTCCTCTTCTCCAGGCTTAACAACACCAGGGCCTTCAGCCTCTTCTGGTCAGACTTCCCCTCCACACCCTTTCCCATCCTCGTTGCACTCCTTTGGACACTCTCCAATAGTTTTATGTCCCCCCACCCCTTACGGGGGATGCACCCCAGGGCATGGTTGGCTCTCCTGGTGCCTGGGCATGCTGCTGGCTCCTGGGGAACTGGCTGTGACCAAGACCCCCAAATCCCTCTCAGAGTGGCTGGTCTCCAGCTTCTGGTCCCCCAAGCTGGATGTGCAGCCAGAGTTGCCCCTTCCAAGGTGCAGAATCCAACACTTGCCCCTGTTGGACTTCATGCTGTTGGTGACTAGTCTTCTCCTTGCATCTACATATTGCTACCAGGTGTCTCTTACATGTGCTGCAGAGTCCTGATTCGTAGCAATCCTGCCCAACATTGGGAAACTCTAATGGCTGAGAGAGCAGCAGGAACCTGAAGACCAGTACCATCCCATCAGCAACTGTTAATCTTTCCAGAAGGAATGATTAGAGCCTCAAATCATCTACTGTGACATATTATGGGCAGAAGAATCAGATGGCTGGTCATGTGTTGGGAAAGGGATGAAAGAGGAGAGATAGTGTGAAAAACGACCATGCTAAAACTAGAATAACTTTGCATTCAGTGAGTATCTATCTGCCTCACACTTGGCAGCTATTTATATATAACCCTGTATTTCTTGAATGTATTAATGATTAAGAAAGAAACCAAGGAAATACACTACAGGGTGTTGTACTGGCTCTATCTCCAAGTCAATCTCACCAGTGTACAACTAAAATAAAGGCAACGAGCCCTGAGTAGTGTCCAAATCAAAGACTAAACACCTGGCTGTCATTTATTATGGGTTTACAGCTGAAAACAAAACCTTGACTTTTACAGCTGAACATTTTGTGACTCATCCCAGTAGCTCTTAACACTTCCCCATCCTGACCACCCTGACAGAGCTAGGAAGAACATAAGCAACCTGAAAGGATCAATGCAATGAACTCCTTCTCCTAGGTGTCTCTCCCTCCTGGCTTCTGAACTCGATGCCAACATTTTAAGCATAAATAAACATAAAATAGAAAATATGGCAGTGACAAAACTGTAGAGCTGCTTCCCTCCACCCCCACACACGTAGTGATAAAACCAAAATATGACAGAAATATTTACTCTTGGCAGGGCAGTGTAGCTCTCTCATCCTGAGGTATCACAGTCCCACAAAGCATTTTTCCTGTTAGTAATATTCTCCCACTGCCCCTCTGAGATTCTTAAATAAATCATCCTACTAAGATGCAGCCATTTCTCTCTTTGGTACGAGCCTGATTTTTCCCAGGTGGATACCAAAAGCTTTCCTGGGGAGAAGTGAGGAGATTCACAGTGATCAGAGCCTGGATTTCCACTTCTGCAATAAACTCTAAAACTCTCAAAGTGGAGTCAAACTTCAGCACTGAAAAGAAGTCCCAGAGAATGAGATTTGTGAGATTTTTATCTAAGGTGTGTGTGTGTGTGGAGAGCTAAAAAAAAAAATAAAAATTAAAATTCCACCATGGAATAAACAATGAAAAATACCCAAACCAAACCCCACCCAATAAAATGTGATATTTCATCATGAACCAGCGATGAGGCACCCGAGGTTGCCCAGAGACCTGATAACCTGCTGCCAGGCTCTCTGCCATGCAACTGGGTGCTTGGCAGCACCAGCAGCCAGGGCCCCTGCAAAGCCTCTCGCATCTGCAGTGGGGAGCCTGGAAATGCTGGGAGCCCTGATGCGAGCTGGGTCTCCCAGGGCTGCCAGGCAAGCTGTTGGGGAGGTGGATGAGCTGGCAGCCATCCTGCCGGGTTTCTGTCAGAAAATACCAGAAAATCTGCATGTTTCCAAAGAACATTTAAATTTCGTCAAAACAGCATTTTCCAGCACAATAATTTTTTCCACTATGAAATCTCTGTCTCTCCATTTGTTAGTGTTATTATATTTGTTTTTTCATGGCTTCCTTCCCCCCACCCTACCTTGTAGCTGACCAGAATTGTCTTGTACCTGTTGTCTCCAGAGACATTCTCCACAGTCAGCACAGAGAAGAGTGAAGAAGCACCCAATCACATGTGCCCTGCTGAAGGAAGAATTCTTCCTCCTCCTCCTCCTCACCTCACAAGCCACCTTCCTCAAACACCATATCTCAACCCTAAATTAGCACGTGCATGCCAGCACATAAAAAAGTGAGTTAATATGTCCAGCTACTCCTATATCAATTTTATAAGGTGTTTCGCTCCACAGATATATTACTGCTTTAGCAAGTAACCTCTGCCACAGGTTTGATGGTTACACATGCTAATCATTCTCAGTTTTAGCAAAAAGGTACAAGAGAATAAATAATAAATGCAAAAAAAACCAAACCCCAAACCCCATTAATGTGGAATTTTCCAGGAAGCTAAAAATGAAAATATTGTTGCATGGTGGTTACAATTATAGTAAGAGAAAGTAATATGCTTCTTGAAATAAAATTAAATGAAAATTCATATAAAGAAGTGATAGCTCTACTTTACTTTTGTGAAGACTTACTTGAAAACATCTTTTACCTGTGGCATTCCCTGACACGGGATATTACTATGGCAATTACTGATTTCTAAGGGATTCTTTCTATGAAGAGTATTATTAGAATAAATTTATATGAGATAACATTCTATTCATTCTATAAATATAGAATATTTATTCTATATCCCATATAATAAATTTATATGGGATAATGCTTATATTCATGGCAAAACCTGTGGAAGAGGCCAATATGTTGTGAATTTTAGTAGGAAAGGGAAAAAAAGACAATTTGGGAAATCGGAAACTCTGATTTCTGTGTCTGGTTCTGACCCTGATTCTGCCTGTTGTGGGAACTATGATGAACTACTTCTTGTGGCTGTTTAGATGATTGATTTTGAGAATGCTTTTAAAGTACTTTGATAATGAAATACAAACCCATAAAAAGTCACTGTATTATAACTATAGTATAACTACATTAGAGGTTTTCTTGCCTTCCAAATCATCAGATGCTGCCCATCACAATGATCCAGAAACTACATATTTTTATAAAAATCACAGAATGCTGACCTGTAAGGCACTTTTCAGTTTTTCAGGTTTTTCTTTTTCACAGCATTTGAGAACAGATAACTTCCACAACAGGAAGACTTGCTATAAGAAATACAGTATTTATCCAGCTCTTGAAATTATTGCTGTGGACAAACCAGCTGCCTGTGCATTCATACCACAAAGATGTTGCTTCTGCAGATAACAGGTAGATTGTTTGGGAGCACATACAAACTTTATGGCAAAGCCATGTTTTTGCTCAGTGAGGCTTTCAGTACTGTTTCTAAACTTCAACATCTTGGAAATGTAACTTTCTGTCTCCATTTGTTATTTAACAACCGAAACCCCTCAGAAACTGACACCCTGTGAAGGCAACTGAGCAATAAGCACACGAAGAAACCAAAAGCACAGGTTGTTAGGTACAGAGTGGGCCAGAATCTGCTTTTATTCTGTTCTCCCACATTGATCTCTTCACAATTTTACCTCAGTATTTTATTACTTTTCTGGACTGTTTCATCATGGCACAAACGTTGAGTTTATCTCTCACGTGAGATTATCTTGTTATAGACAATCTGGCTATTGAATGTCCTCGATGAAGAACAATCTTGTTAATAGCTTGCCTGCTCAAAGATGTGTCACTTCAAATCCATCTTGTATCTGGATCTCTACTACATATAAATGTCCTGATCTGCAGCTTCCCTTCCTTAGACTGATGATGGTTGTTCTGCTTTGGAGTCAAATGTCTCACAAAAGACTTACTCAGCTGGTGGAATTTATTTCACATAAAAACAGTTATACAGAAGTTTTATCTAAATGACCATCATCTTTCTTTCTATAAACCTTATAGTTGCCATTTTTGCAGTTTTCCTTGAACACTGTAATCTATTAAATTTTGACTGAAGTAAAACCATAGGTCAAAAACATTTCCTGCAGATCCACATATGCAGGGAAAACGATGTGAATATATCTCCTCTGAGGCATCATCTGACTCGGGGAGGTTTGTGCAGATAGTTCAAGGTCTGTGAAAACTCCAGATGAACGCTATCCTTTCTGTATTCCCAGACATCAAGGGGAAAAAAAATAATCCATGCTTCACCCCTGCAGCCCAGTACACCCAAACTAAGTGCTGGATGTTGGGGAGTCGTTGATGTCTGCACATTTGCATGCCCACAGTCCTGCTATAATTGTGGTATTATTCCACATCATTTTTA
Organism: Heliornis fulica; assembly: GCA_013399135.1. NCBI lineage: Eukaryota > Metazoa > Chordata > Aves > Gruiformes > Heliornithidae > Heliornis > Heliornis fulica. The sequence continues at coordinate 60,676 of VXBZ01003011.1, forward strand.
GTGGGACTAAAACCACACATCCCAGTATGATTGTGATGCCTAATTTGGATGCTGGTACAAGGAGTCTTAGCCAAGATGTTTTTGTTCACCACTTCCTTTTGCTGGTTTTCTCTTAGGAAGATCCAATGGATCTTATTATTTCTCAGAAGTTAGACAAGGCTCAGGTTATCTTTTGACTTTGTAACAGAAGACACACATCTTACTTTCATGCTACAGGACTGGGAGATATTTTCAACAAAAACCCTAAACTGTACTATTTGTCACTCACATGGTTATGAATTCTACATTTTAAACCAAGGGTTTATAAAGTTTTGGTAAGCTCTTATGTTTTAACTTCAGCAATTCCTGTGAACAGTTCAGCTCCTGTCTTACATGGTGCATCATGAGTGGGGAGAAGAGGCAGGAGATGTGATCTGAAGACAAGACATTTTTGCATTTGAGAATGTGACTTACAGTCATTGGCACAAAGTCAAGAGGAGGTCCTGGCACACAGCAGAGGTAACAAATACATCCTCTGAAGAAAAAGAGTATCAGATGCTGCACAATGCACGAACCTCTGCAGAGAGACAGATGGAGGGTAAGTGCAATAGCCAAGTAGAGGAAATAACAAGAAAAAGTTATAATAAAGTTTCAGGCAACTAACACTATTGAATCAGCTGCTGAGACCACTGAGAAATGTAAAGTTGGTAGAGGAAACCCCATTTGAGAAGAAGAGAAATGCTCATTACAAAGGATATTTACAATTAATTATGCTGGACAAAATAGTGGGTGTCAACAAATAAACTGCTGGCTTTTCAAGGGTCTATTTAAATAAAAGTCAGACCTATAGAAAAAAAAAGGATCTTTTCTTTGCTAGTTATTCCTATAACCTTGAATTGAGAGATGCTGATGCATTAGATGTTAAGTTAATGTTATATATGCCTGTAAATTCTTGTAAACATGCAGTTTTAAGCCAAGTGGTATGAATATATCCTGGATATAAACACTTCCCCATCTAATCAGATTACTGCCATGTTTAATTCCAGCCTCAATTCCAAAAGAGATGTACTCCTACAAAGCAATAGTCAGACTGAATGTTTAGCTGGGCTGTGGCAAATAAATACTGTTCTGAGCTGGTATTATTGCACTTTGGTTGTGATTCACAAGTTCAGTAGCTCACGTTTCAAAATGCTTCTCAACAATGATTAACTAAACCCTGCAGCTTGACTGCTTGACACATCCTTACTGTGATGATGTCATCAGCCACAGAATAAAGGGTTGGCTGGTATGAAATCAAATACTGATGTTCATTGTGTTACTGATACAGAACTTCAGGTACACAGAGCTAGCAAAATGTTTTTCACCAATCCATGAAATCACAGAATCCTGCAATTAATTAAGTAGGAAGGGACCATCTAGTCCAACCCCCTGCAGTGATCAGGGTCACCTTCACTAGATCAGGTTGCTCAGAGCCCCATCCACACTGACCTTGAATATCTCCAGGGATGGGGCCTCCACCACCTCTCTGGGCAACCTGTTCCACTGATCTACCACCCTCGTGTTGAAGAACTTCTTCCTAATATCAACCAAAATCTCCCCTTTTCTAGCTGAAAACCATCACCCCTCCATGCCTTCATGAACAGTTCTTATAGCCACCTTTCAGGAACTGGAATATAAATATTGAGATATAAAGTATTGGTTGGTACACATGCTTTTATGACCATTTGTTGATCTATGTCTGTTCAGCAATATCAAATTGCAAAATACCTGTAGAAGAACCCACATGGCATGGAGGATGAGATGAGGAGCGGTGGGAGGAGAGGACCTTTTTGGCTACTGTGACAACTTACACCTGCTCAAACAACTTTGTCTTCATTCTGCATCTCAGAAAAGTGTGACTATTTTCTCAGAGGTAAATTCTGACTGCAGAGTTCGCTAATGGATTTCAGAAGAACGAAAAGGCCCAACTTTATGTGTGTAGGATTTGGATGTCAATGTTCAGTAATTACCAAGAAAGAATGATGTTTTCATCTGAGAACTGTAAATAAGGGATTTATTGACAGATCCTATTCTTTGGTTTTTTTTTGTTTGTTTGTTTGATGAAGAAATAGAGTAGAATATATGCAGGTGTTCATGGAAGCATGAGTGCTAAGATGAAACAGAGATATCATTCATGATTACTTAGCATAGCTTTGCCAAATGGATTTAACAAGCAAGTATAATTTAATGTAGCCACTACAATGCAACGGAATGACAAGTTCTGGTTTTGGAGTGTTTCTATTTTTTTTCCTGAGAACCTATTATTTAATCTTTTAAAGGTTTTAAGTGAGTAAACAAACAGCTATAATTTACCTAATATTGATTATATCAGATAATAAAAGCTTTCATGTTATAATCTTTGCTTCTGATTAGATCAAATTGTGTTGACAGTAACCTCCTCTTCATGTTCTGGTTTAATTTTGAGCTGAACAAGACACAGTTGAGTAAAAAATGAGTAAAACATCATAGGTCTGCAAATGTAGAAAAAAAGGAATCAGAATGTTGTAACCAAGCACTTCCAATTGCCTTTTTTTGTTTGGTTAGTTTCGATTTTGGTTTCATTTTATATTTTGGCAGAGGTAAAGGCAACCTGAACTCTCTCCAGGCCAGTGTGCATAGTAGCTGCTAATAAAAAAAAAAAAGTCTTTTTATAAAGAATAACTTAAATAAACCCACTCTAATTTCAGTAATCTTATGATTATAGAGTATGTTTTAGCACATCTTATTGCAGAAGCAAGAGGGAACCTGTTAACACTGTCTCTTGTGCCATAACCAATGGACTAATTAACCAAATCTGGACCCTTTAATATGACTGCCTGGCCACTGGCTATGGAACTTGACTTTCAGCTTCCATTTGCAATGCTGACAGCTAGAAAAAAACATTTGTTTTATTTACAAAGTACCTACTTGAGAAAGAAGTCACTGAGACACAACAAACATGAAATGTCAGGGTATCTTTACAGTCACTTCTCTGAATATATTTTGTGTTGTACAAAAGAATTGCTTTTGCCATATTACATCCACGTCGTATTAATCAGCTGAACCAGATCTATTATGTCTTCCCTTCTGTATTTCAAACACCTTCTCAACACAGAACAGATTTATGAATCTTGAAAGTAGTAAGGCAAAAAGGAGAGGAAAAAAAAAAAACAACAAACCCCAAACAACCTGTGTTTACAGTGCCTAAAATGGAAAGGTCTGACTGTACTCATATACAAACAAAATTAGAAGTTGCTGTTCTGAAAAAGAAATGCTTGAAAAACACCGCGGTTTAGGGCTTTACAGAACATATCATTGTACTCAGTGTAGGAGGTGAAGACAAGAGGCAATTTATTCTGCAGCTGGTTTAGAAATAAACACAGCAATGGAAGATAAGGAGTGAAAGAGGGATAAATCCTCCTGTAGCAAACTTGATGGACAGACAGGCTGCCATTAACAATGCTGTTGCCTTTGTAAGTACAGAGTGATGTGGAGATACCCTGGCATTTATACTGTAGACATGGTCCTTAAAGATTTTACACCTCCAATTCCTTAGAATTATCAGCTATCTCCAGCCTGTCACTCATCCTGGCAATCTTAGATTTCTAGCTTGCAGGCCAGGCAGATTATTGACAAAGCAATCCAGGGTGATATAATACACCCTGACAAACAACAGTGAGGGGGATTGTGTTTACCACTTTCACTGCACCAATTCGGCTAAATTAATTCTTAACACTGAAAGTAAACTTTCTCTTGATAAGCATTCGCTCCCCTCCTGCTATTGTTTTGCAGAGCTACCACAGCTCCTTGTAGCAACGCATTTAGATGCATCTAATTTAACCTGCTTGCCCCTAATAGAAGTGAGAAGAGGGTTTCTCATACAACACCAAGCTAGCCAGCCACTATAAATACAAGAATGCTGGCATATGATAAAGTTAAAGCTCTAGCTTAAACACACACAAAGAAATGTAATTCAGGAACATTCCAAATTTAGGTTTGTCTCTGTGTCCTCACTTTACCTACCTCTGCTGGGACCACAGCACACACAGAATCAACTCTAAGATCACGTACTGTTGACATACATGAGCACTGGTGAAAACATACAAAATAAAATTGGCAATTTTACCCTGACATTACTTTCTTTTTTCTTTTTTTTTTTCTTTCTTCTTTTTTTTATTTCCCTCCCCTCTATGCTGTTGCCCAAAGGCAGAGTGTATCTTTCAGGTTATAAAGTCTGTGGATAGCAGAAAAAGGTTTTAAAGAGCTGTGAAGACCCTCAGCAATAGGGAAAGCTCTGGATGTTGCTAAACTTCTGAACTGATTACTTAGACCGGTGTCATAAAAAAAGATTTTTTTTTTTTAGGCATTCAGGATGAAAAAGTCACTGATTTAACACCCAACACTTCAGCTGCAACTCCTGCCTTGAGTGATGTTCGTATTTGCTTACTTACAACCACGGATGAATCTCTTCTCTGTCGATTTTATCAGACACAGCAATGCTAATCCAGATGTGGCTTGCGTGCCAGGAGTTCAGTCATTTGCATAGATGAAGTTAATTGTAAAACAGAAGTAAAAATTCAAATCCCAACAGTCGTCAAGGGAAGAAAGTGTTAGACAGGGGATTGCTATTCATTCTGGAAACTGACAAAAGAAAAAAAAAAAAAAAAAAAAACCAAAAAACCACCCTAATCTTATCTCAGGGTAAAAGTCCCTTGATGGTGGAAATGCTCTGACCAAACTTTGATTCAGGTTCATCTTTACCTCAGAATCTGCACATTCAGAACAACCAGCCCAAACACACACCTTCCCAGGTGTTTTAGTCCTGTGAAGTGGGAATTGTGCTGTGAAAAGGCAATTTCTGACAACAAAAAATACACTTTGGTTTCATTCTGTGGAAATGCTTTGATACATCTGCAACACTTAAAGCTAGGTTAAAAGGGTATACATGTGTTAAACACTATAGCATCAGTGCACACATGACCTAAGCAATTCCTGCTTCAGTTTCTTCAGCTGTTCACTAGCTGGACCTGGATGACAGAGGATGAGATTTCTGACCCTTTCCCTCAATGTAGCTCTGTTACATAGCTTGGGTCCTTTCACATTTATTCAAAGCATCGACATGAATTTCATCTTCTGAGGAACTAACACTTCTATCTAGTAAAACAGTTGAAAGATTGCTCACAATTATTATTTTTTTTAAATAAAATCATGAAGGAAAAGCAAAAAAAGTGTTTCTCCAGTTTTCTGATATTTAAGACTCCCCTGCCTAATGTCAGAAGGAAAAGAAATGTCATCTGAAGAACAGCTCCCCAGTTATGGTTCCCTGAAAAAATTCTGATCCCATGTTGTGATCAGAGATCAAAATACAGACTCTTCCTACACATCATACGGTTATAATTCAGTTTATGACTTCCCCCCCCTCCACCACCCCCAGTGTTCACAGAAAAGTGGTTATTTAACTAAACAAGCATATTTTTCTCCCTTTTGAAAAACTTTAATACTTGGATCATTTCAAGGCTGAAGTGACCTTCTGTATTTACCTGGAATCTAACAGTTCCTGGGTCCTGTTGATAACTTGTTGGGTGCTTTCTGGTGAGGGCATCTATAGGCCCTTATTTGATGGTCACATTTGGCATGGTGAAAATTTTCCTCTCCATCTCCCTTTGACATGTCTTTCCACATTTTCCTTGGTTTTAAATATTAATTTATTGGCTTGCTGTAGCTTGGCACTGGATATTATTATCACTAATAATCTTTGCTAATAACCTTTTAATATGACTACAATTTAAAAATTTTTAAAATGGGAAGCCAAAGCCACTGTAAGTCATTGAGGCTCAGACTCCTAAGGCAATTGAACGTGGCTTGGTATTCAAGTATGATTATTTTATTAGGGATAATAATATTTTTAACTGAGCTAGTTACACCAGTACAAACCTTAGATAGGTGCAGGATGAGAGATGGGAAGGCATCATGTTACTTACTCCTTCTGACATGTAAGGACAAGCTATTCTGCCCTTGGGGTATATATTTTGGGACAAGTGGGGTGCAAAGACCTTACTTGTGGAGTATCACAAATCAGCCACGTGGTTTCAAAAATTCTTTCCAGCCTCATTAGTCATACTTGGTAATGCCAATTGAATGGAAAAAAAATAAAATTAATGAAGAAGTTACAGTGTGCCTTGATTGCTGGAGAATTACCACTTGATGGCTCTTTTCTAATCTGACTTAAACATTAATTGTAGCAGTCCAGCATTTGAGGCAAGTGAAATTACACAGCTTTAAAATGTAATTTTAATACATAGGCATGGATGAAGAAGTTTAGTTTGGAAATGGGTCATTTCAATATTTTGTTTATGTTCTGTGAAGGGAAGGTAAACTAAGGGAGCATTAATGAGGTATCACAGCAATGGGAGCAGAAAGCGCTATTCTGCATGACACTAAAACATGAATTTTTAAAAAATACTTAGCCTGATAACATCACCATTATGCCAAGTTGGAAGGGGTTTAGGTGTTTAAAGATTCTGGCACCTCAAGAGCAGCATCTACGATGGGTTTTGTCCTCTGAAGAGGCTGTAGGTACAAAGGGCAAAAATTTCCAGACAATGAAAAACCCTCCAAATTGCAACAAAGGAAATATAACCTTGACTATACCGTGGATGCTGACAGAAAGCAAAACTGCCTGAATTATAACAATGATAATTTGTTAATTTTAATTATTTATAAGGAGATGACGGCCAAGTTCCCAAAAATCTTTCTATTAAGAATTCTCAGTATAAATCTCTCTGATATACTGTAATGCTACTTCATCTCTGCTGCCAACTGCGCTGGAACGCATAAAGCCCCTCATTAGTTCACGCCTCCGCTTACAAGGATTGCTTTAACAAAGGGATCTAGTGTGTGCTAATGACTCTCAGAATTAAGATATGAATGTGGCAAAACAATAAATACCTCCATCTTATTAAAATGATTTGGTAACAGCAGTGCAGAGCTGCTTTGTATTCGCTTTTCTCCGCATGCATTTTAGTTCAGGCAGAAAACCGGGGATGCACTCCAGAGAAACACATAATGAGGTCAGATGGAAAATCTTGTCTTGTTTCAGATATGAATTCAATCCATCCTTTTCTTGCATGTGAGACAATATACACAGAAGGAAACGCTGCTGACATGTTTTAACTTCACTGACACTGAAAATGTTTTCTCTTCAGCCGGTGCTTTTAATCTTCATCTGGAATATTATATATAGGGCTACAGTACATGGCCATAAAATCGGTTTTTATTTACCCATTTAACCTCTGCTTTTCATCTGTTGCTCACTTAGCACCGCTGCTCAAAATTCTTTTGATAATTTTGGCAGTTAATTCACATCTAGTAAAGTGCAGGGTGGAGAGAAAAAAAAAAAAGTGCTAGATGTAAGGTTGTCACCTTTTCTATTACTGCGTTAAACTCCTGGGGGGGGTCTGCAGATTTTACAGGAAAAAGGGCGGGGGAAGGGTTCGACAACTCTGGAAAAGAATACTGGTCTTGTAGTTAAAAACCAGGAGAACTGGAGTTCACCTGTCACAAGCAGGTACTTTGGTTCAAAACTATTCCCTAGAGCCATGCTTTGCTATTGAGCATAAGTCAGAACAATGTGTCAAGACTTGGAGCACAGCTCTTCAATGTCTAACACAACTATTAGAGAAAGAGCTAAAAAAAATTCGGTTGTCAGCATAATTTGAGTTTAAAATGATTTTAAAGGAATGTTTAATTCCTAATTAGCCTATTCGCTGCATTATAATGTACATTTATACCCAGCAGCGAAGGAACCCAGGGTAACCTTTTTATGTAGCATACCTTGTATGCTATGTAACTGCCCATGGAAAACAACAAGGATAGCTAAATTAGCTATGGCCTTTAACATTCATAGGTCACATTAGAGAAAGTGCTATACTAAAAAAATAAAAAAAAATAAAAAAGAAATTACAAACTGAGCTACATTTCACTAAAAGGGACCGTTCTTTTAGTTCTAGACCTGCTAAGATGTGTTTTGCCTTTAAGGAGATAGATCAAGGCTTACCCTTGAGCTTGCATACCTCATTTTGGCTCTTTTACAGCCTTTGTTTAAGTAATATCTAGGTGACTTGTTGTGTTGAACACATATGCTTTGTTTTGTGTATGTACAAGGAATTATTCTACTCCCAGTGTTTTACAGAAGGTGTTGCAGGCAGAATGGGTCCTGGTCCATGGTCCGCCCTGGCACCATAACCACAGTGCCTTCCTCCTCTCTCCATGGGGACAACATTGCCCACATTTCTTAAGGAAAAACACCACAGCCTTAAACCTTAGAGAGAAGATGAGTACTGTAAAGTACAGCATGAATGTCAATTACCACATCACCCTTAATATTCATAAAGAGTTTATCCATCTCTGATACAGGAAGCTATAAGAGTAAAGGGAAATATACCATGAGTCCTATCATCTCAGAGCCAGGAAACGCTATTCAGGTCAAGGGCTGAATGTCACTGCCCATGATTTTCACAGCAGTGCTACCCTGATTCTGAGGATCTACCAATTAGAGGTGTTTTCAGGACCTCTCTGAACTTTTCTGACTAGACTCTTTGCAGGGAGACTTAACTGTGAGCCAGAGCCTGAACTGGTCTAAATTGAGACAGTGGCACTGAACTTAAGTAAAAGTGAGTAGAAATGAACTGCTTTAGAAGTGCTGGTTCTGACGGCTCCAGGTACCATCAATCTCACAGGGCATTAACATTCACATCACAGTTTTCCCCTTATTTCTAACTTGGTATGAAAAAAAAAAAACATAAGACAAGAACTGTCACTGGTTTAGGACTTATCATAGCACAATTAA
>VXBZ01003011.1:101531-129982 GCA_013399135.1 Heliornis fulica
TCCTGAGTTGGAAGGGACCCATAAGAATCAAGTCGATCTCTTCAACTATCTTTCTAAATTTCTTACGATTTTTAAAGTGAAAAAAAGTTTCAGGAGCAGTTATGAAAATATTTCAGACTTAATTTGGAGTAAATCAGACATTTTCATAAAATCCTTCAATGTTAAAAACAACAACAACAACAACAACAACAACAACAACAAGAAGTCTGTGTGTGTATATTGCCCTGGAATGGGTTCCTTTTGAAAGCTTCAAAATTAAAACAATTTTTGCAATGAACACTAGGTTCTTTTCTCATGGTGACTGTACAAGAAGTGAGGATAACAGCTGTGGAGATCACAGTTTACTTTCTCTCCTCACCCCTGCTAGATAGCTATGTGCTTTATCCATCTATTGTGCTTCTTCCCACACAAACCTTCTCTCTCTCTCCGGGTTAGCAGATGGTCCAGAGTCCAGAGAGAACAGAGAGGGTTAGAACCAGTCACAACAAAGGCAGTTCAGATCCCATTATGAAAAAGAAGATGGGGAGTGAAAGGAAAGAGAGATATGATCTGATTGTCAAGTAGGAGCTACCCTTTTAGATGGAAGAAAAGAGGCAACTATACCCATCTCTCTAAACATCAATTTTCATACTTCAAAAGGAAAAAACCCGTGGTTTTCAGCACAGTTTCAACAGGGTCTGATTTTTTTCCATGAATGCACTTCTATTTAGCTGTTTCCTACTTATAAAGGTCATAAGTCACCCCATACATTAAGTCTTTTAACATTAACATCCCTCTTTGAACTATTAGAAGCATCCTGTACCCCTGAAGAGCCTCTTAGTGACCAAGAATTTGAACTTCTGGCAAATGTCGAGGGAAGATGCAGAGGTGACAGAAATGCAGATTGTTACACAATCACTCAAAATATCTATATCTGATCTATATAGTAAATTTATCCTCTCTGGAGTGATATGCTGAAGTGTTTGGCTATAAATATATAAATATACTTTCCTTCTTTATCACAATTTAAAGAAAATAAGGCAGAAAAAAACTCCCCCGCTAATTTTATTTGCATGATTTTCACAGAAAACTGAAAACAAACTCTGATGGTTCTGTCTTCCTTTGATTTGAATGATGCACGTTAATATTATTAGGATTTGCCAATATCACAATCCTTGTTTCCTCTAATTAATGACACCTTCTCACCCCACAGGCTGGAATTTATCCTAATGAGAAAATTGTACCTGTCTATAACCATTATTAGCATTGTTGGTCTCAGATCACAGTGAGAATATGATTCCTTTTTCCCTGGGGCACCAGAAAAAAATACCAACTTATTTTTTTCTTAACTCCACGGTGAAATGTTGAAGTTAAAAAAAAAAAAAAAAAACATTAAAAATCTAGAGAATTATGAAAATCCGATCTTAACTCTTAAATTAGCCATATGTTGAGTCTCAACAGATTGACAGTACTTATTAACATGAATGTAAAGTTTTAATATTTTAAATCTGCATTTTATTAATATTTAATCCAGGGTCATAGGTAATGTCCATGTGTGTCAGATAGAAAGGAAAGAAGGAGGTATCACAGGAATCCAATTACTTCTGCTTCTAATTGCAAATGACTTTCAATATTGAGGCAATGTTCTTCTTACGTGACCTTTAGTGCATATTCTAGACTTCATTAAACACCTTTTGTTCTTGTCAGTTCAGGTAAATCCCATCTTGTCCCAGTCCTCTGAAAGTATTCTGTCATCTGTTCATGATCCAATGAAAAATGATTGTGGCAAGAAATATACATGGAAATGTTTAAAATACAAGCCACAATTTAATCTACACGTGGGAAAAAAACAATTCTCTCACAAGTTTTCCTTGCATTAGCTTCAAGCTACTGAGATCAACTGCTATTGTCCATTAAATTATAAATTTTGTCTAAGTTTATGCAGCTTATTTATCAATATTGGTTCTTAAAACTGCTTTAACCTGTATAGAACAACCGTGAATTTGAAGCTTAAATTTCAAATGTGTATGCCATTCATTCCAACTCTATTCTTCTTAACAGAAAAAAAACATTAATTGAACCAAAATTTTAAATTACAACTGGTGAACAGAGAGTTAAAGGGCTTGTATCATGTGAAAAAGTAAATAATATTTATTTCCTTAAAAAGGAATATTCATACTATGCAATGTTATGTAGAATACATAAGTTACTGTACAGACAAGCAGTAAAGCAGCAACAGTATAAAAATTGTTGTAGTCATATAGTGATTTTGTGTAATAATAAAGTTTCAGACTGAAAATGCCTTTTTTCTAGCATTATACACATACAAGAATGGTGGTTTTTATGAACATAAAAGACAATGAAGCAGTCTATTATATACTGTATAGAAACAATAAGATAATGTAAATAAATGAATTGAGAAGCATTTAGAGAAATGGCTTCTATTCTCCCCGAAATTATGTTTTGTGAGATTCTTTCCCCATTTTGTCAGGAGTCTATTTCTGCAACACACACACAAGTATTTCAGCTTCTATATCTGTAGATGTGAAGTACATCAGAGAAACGGTAATTCAGGCTTATTTCCAAAGTTATATTCTTTTAAATGCTTCATATTTCTATATTGCCAGGCTGCCTTTTCATAATAACTTTTTTTGTATCTAACACTTCCAGTTTATTGTTTATCTCCTTATGACACTACTCAAAGTAAGTGAATGTGGGCAGGTGACAGTCTTCTGAGACACCCTGAGGAAGACAAAGGTGGGTCTTCTTGTCTTCCACATGCACAAATGGAAAAGCCATCTTGAGATTCAGATTTGTTTTACAACAATTAAGTCACCCTTCTGTTCAGGAAAAACTTTGTTTTTATTGGTCAAACTACACTGATGCAAAACTGCCCCCCTAAAATGAAACCTGGTTCTTTAAAATGGTACCGAAAAAATTAATCAATAATCTTTGTTTTATAACAATCTTTGGTTTGTAAGAACCTTGTCCAGTTTTCAAGGATGAATGGGGTACTTTGGATTGTATTTCACTAAAAGTTAAGGGTATATTTTGAATATAGGACTAGGTCTGGCCTTCTCTTTGAGTTTTACATCCTTTGCCTTAGAAGGGCACTTTTTAAAATGATATTGTATTTTAAATCCAGAAAAATGAAACCTTCATTACAAAATATGACTTTGAGGAGCCCTCCTCTTGCCAAACTCCATGTCTACAAACCTGTATTAAGTTAGTAATACCAAACCACAGAACTGGAACACCTTTATCTTTGGGAAGGGGTGTGAGTGAAGGCTGCAAACAAAAAAGTTCAGCATTGTGTGTGTTATATACTCCATGCATTGGGGCAATAAAAACAATATACTGCAAAGGGGGAATCTGGAAAGAGTAATTGGACTTGTATCATGATACTTGACAGATAAATGCCATGCAAAAGGGCATTGTCACAGCTTGGGTTGGAGCACCCTTGACCATGAGAGCTTCCTTCCTCACCCTTCACCACTAAGTCAACTTCACTCATAAAACAAGTGGATGTCCTCAACTTGAGCCCTCTCCATGCTCAAGCTGTTCTCCCACTGTATCTTACACATCTCCAGTGGGCACTACCCTCAGCCCACTGTAACCTTTAGCTGGAAAGGCTGCTCTGACCCCAGCTTGTAGCAGGGTGGGCTCGAGCTGGGCTGAGTGGAAGAGTTGCTGCCCTGGTGAGACCCAACCTGTAGTATTGAGTTCAGTTCTGGGGCCCTCAGTTCCAAAAGGACATACAGCTCCTTGAGAGAGTCAAGTGCAGGGACATCAAGATGATGAAGGGAGTGAAACACCTTCCTTCTGAGCACAGGCTGAGGGAGCTGGATCTCTTCAACTTGGAGAAGAGGAGACTGAGGGGTGACCTCATGAATGTTTATAAATATGTAAAGGGTGAGTGTCAGGAGGATGGATCCAGGCTTTTCTCAGTCGTGGCCAGTGGTAGAACAAGGGGAAATGGTCCCAAACTGGAACACAGAAAGTTCCATCTTAATATAAGAACTTTTTCCCTGTGAGGGTCACTGGAACAGGCTGCCCAGAGAGGTTGTGGAGTCTCCTTCTCTGGAGACATTCATGACCAATCTGGACATGTTCCTGTGTGATCTACTCTAGATTATCCTGCTCGGGCAGGGGGGTTGGACTGAGTGATCTTTCAAGATCTCTTCCAGCTCCTAATATTCTGTGATTCTGTGTATGTGACTTCATATAGCTGTGACATCGTGCAACTGAAAAGGTCTTTGACGTTTTCACAGCTTTTTAAGCTGCAGTTTAAAAACTCAGTACTGGTAGTGACATCTTCACTTTTCTATAGAAAAAGATATTAAAGCCATCAAATAAGAAATATGACATTAGTAAATGATATGCACAGGAAGAGCATATATATACATATGTGTATATATATATATTGCCATCTGTGAATATTAATGAAGCATAAATCTAACACATTAAGTCACATTACCAAACTGTATCAACAGGACAAGTTTTAAAGTTCAACTAAAAGGCAAATTAGATCACACAGAATGAACCACAGAATTGCAGGGGTTGGAAGGGACCTTGAGAGACCATCGAGTCCAACACCCTGCCAAAAATCAGATTCCCTAGAGCAGGTCTCACAGGTTGGTGTCCAGATGGGTTTTGAATGTCTCCAGAGAAGGAGACTCCACAACCCCCCTGGGCAGCCTGTCCCAGGGCTCCGTCATCCTCACCATGAAGTTCTTTCTCACGTTGGTACAGAACCTCCTGTGGAAGCAGATCAGCATCTACTGTTGCATTTAAGTTAAATCCTTGAGCTTTTACAAATTCGGGAGCTGGGGGTTTATTTCCTTATTTTTATCTAATTGGATTTCTCCCAGTTTCCAGTACCAAAGGATTACACGTTATTATTTGAAATAATCTTACTTTGCAGACAAGCAGTACATTTTCCTTCAACCTATAAAACCCAAACATTACAGGCATAGTAAATATGTATGTTTCAGAAGAGGAAGAAAAGGAAAATGAATACCAGCTAGAATATTTACAATGAGAACTGTTTAAAGAAAAAAATGTGTTTGATCTTTGGCAAGTTCCTTGACTTTGAACTGACACTAGACAAATGATTATGGAGAGAAGATTCATGAATAGCTACTCCTCCACTTGTGGGCTCTTATGTTTGACTGTGCAGCCAGCATTCCTGACCAGGGAAGATCTTTGCTCCCACGTATGTTACTAAGGTCAATTATTTTTGGTAAGTTAGGACAGAAGGAGAGGAGGTTGGGGGAGGGGGGGGGAAGGCCTTTCAAGCAACGCAGCCTCAATTAATTTAAAACACATAGTAATGGGCTCTAAAATAACAGCATTTTAACCAGTGAGTTCATTAAACATTTTCTCAAATGCATAACCATTATTTTGCTTGGTCAGATGTTTTCTCAAAGGAGAGTTCATTCATTTTAACTGCTTAAAATATATGATGAATGAACCAATTTGCTTTTTTATTTACATTTTACCGGGGATAATATTTTATTAAAAATACCACCACAAAGCAGCAGAGTACATCTTTAATCAGTGTTTAGCTTTCAGGGCAGAGCTTTCTTTAAATGTAAAGAAAACAGAGTACATTAGGTTACATTTGCAAATAAGCTACACCAAGCTCTGATATATAGATGCCACCATAATTAGCATACACCTAGGATTATAAAATAATTATATGTGTGGTAAACCATTAAGCTAAAGGATATCCAGAGATATGGGTTATTGCTCTTGAGTCACAGTTTAGCCAGGACTTGCTTCACCAGCACAATGCAGGGATGTAAGCAACGAGCTTCATGTGTGAGGCTGTAAATAAATTTAAGAACCAAATGCAGGAAAATAAAGGAGGCACAAGACATATGTGGTGTAGCAACCCATGTTATCTGCTGTAACAGATCTGGATGAGAACATGTTTGAGACCTCACCTGGAGTACTGTGTCCAGTTCTGGAACCCCCAACACAAGAAGGACATGGACCAGTTGGAGAGGGTCCAGAGGAGGCCACAAAGATGATAAAGGGGCTGGAGCACCTTTCCTATGAGGACAGGCTGAGAGAGTTGGGGCTGTTGAGCCTGGAGAAGAGGAGGCTCCGGGGAGACCTTCTAGCGCTCTGCCAGGACCTCAAGGGGGCCTACAAGAAAGATGGGGAGAGGCTGTTCAGTAGGGCCTGTTGTGACAGGACAAGGGGTGATAAAGGGTTTAAAATAGAGGGAGGGAGATTTAGATTGGAGATTAGGAAAAAGTTCTTTCCTGTGAGAGTGGTGGAGCACTGGAACAGGTTGCCCAGGGAGGTGGTGGATGCCCCTGGATCCCTGGAGAAGTTCAAGGCCAGGTTGGATGAGGCCCTGAGAAACGTGATCCAGTTGGGGGTGTCCCTGCTTCTTGCAGGGGATTGGACTGGATGACCTCTGGGAGTCCCTTCCAACTCTAATCATTCTATGATTCTATGATTCTATGTGTAGCAGCTGAGGAACTCTGCACTCCAAGTGTTGCTTCCCGTATTAGATGTTTTCTGTAGGAATGGGCAGCTCACCTAACCCCTCTGAATCTGTGTTATCTTTTAAAATTCACCTCCTCACTGAAAAGGCTTTGAGAACCTTACAGAACTATCCAAATATAATTTCTGTGATTTCAAACATTAGTGGGGGAGTGCCAGGTAGGGAGGAAGCAAGAAGTGTTTTTCACTGCAAAGGAATCATGTCTTTATTGCAGGTGTAGGTTTGCATATCTACACTGATGAATCAGCAAAAGTGGTAGCTGTATTCAAGCAATTGCATTGTCACCTCATAAACAACTGGGATTTACTGTCCAAAAATACTCCTGGATGATTTGCCCTGACAATGGAAAAGAGGACCACCACCCTGTGCATTCTACAACTCTATTGTGTCCACCAGTCCTTGCAAGCCAACACTTTGCTAACACTTATTTCTGCAAGGCAACATGTAAAAAAAACCAACCCAAAACAAAACAAAATATCTCCACAACAGTTCAAAATACCTCAGTTTGCACAGCTTGGATCTTCAGGCAGGTGCATGAATGCATTTCTTAATGCAAATCTTTCCTATAGTGCTGCTTTTAATGAGGAGTCATGGGAAATTTCTTTGGACAGAGAAAAACTTGGTCCTTCCTTGGCTTTAGAGGTGGAGTCCCTGTTCTCAGTTCCTAAATTACATAGGTCTGCATGGCCATTTGGTTCAAACAGGATTAAGTTTCTGTGGAGATGGATGTCCCATGTAAAACTAAGCATAACTTGGAGTTTTGCCAAGTCCATTTGAGAAGCATATAAGGAAATTAAATGGGGGAACAGACCTTCTGTTGAGCCTCTTGAAAGGGCTGAATTCTACCTTACACATCAGGAAACCTTGCAGATAGGAGAAGGAAAATCAAAACAAAACAAAACAAAACAAACAAAAAAACCCCCTCCAGATAAACAGGTTTAGGATGAAGAAAGCCTACCAGATTTAGCCATGTGTGTAAGATCTCATGCCTGTGGTATTCTCCATGTTTCAAAGAGCTAAATGTCATGATATACAAATAAAATATACTCATTATGCTGAAGATGCCACAGTAACAGATGTCTGCTGCTCAGACTGGTCCTAACAAACACCAGGGTGGCCAAGGAAGTTAGATGGAATCTGGAAAGGAGTCCTATGATAAATTAAAAAATGCAATAGTAGGTAACAGGGACATAATTGGCTTTATTACACAGTAATAAGTTCTGGAAAGAGATAAGATTATTGCAGAAATATTTAATTTTGGAATGCACAGATTGGATGAAGCCCTATACATTTTTCTGAGACTGGGTGCTGATGAAACCCAGAAGTTATAATTCACAGGTGGGTATAAGTATGCTTCTCTATTAATCTTCTCTATATTAATTAACACCTCTGTGCATGAATTAGGGCAACTAAAAACTACTGCATTACTCATGTTTATTAATATAAGGTTATTAAAGTTATTAATAAAACCATGTTTATTAATATAAGGTGAGAGACATCCAGTTGGTCTAGGTTGCCACACATTTTGATCTCTCTGTTGGCCCTTCCAAGCCTGCAAACCCCTTAAATTCCTGTACTACTTTCTGCATCAGCATCAGAGAAACATGGGGAGCTTTGTTCAGCTCAGCAGCCTAAGTGCAGTTACTGGTATGTTACAGAAACCTTGGGGTTTTTATCTTTCTACCTTGCTTGCAGTGAGACACATCCGCTGTGTCAAATGTTGGGCAGACAGATGATGTTTGTTACAGGCACATCTGCAGGCAAAACCAGCAGGCATAAGGAAGGAAAAGGACAGAGTTTCCACAGAAATGTGTACCAGTGACAACAGAGATCAAGATTCACAGAATCACAGAAACACAGAANTCTCCCCCCTTCCAATTTAAAGCCATTCCCCCTCATCCTGTCACTCCAGGCCCTTTTAAAAAATCCCTCCCCAGATTTCCTGTAGGCCCTTTCAGGGAATGAAGCTCTCCTTGGAGCCTTCTCCAGGCTGAACATCCCCACCTCTCTCAGGCTGTCATATGAGATATGCTCCATCCCTTGCATTATCTCTGTGGCCTCCTCTGGACCCGTTCCAACAGTTCCATATGCTTCCTATGTTGGAGACTTCAGAACTGGACACAAACTCCAGGTGGGGTCTCATGAGAGCAGAGTAGAGGAGGAGAATCCCCACCCCTGACCTGCTGGGCACACTTCTCTGGATGCAGCCCAAGATATGGTTGGACATCTGGACAACCAATGAGCGCGCATTGTTGGTCCACGTTGAGCTTCTCACTCAGCAGCACCCCCAAGTCCTTCTTTGCAGGGCTGCCTTCTATCACTTCTTCTTCTAGACTATTCACCCCCTCCAGATGTTCTAGATTTTCCAAATGCAGCTTCCAGTATCCAAAGCACTAATGTGATCATGTTATTCACAAGAAAATGGAGGTGGCTCTCCCAAGGTGAAGCAGCATCAGGCTGAGACATTTGAAGATGGGAGGTGCCTGTTGAGCTGGATAATTGCACCAGGCATTATTTTTAAAGCTGTTTTTATATTACATATATATTTCAGGAATATATATATATATACACACATGCACACACATGCTATTTATATACATGTATAGAAGAGATGTATACATTGTGTACTCAGACATATATTTTTGCCAGTCCCTCTGATAAGTATTTGCTCCCCTTAAGCA
This sequence comes from Heliornis fulica, assembly GCA_013399135.1. Classification (NCBI taxonomy): domain Eukaryota; kingdom Metazoa; phylum Chordata; class Aves; order Gruiformes; family Heliornithidae; genus Heliornis; species Heliornis fulica. Next base: position 110,712 of record VXBZ01003011.1, read on the forward strand.
GAGATGAAAGTGTATTCTGTAAGGTCTTTTTTCAGTATTATTTTTAACTCTCTACCTTCAGACATCATTTCACTGCCTCTCTACTTAAGCAGAGAATTCTTACTTCTTTGATGTTTAATAATTCAAAGTATCATATTTATGTACTTCTTGAAGGCACCTTGAATTGTTTATCAAAAAAAGGGGGGAAAAAACTTCAGAGGGAAAAAAAAAACCCCCAAGAACTAAGAAAAAAAAATCCCTTTCAGCTGAGAAGGGCAAGTGAACAGCATCTTTGTTTGATCAGCATTTACTTTAAGAAAGTTGGCAGACATCAAACCCCTGTTGTAGCGAGGTAATTATACAAGAGCAAGAGCCACCATCCAGGAGGAGAGGGACCGGCCAAGGTGCGTGGTTGCTACATACAGTGACAGAGACGAAGCACAAATTATACTGCCCCCAAAGACATCTATGAACATAAAACAAAGGAGGTGCCAAATTATACTTTGGTGGTTACAGAAATAATTGGGGCAGCTTCCAAAAACGGGAGCTGAGGTGCTCAATAATTAGTCAGACGCGCCTGGAACGATGCGGTTCAACGTGAAGTAAAACGTTTCCCTGTGCAGAGCTATGCACCAGGACGCCTTCTTCTGTGAGGAAACGTCATGATCCACAGAAAAAAAAATGGCTAGGGATTAACCCAGCAGTGAAAGACACAAAAATCTGAGGGCACTGAGTAGGCAGAGGTCAGTGCAGCCCTATGGAAGGAAGGGTCTAATGCTGCCTCTGCAGCGTAAGCTGTGTGGGGAGACTAATATATTTACATATAAACAGGGTGACTACATGTAAAGATCACACAAGTAAATTTTATACATTATGCTGCAAATGTCATGCAGGAAATACACTCTCTGATTGATATGCAGAATGTTTGCCAGAACAGTGACAGCCAAAGTAAGTTCAAAGTCATAGGAAATGTTGTCATCAGCCTACTGTAAAACTGTACAATTACTTGCTATTCTCTTTCTGTTTAAAGGTGACTACTACCATCTTTTTCCCTAGGCTACTTGTTCACTGTAGCTTATTATCATTACAAAGTATTATAATGGATTAGCTTTTCCATATTGTGTTCATATTGGGAAGGGCATGTTTCAGACAGCACACTGACAAGGTTTTTGAAAAGGCATTTATTCCTCCACTAAAAATTACCAGGCAGCTTGTTTTCAAGAATAAAAATCTCTAAATTGCATGCTTGCAAATTCCTCTTTCCTGATAATTCATTTAATATAAAGAAATCAGAAAGAAGAAGCGAGCAGTATCTAATTAATATCTCCTAATGCCCAACTAATGTCAAGCATGACTCCAATTTATAACCGAACTATATTTTTACATTGAAAAATTCAATTACATTTACTGACAGACTTTGAAATGCCACATTATTTATACTGGCAAAGTTTGCAGTCTCTCAGTATATTTATTAACATTCTTTCCACAGAATAAAGTGTATATACAATACAGATCACTGCATTCTTCATTTTTTAATCTTTCAAAGTGATATGTACATCTGCTGGAGTAGGATGGAGCAGCCTCGCTGCCGGATATCCAAAAGACCAAATAAAGCCAGAAGTTAATTTGCCCTCCCTTTTGATTCTCCTGGCAAAACAAGGTAACCTTGACATTTCTTTTTCCCTCTCTCCCTCCCTCTTTCCCTCATTCCCCTTCTTTCCTGCTCTTTTCCTTACGCACACCCCCACGCTGCACTCTGTGCACACATCAACAATTTTGAGCTGTGAAGAGGTTCAATTGCCACCTTAGTGACTCACTTATAATGCACAAATCATTTACTAGGATAGCTTGAGGACATGACAATGACAGAGAGACATCTGTTGGGTGGATGGGATGAAAAAAAAAAAAAGGGAAAAAAAAAAAGGGGGGAGGGGGGGGAAAAGGAGGTTATTCACAGCTGGTACATTAGCCATGCTAGCCACTAGGCCACCACAGTGTCCTAGTCCTACAGCTTCACTCTCCTCCTTTCTGCCTGCTCCCTGCTGTCAGCTGCCAAAAGATATCTGTTCTCACCCTTTGCTGAATGAAAAGGTGCTAATGCATGACTTCAGGATATGTCAGAACATACAGTACTTACAAGTGTTTGGAGATGCAGCCAACCTGACCATGGGGAAAAGAAATGAGTAACTAAAGAGTGATTTTCTTGAAAAAGAATGACTAGAAAAATAGTGAGGGGGCTATTCCTTTTTCTGGCTGTGCCAGGCAGGACAGGTTTTTGTCTTCTTGATGCTCATCTGCATTTCTTGTAGAGTACTAAATTCCTACCAAATGTTCAAAAACTGGCCTGAGTTTTCTTTTGCCTACAATTTCTGCACTAACTGAACTTAAAAATACACCCCCAAAGGAAGAAGAAATACAGAAGCTGGAAGACTTGCACTGAAATAAATGTCTTTAAGTACTGCTTTTTTCTTCTGATTTAAAGAGGCAGAAATGAACAGAGTGAGGGATGGGTTGTAATAAATAGAGATTAGAAATAGTGCAGCTGATTATATAGCAAAACTGCCAGAAAGCAACAGATATCTGTAGTATTCAGGCAGCAATCTCCTCTCCTTTTACACAAGGTCTCTGGGCAGAGGGGACTGGTAGGACCAGTGGGTATGTCCAGCATGACAGTGGGCTTCCTGGGGGGTTATTTTCTCAAAGGAGCCTGCTGGTCAAGGTGGCATGGGGTGGTTTTAAAACCACTGTAAAGCTCTGTGTGACAAACATTTAATAAGAATTCTGCAGTGTCATATCAGTGGGGAGAATTTCTGTGGTTTCCATGTAAAATAACCATTCTTTTGTTTACTCTGTATGTAGCGTGGCACCAAAAAGCCCCACAAAGGTAATCAAAAGTTGGGGGTGTGGAAAATACTGAGCTTTTGGGTTTGGATTTTTTGGTATTGTTTCTGTGTGGGTTTTTTGGTTTTTTTTTTCAGTGAGATATATATTATTTTTAATGATTACAAGGCATTTGATTTTAAGATCAGCAGATATGAAGGTCATGCAAACACTTCAGAAGATATTTCAAGTACAGAAGGTCCCCTACAACACATGTTGCTGGAATCAGTACACAGAGTAAAGAAATGTCCCAAAGTGAGCCAGCCAAGAACACATCTTTCAGACCCACCTAAAACCTTGCACAGGTTCCTGGTAGGAGTTAAACACCACAGTGTTGTGCCTGGGTCACCCCTGAAATGGGTATTTCTGCAGTCGTCTGCAAATTGTGAACTCACCAAAGGAGAAAGGGAACATGGCAGGGAGGAGGGAAATCTCTTTCCTTAATTGAAGAAGAAAAAAAACCCAACAAAATTCTTGAAAATAAAGTGTTTCCTAGCCTTACTATGTTAAAATTCTAAAAATAAAGAATTATTGCCTGTCTTTAGTACCAGTCAATTCCAGAATTTTATCTTGCTGGAACTCTGGAGAAGACCAGCAAAATAAATACATCTATAGAAAATAAAAATTTTTCTACAACAGCACAAAAATGTATTTCCTCATTCACCAGATGATCTGAGTTGCTATACATTCAGAACCTTGGAGTTTTTTTATTAAAATAAAACTAAAAATAAAACCAAAGCTCTAAATCCATCCCAGACCCAGGAAGGAACAGCACCCACCAACCCCTCTGTGCGTTTTGCCATGCTTATCTGCACGTTTGAACTGTTCCTGAAATTCCTGTTCATTTGTCAAATTAAATCTGCATGTTTAAATTACATGTTAAATGTATATATATGCCTTTTATTCATCCAATGAGGCCACACTGCTCCTACAGCAGGGATTGTCTCTCTTTGAAGACTTTGGACTACCCAGACTGAAAACATTTCATCACCTAAAGATGGATGGGATTCTTCAGCTTCTTACTAAAATTTCAGGGATTTAGGTAGTCAGGTCCTATCTCAATAAAGTTCACTGTGATTCCACAGGGCAGGTTTTTCTTCAGTGAGAATTTGCTTATGAAAACGGATATCCAAAGGCCATTAGAAATGGGTTAAACAAAAAGGATTAAAATGTGGCATTTTGTTAGTTATTATTTTTATGAGTGGAGCCTTTAATATTTCATGTTAAATGCACACAGCAGAAAAAAAAGGGCAATGGATCTGATCCAATACTGGGCTTTTCATAAAGGATTTGTTCTAAGACAGGTTTGGTTGCACTGATAGAAGGGATATTTTGTGTTGGATTTTTTCTGCCTATCCCCATCTATACATTCTAAATTTTTACACAAACACTCATGGAACCACAGAATCACATAACACTGGAGTTGGAAGGGACCTTAAAGGAGCATCCAGTCCAACCCTCCTGCCCAAGCAGGATCACCTACATCAGGTCACAGATCCAGATCTGTGTCTAGATTGGTCTTGAATGTCTCCAGAGAAGGAGACTCCACAACCTCTCTGGGCAGCCTGTTCCAGGGCTCTGTCACCCTCACAGTGACAAAGTTCCTCCTTATGTTCACATGGCACCTCATCTGCTCCAGGTTGCACTCATTGTCCTGTCACTGGCCATCACTGAGAAGAGCCTGGATCCATCCTCCTGACACTCACATTTTACATATTTATAGACATTAATGAGGTCACCCCTCAGTCTCCTCTTCAAGCAGAAGAGACCCAGCTCTCTCAGCCTGTCCTCAGAAGGAAGATGTTCCACTCCCTTCATCACCTTGATGGTCCTACTCTGGACTCTCTTAAGGAGTTGTATGTCCTTCTGGAACTGAGGGGTCCAGAACTGGACACAATATTCCAGGTGTGGTCTCACCAGGGCAGAACAGAGAGGGAGAAGGACCTCTCTTGACCTACTGGCCACCCCCCCTCTAATACACCCCAGGATGCCATTGGCCTTCTTGGCCACAAGGGCACATTACTCGCTCATGGTCACCCTGCTGTCCACCAGGACCCCCAGGTCCCCCAGGTCCCTCTCACCTGCACTGCTCTCCCAACAGGTCTGTGTCAAGTCACAAAAGTGTGTACCTATGGAAGCATAACACGTCATAAATGCAGGATAATGCTGTGATACCCACGTAAGAGACACAGAAATCAGTAATTTTCCTCTCTGTTACAAATAGTAGAGAAATAAGAACTAAGACTGGGTAAAATTAAAAGTGAAGATCTATTTTTTTCATCCTTCTGATGACTCCCTTTCTGTCACGTGCTGCCTATGCATACTAGCCTACTTCTCATGTCAATTTTTAGCTTCCTTTTAGTGGAGGGGACAGTTGAGTACTATTCAATTTTTAATTGTTATCACATTTAGCAGGGGAAGGGAAAGTTTCTTTGTCTTTGGATGTTTTGTCTCTTCTCTTTTCTCCTTCTTTATTCATTTTTTTTCCCCTCCAACAGAAGTTCTACTGGCACAAGCAACACAATGTACAGAAAGGATAATGAATGCGGCCCCCACAGCTGCAATTTAATTTAATAATTGCATTTAATTTCCTATTTGTGTTAACAAATGACTGAAATTATTATTAAAATTCAGAATTGACAAATCTTGCTGCAAAATACAGCTGAAAAAAAAAATGTCTTGAGCTTTGCTAGTGAGAATTTAGCTGGAGCACAGTGATAATCTTGTCAAACAGACCAAAAAGATCCATCCACCAACCCTGTGGTTGGGACACACTGAAATAAATCCTGATCACTAGAATGAGGTGTTGGAGCTGCCACACTCCAAGATCCCAATTTCTATGAGCAATATTTCACGATTTCCTTCTGCAGAGACAATTGTCAGAGGCTGTCAGGCAGTCAGACCCCCTGTTCATACTTTTTAAATAAAACTTTGTTTGTTCCCAGTGAAGGCATTGTACTCTAGACATTATGATATCACATCTCTAGGTGGAAGAAATAAACCTACGTGCCAAATGCAATACCCAAACTGTTTTATGCACAAATGGGAGTCAGAGATGAGATTTGCTGCAATTTCAGTTAGCTTTATATAGTACAGAGTTAGCTCCAGATGTTTCCAAGTAGTAGAAGCAATTAACATGCTGAACTGCCTGCTTTGGCACTGGCACCCTCAAACCAAGCATCGGCTCCGTCTGTGGTTGCAGTTTCTTTGCACCTTCTGAACGTAAAAAGCACAAAGTAGGTTCAAGTGTTTAAGTGCAGATGCTGATTGTTCTGGGAGGCTGGTGACGTCAAATCCTGCTTACTTCATTCACTGACAACTTCCACTGTGAACATGGGGGCATTAAACAGCGTTCAGGCTTTCTAATCTTCATTAAGTAGAAGGAAAAATTTACAAGAAATAATAATTAAACTTAGTTTTTATTCATCATTTGTGTGCTTGAAGACTTTTCTGTTTTTTGGGGTTTTTTTTTGTAGGGTCTACAAAGATGTCTGTATCGTCCTGGTTAGCTGACTTCAAGTGGGCAATGTCACACAAAAACTGTGAGAAAGACATGTTATGGCACAGGCAGAGATTTTCCTTCAGAGCTTTCTGTTTATTACATTGTGCCAGATCAGCATGAATTTCCTCCAGATGCTTGTTTTCCAATCCCAGTACTGGCCTAATACTTGTTTCTCTGCGACACAAAAAGGTTAGCCTTCCCCACTGCCTAAGAATATACAAATTAAATCCATCTTTATAGTTTTCCCATTAGTTAAGAAGAACATTACCTCCCAATAAGAGTCTCCCATGACATCCAGAGGAGGAAGATAGTGAAAAGCTAAACAGGCCAAGAGTTCAGCAAGCAAGGTTCAGATGATGCACTCTGAAGTGACGTTTGGATATATAACGCTCTGAGCTCCAGGTCACCACAGACTTACAGGGCAAGACAGCAAGTACCTCACAGTGCACAGCTCATTTGGGGCCACTTTACTACCTTTTTTCACAATAATTTCTGGAACACACTAGAAAATAATTTTCTGGGAGTAAATTTCCAGCTGTAAAAATGATCCTGGGGGGTTGATTTTGACCAATACACTATATATTCATTCCATTATGAAATAATCAAGGTCTCTGTAAAAGAGTTACACAGATTTCAGTAGTGACCAGGGTTTTGTGCAAGTTTGTTCCATCTGGAAAAGTTTCACCAATATTAAATCTACCAGATTAATTTATAATCACCTAGTTTAACAATCATGAATCTTTGGCCTTAGATAGTTTCCTCAAGATTACTTACAACTTCTGACTCTGGACAATTTTCCTACAAGAAGTCATCTCTCAACTCACACCAGTGGCACACAAGGTCTGGACCACAAGAAGTTCATCCTGAAAATATTGAGCTTTGTTTAAGAAAAGTCTCAGTTCAAACTGGATAAAAGAATATAAAGAATCATAGAATGTGTTAGGTGGGAAGGGAACTTTAAAGGCCATCTAATCAACCCCCCTGCAGTGAGCAGGAACATCTACACTAGATCAGGTTGCTCAAGGCTCCATCCAACCTGGCCTTGAACACCTCCAAGGATGGGGCTTCCATAACCTCTCTGGGCAACCAGTTCCTGTGATTTACCGCCCTCAGAGCAAAGAACTTTTTCCTACTATCCCTTAATCTCCTGTTTTCTAGTATAAAACCATCCTCCCTTGTCCTATCACTCCATGCCCTCAGGAACAGTTCTTCCCCAACTTTGTTATAGACACCTGTCAAATATTGGAAGGCCACTATAAAGACACCCAGGAGCTTTCTCTTCTCCAGGCTGAACAACCACAACGCTGTGAGCCTGTATTCATAGGAGAAATGCTCCAGGCCTGGGATCATTTTTCTGGCCTCTTCTGGACATGCTCCAAAAGATCCATGTCCTTCTTGTGCTGAGGGCTTCAGAGCTGGGTGCACAGAAGATCACTAAACACCCATGAGGAATTAATCATAAGCAATTAAGGAACTTTTAGATTTAAATGGGAGATACTTAGCAAATTTTCTTCTTGCAAATTAGTTATTCCCAAGAAAACTGAAAATCAGATAGTTACCTTGGATTTTTGGGTATGAAAATCTCACACTGCAAAATTTTTAGATATGCTCAATCCTACCACCCTGATGAACAAAAATCAACGCTTGAGACAGATAAATATTTATACTAGAGTCTAGAAGCCTGGCTCTACTCAAGACTGAAATCTCTGGATCAAGAGCAATACCCTGAAACATCTTGAATGGCAAGACTGCTATTGCCACTGTGTTTCCCACAAAGCCACCTGTAAAGCCACTATCACCTGGAGACACTTCAGGCCTAATCAATGTCACATCTGCACTCAAAAATGACAAAATACTTACGGCGGCCCTTCAGTACCTCAAGGGGGCCTACAAGAAAGTTGGGGAGAGGGTGTTCAGTAGGGCCTGTTGTGACAGGACAAGGGGTGATGGGTTTAAAATAGAGGGAGATTTAGATTGGATATTAGGAAAAAGTTCTTTCCTGTGAGAGTGGTGGAGCACTGGAACAGGTTGCCCAGGGAGGTGGTGGATGCCCCTGGATCCCTGGAGACGCTTAAGGCCAGGTTGGATGAGGCCCTGAGCAACGTGATCCAGTTGGGGGTGTCCCTGCTTCTTGCAGGGGGGTTGGACTGGATGACCTTTGGGAGTTGCTTCTAATCCTAATCATTCTATGATTCTATGATTCTATGACTATATATTTCTCATCAAAGAAAAAAAATGTGGCTATTGTTACTCACAAAATTTAAAGAGAAATTATTATAGAAGGTTGGTTTGGGTTTTTTTTTCCTCTATGAAGTTTTTCATCTCCCTATACTCCATACTGCTGTGTGAAATTAAACATGTATTCTCCTTTGGTTGAATAACAACTCTGCAACTGGAACCTAATTAACAATTTTGCTAGTGACATTTTGAAGAGAAACATTTCATTAAATATCTCTGGCTCTAAGCAGGCCTAAAATCCAGGGTTTGGAGTGTAATTGAACAAGAATTAATTTTTTCCATTTGGGAGAATAGAGTCTTTGGGAAAAAAATCCAACCCAACCATCCTTAATCAGACAAAAAGTAAACCTGTTGGAATTTGTTTAAAACAAATTAAAAAGAGTGATGGTAGTTTGAATTCAAACATATAATTTTTTAGGATTAGGTTTGTAATACTAGCTTTGAAATATTATCACTCTTACAAGAGCCGTTGGCTCATTTTAAGTGGAAACCTATATTTTTTTTCTTCTATAAAGTCATAAATGTGGTAGTTTAAAAATTTCAAAACAGTTTTTGTAATATCTATCAAATCACTGAGAACATGGTTTCAAAATATTGAAAAATCTGTTAAAAGATTTCACTTTCATAATTGTTGATGTGATGAGCTGACATTTTTAGAACACTTTTTTTTTTTACCCGTACGCTCTTTGGTTTTGGTAGGGTTTTTTTGGTTGCAAAGTGATATACTTTATTTCTCTAAAGTGAATGCTACAGATGTCTTTTCCCATATTAGTAAAATCTGTTCCTATTGTGTGTGAATGAAAATTGATTTTCATCTTTGTGTAGAAAGTGGTGTTATAAGGCAGAAAGTCCCACGGTTTATGTAGGTCTCCTATTCAATCAATACACTATCCTCCAGTGGAAGAATGACCAGTGATACAGAAAGTAAGTAGGGAAAACACACTGAATTTCATTATGGTTTGAAGGTGTGAAAAATTAATTCAGAATCCCCAAATTTGTGCATTTTATCCAAAATATACCAATCATTCCAGTTATGGAAATTAAGCTCTTAATTAGGTGACAGTGTAGTCAACAGGAATTAAATCAGTGTTTTTATAATGCAATAAATGAAGGCATTTCTGCACTTTGTTTCCCCTCTACTTCTTTCTTCTACCACTCTTGATCTTTAACTGAACTGCTTTGCTCACACAGTCAACCTGATTTCTTTATATATGCAACCTTCAGGTTAAACAGGAACGAGACTAATTAATTACCATGCTTGATTTTCGATCTTTAGTGTCTTCCAATGAAATATGATAACTGGCATTGATATATGGTTTGCTGGCTTTATTAGCCACCTTCCTATTTCGCTGTATCTTTTTATGTTAATTATGCCACTAACCTAATATTTTATTCATGTATGAAGACTTTTGCATTTCTGCTTGTTCTCAGTAATAAAAATAAATAAATAAGGATTGGTTAAACTTTTTCGGCATCTCTGGGATACAGAAACAGGACTGACCCCTGGATCAATTTTTTTTTGTCTACAGACAGGAGGTATTAAAAGCATCTCCATTTAAGAACTGAGGCCTCTCACCATCTTCAAAATAAAGATATGAGGATATGTATGCTCAGTATCTTTATGATTGAAGACTGCAGATTCCATTCTCACACAGTATTTAGGATGTCAGAGGGATGCAGCCATGATACTAAACAAATAAAATTACAGTGTTAGAGTAATTTCTGCTACTTTGGTTTCTCAATCTTCTCAGTCTTCATAATGAGTACAAACTCTTCTGCCAGTCATCAAAAAATAGAACAAAATTCAGTTTATGACTTCTCATGACTGTGAATCCCACCCATGCCACTAAGTGTGAAACCACACTCAGGATTTACAAAGCCCTGTTTGAAGGGCGCCTGGGAGCCTTTATGAAGAGGATACAGCAATACCATTTTGCCTCCAAGTATTCTGTTTTGGATTGGGGTGGTGTTTTGTTGGGTTTTTTGTTAGTTGGTTTGGTTTGGTTTGTTTCTTAGCCCCAGCAACAGTTGTGATTATGGGCAAGGCTGAATCTCCATAGCAAACAGGAGAAGCATGGTCCTCCTCTGCAAGAAACATGGGGTTGGGGTAGGGGTGAAGCTCCTATCTTTCTGAGATTGCACAAAGACCAGTTGACAACACACAGGGAACTGGCTTGTTTCACTATTTTCTAGCCTTTCAGGAAAAAATTATTTGCTATTTTAGCTGGCAAATTTAGACAGTGTTTAGGCTGATGTGTTAATGATTTGGGGCTTGTGAAAGCACTTTTATTTTAATTTGAGAATATATATTGAGAGAGAGAGAGTGGGAGATAGAGAGAAAAAGAGAGAGCACACTTAAAAATAAGTATTTTCTGACAACATAATAAAGTGCAGTTGTAGAGAGGGTTAGATTAGATATTTCAGAACTGGTTAAAGCTCATCAGGACTTGCACCTTTGGTATAGAAAGGTCTATAGACTGTAAAATAAATTATGCACATAATTAAATAAATCTGTAGGAAACAGGACTCATCGACTCTGATGCCTCTGAAACCATTCAGGTGGTACAAAGATGCTCCTGGCCACCTGTTATGGTTACTTCTATATGAAAATACCTTCCTCAGAAGGCTGAGAGGAGGAATATTTTGGAAAGGACAGGGCTGAGATCTCAGTGTGACAGTAACTTCTCCAACTCCCATTTGAATGCAGAGATTGCAGACATGAGGTGAGGGAAAGGGGTGGTTTAGTAGGACAGGACAGTATTTACCTTCACAAATGCCTGCTTTCTCTCCCCATGCCTGAAGAAGGATTCCATGCAGCTAAGAGTCAAGAAATATGATCAAAACTACATGAATTTCCAGTAACACCATATGAACATCCTCCTCATAACTAATACTTACTGGCCAAATGCATACACCAAGAAAACTGCCTCTCTCCATCCCCAAACTCTGGCACTCAAGTATAAAATCCCCATTAAAATCCTATCCTCACCCAGTCTCCTCTCTTTGGATGTGGCTGTTTTGCTTTGTGAACTATGATAAACATAACACTCAAACTTTCTTAGCAGCATCTGTTATTTTCAGTTAGAACTGAGTGAGAACAAATAAAAAGAATTTTCTATTGTCTTCAGATGAAAGAAGGTTTGTATGTGTGAGTTAGTACTGATGATTGCATGAATGCAGATGCAGTGTTACATTTGATTGGTAATTAAAGTCAAGTACCCCCAAGTTTAGGCAAAACCCAAATAGCTAATTACAGGTTTTATAGTACAAAACAATTGTAGTATCAAAAGACCCCTCAGGGAAAATATAAATCTACAAGGATTTTTTTTTTTCCCCAAATTCTGTAGTAGATTCTCTGAGTTCTGTGAAGATGTAATTGGAAAGAAGAGAGAAAGACAAAGACAGCTCTCCTGCTTGACTGTATCTGCTCTCATACTCCTGCTCTACTTCATCTACAACTTGTTCACTTTCCCAACATCAGGTTTTGGAAATTTTAAAGCAACTACCTTTGCCAATTCTTATCCCTTAGCCCTGCTCTTTGCAGCCATCCCTACAAGCAATGACCACAGAAGAGGGATGAAACACTTGGCAGTAGTCACAGGGTAAGTGTTTTTCTTTCTCTTCCCCAGAACATCACAATTTGAAGCCCATTTTTGTTAGCTGATTGCATAAAGGGTGACAAATCTTCCTATCTCCCTGTCTGACCTGGGTCCCTTTTGGTTCTTTTGACCCAGATTTTGTTTTGCTGACCTCATGTGTGCAACAAGACAGATCCTGATCCTATGGAAATACAAACACTAAATGATAGTTCTAGGATATAAATTGTGTTTAGGACCTGGCTGGACATAACAGTAAAATGAGCAGACATGGGACACCTGTTCCTGGCTTTGAAGATATTGTATGACCCTGAAGTCTCTGCTTAGCTTTACTCCTCTTCCCAGCTGGTGTTAATGGGCTGCAGCAGGCTTTACTGGTGCTCCTACTGGTTACCCAGTCCATTTTGGTTTTCCATACTCTAATCCCAAGAATATGCAAGGAATCACTGTGCAACGGTTAAGCTTCAAAATCAGTCTCATTGACAGGAAAAAAAAAAAAACCAAATAATTAACAGTCTACCTAACCTTACTATTTATTTAAACCTGCAGCACAAATGAAAGGTAGATGTCTGTAAATAAAAACTCCTTAACTTCCCAGTGACACAGGCTTGATTCAATACTCTTAAAGAGAGGGAGCTGTCAATATTTAATGGCAAATTTATATTTTCTAAAGTTTCTAAATATCCCTGAAAACTAAAGGATTGTTGAGTCTTAGAATACTCAAAAAACTCCCCAAAACTGAGTTCACAGTAAACTGCAACAGAAAAAGCATTCAACATACTTTGCAAATGCAAAAGATATTATTTATGCTTAAAAACTGGTAAGCAAGTGAAGGCAAATGATTTGATTTAAAAATATGTCACGCAGTTTTCTTGTTTAAAAGTGCTTTCCATCTTCCTCTTACCCAGAACTTCTAGAAAACATTTTGTGGCCAGATACTACACTGAAATTTGGTTGTTTTCACAATTTTCTTTATATTGGTATTAGTACTTATATGTGCTACCAAACAGCTTAATTAAAATACACACACACACACACACATAAACCATTTTAATATAAAATAAATCTTCCTCTGGGTGCTTTATCTGCAAGTATAAGTGAAATAACATGTTGAAAAATAAACTCTTTCATAAAGCAATCTCTTTTTTACCTTGCCATTACAAAAGCTTCAGCAGAAATTATTGTTCCTAACCATGGAGGAGCTTGCCTGGATTCCCTGTGATGAGCTTCACTGGGGCTTGTGTTGTGTTGCATGGTACTAAAATAATACAAAATGCAGAAACAATGTGCACTGTCTTTGCAGGTATCATTTCTAACATGATTTAAAATGCTACAAAATATGGTTCATAAGATTATATGGCATAAACTAATAATTTATGATGAGAGAAGTTAGAACACAACATGTCACGATGTGTGCAATGAAGTGAATGAGAGATGGCAACTTAGCTTAGTGGACAGAGTAAGAAAACCAGAGCAATTTTGAGGAGGATTTGAGGTTTCTACAGGTGAGTGCAGTGAAGCTACTGTGTTGTCACAAGAAACCATCTCGTGTGCTTCCTCCTCGTTTATTGCTAATAACCACCCGTGCAAAGTACTTAGGGTTCTTGGAAGAAAGATGATGTATTGTCAGTTCAAGGAACGTGATTATCACCAACCATTAGGAGTTGTTAAATCTTTAATACATCTTGGCTGATCATTTTGCATAAAAGTGATTCAAAATATCTGGGGCAATAGGTGGGTCTTCTCGAGGTGCGTGATCAATGCTGGGTGCACAGCAGGCTTGACTGAGCCTGGTCTGAAAGTAATCACTTACAAACACTTGGTGTTAAAATGAATTACAGGATGTCATTCTCTATTAACCTAACAGTTAAATTTGGACAAAAATATACATAAAAATGAAATAAAACAATTAGGTAACACTTTAAGTGGTTCATTATTATTAATTCATTTAGTATTCATTGTAACTCTGCTGGTCATAATGAATTCATTTGATATTAATGTGGATGTTCTACAGCAATTTCATTGTAATGCAGTTTTAATTCATGTGCCATTAAAATAAAGCATTGTCAGAATTTATATTTATTATCCTAAGTGTGTAATTTCTTATTTTCATGACCAGGGAATTGCTGGTTTTGTTTTCTCCAAACTTAACTTCCTGTTTTCATCAGCAGACCCTTTATGCTAAGTAGATTAATTTCTTCTCCACAGTTAAGTATACTTGTTTCTATACCTTAGAGTAACACATAGAGCATGGCATGGTATTTTATTTAAGGATTTTAGGCTGTACATGATCATAGCCTGCAAAATACTTTAAAAGTTTTGCACAAGATGCTTAAACACAAACTTAGCTATGTATCCCAAGAGAAAAAAAAAAACCAAACACATTCATTATGGTTTTTTTTTGTTTTGTTTTGTTTTGTTTTGTTTTGTTTTGTTTTGGTTTGGTTTGGTTTGGTTTGGTTTGGTTTTTTAATATGATTTAACTAATATTTAATGGAAACTTGCCCTACAGATACTTATACTGGACAGTAACACTGAAAGTAATATGGAAGATATTAGACCTGATCAATAGTTTTAAGGGGATCAGAATTCCTGTATGTTTCGGTGGACAAGAAAATTTAAGTTTATTTGTTTCCAATTGAAACAAAAAACAAGCAAAGTGCTTCAAGGAGTCAACAAGTAACTTTTAGATGGACTTACAAGAAGTATGTTTTGCTTCCCACATAATCCCCTGTATTTATTTAATACATTTTGCATGATGCTTAGGTATTGAGGGTCGTTGAAAAAATAATAATTTTCACGCAGAAATGTTTTATATAGTTTTTGTAAATTAACAGAGATTATGAATTTCAGAAATGGAATTGGGAGAAAGGGCCTGGGGGCAAGTGCCATGCTGCTCCATAAAGTAGAAAATTGGGTATTCAGACCTTTATTATGGTTGTATCTCTCCCATTCTTCCAGGTGTTTATCTGATGTCAGCTCTATGTTCTTTGCTTTTATCAGCCACAGAAGGCTGGATCTTCAGTCAACAGTTGGGGCAAAATAAAAACTCTTTTTTTCAAGTTTTTTCCCAACATCCATCAGCTTTCATTGTAGGTTGGCCTGTCACTTGAACAAGTGAATAAAAATAGTTCTGAAAACTGGCTGGTTTTCTCTGTGATTCAACAGTAGGTGAACTGCTTTAAAAACTGGAGTGGTTTGTGTAGTTGCTGAAGTGGGAGAGTGAAAGAAGAATGCAAAATTCTTATGACTGTCAATGTGTTGACACAGATTAAATAGAAGTCACTTAGGCATAGGGGCAATATTTAGTTCTTTGGACAGTATAAAGGTTAAAGAAAAAGATAAGTTGACTTGGGAGGGGAGAAGGGGGATGATGACAAGGTTAGACTTTTGAATATTTTAAAGGTCTGTGCTTCTGATGGGAGCATTTGGTGTTCTCATATTCTAATGTGAAATCTCTTGACTTCAAAAGAAATTCAAAAGGAATATTAGGATATCCAGAAGTAACAAAAGGGAGTGGCTTCTACATTTAATTGGATTTTTGACTGGTTTAAAATATAATTCCTATTTTTTTCTGCTATAATCAACCAAACAACTTATATAAAAGGAATCCTTTCCTTACACTTCTTTCATTGTAGTTCTCTACAAAAAGTGTCTTTTTTACTATTGATCACAAAAAAGAAACATTAAATCTCAAAGGAAGAAAGGTATCATCCAAGGCATACAGAAAATATTTGTAGTTGATCTGGCCTGTAAGGAACAGTGGGCAAGATCAATAAGGTGAAAACCGAAGATGCAACCTTTCTGGTCTCAAAGCCCGACCACTCTTTGTTGGTGCAATAAAAGGTATTGCTTTAATCTACTGCACTTTTTATATCAAAGAAAAATTAAAAGTTCAAGGTTTAAGCCAAATTTTTCAACTCTTTATGTGCTCTAACACTAGCTAAAGAAGTTTACATATGCATGTTCCTGTCTTCATCTATCGTTCTTCTCTGTGATATACAAATAAAAAAGTCAACTATTTACCTTTCTTATGTTGCTAAATCACAGGCACTTATTAGTTATTTCTTTCTTCCCACTAAGAAGTAGCCAAACAGTTACAGGTGTACAGTTTTTGATGCCTGAAAGCCTGGACAATGTAGACTAGTATTTCACGGATGGTAGTTAAACCTGTCCAGAAACTTTGTGAGATTCATTCCTTTGCTACCCTCACACCTTGACTAACTATAGTGTAGTAAACATAACAGAATTTATATATGGAACCAGTTTCCCAAAATAGTATTGTAGGGGAATGTGACCTTTTGTAAGTGATTTAAGCTTTTGAGCTAAAATGAATGATACTGCGTTACGTACTGTGTCTTGGGGAAAGGTGGGGGTTATATTGTGTTTTACCCATCCGTGCTAAGATTTCAGAGTCCTAAACAAAAAAGATTCAGTCACATTCAAGTATGCTCAAAACCATCAAAGTATTTACAGGAATTCTTGATAAGTTCCTCGTAAGCAGAGATGTAGACATGTCAGAATGAAAAGAGAGGTAGAACTGTCCATACGCCCATGAAAATTCAGAGTTGGACAAGCACGTGAAAGCCACCTTGTCCTAAGAAGAAAGCCAAAACATTACTCCTGACAGCCAGAACATATTGAATTTGTTTAGTGTGTGGAGTGAAGGGTAAGATACAGTACTGGTTGAGTGCTTTTGTAATTAAGAGCACTTACTGAGTCAGAAAGGGAGCTTTTAGATGTTCTTGGATTTGAAGGAAGGCCCTTGCATGAGAAAGTCACCCATAACAATGGTACAAGCATATGTGAGCCTCTTCCTATCCCTTCTCTGGAGACAGAAAGCTGGACCCAGCTGGAAAATAAGAAAGGAAGAAAAAGCACAACTCTATCCTAACAGTAAATGGGATAACTGGCACGGAGATGGTGGAATAAAGAGTCTGGGCCTCCTTCTACAAAGTGCCTCTTCTAGTCCATAAAATGTTTAGCACATAAACAGGCTGGAATGCAGTAAACAAAACCTCATTTTCTCATTCTCAGGCTTGAAAACGTAAATCCAAAGTGCTGTGAACAGTGCACTGATCATGGGGATCACATCAAGGTATCAGCTGAAATAAACCCTATTCACTTCTTTACATAAATAATAACACCAACACCAGTACCAGTAGCAATACCAATACTAATACCAGCACCAATACTAATACCAACCTTTTTAGTACTCATATTTTGCTCTGTTCTTTCTTTCACAAAGATGAAAGCAGACTAGATTTGATTCACACATAACCCCACACATTTACACTACTGATCTATGGGACAGGTGTCCTATCATTCAAGTACCAGGAATTTGAAATATTTTTATTAACATAATTTGTTAGGTTTTGTCCATATTGTGACTAAAAAGTATCTTGATGCATCTCTGAGAGTCTGGATACTTATTAAGGGATACACATCCTTCCAGAAAATACAAACAAAAATATGTGGAACTTCATCTGTCACAATGCATAAAGCTTCCTCTCATTATTCATTATGGCAAAAGGTAAGATACTGTATAAACTTCTCATATCATCAGGATCTTTAGGTCAGCTGAGCCCCAGGGTTTAATTTAAGGTATGAGCCACAAAATGAGCTGCATAACACATCGAATCACCAATTTAAAGAAATAACCTTTTCTAGAAACAGACCAATTATCCTTGGGTGTTAGGTAGTCTGTTCTTGGCAAATGTTATGTATGCACACAAAAGGGAAAAAGCAGGGATGTCTGCCCAAGTTTATATCACTGATTCCTGATGGGTCTTCCATTTAAAACTTCTAATTTTTTCTTCATAAAGAGATAGTCATTAAAACAATGTTCACCAAACTGAAAAAAAAACCAACCAGTTAGTATGTTAGCATCCAAATTCAGACTTCAATTCTAAAAGAAACACCACAAAGGTGCCTTTTAACATTGTATCTGCAAGGACTGCTGAAATATTTTTGTTTAAATAGCTTACATGCAAATTTAACATAAATCCATTATTACTAGCTCTTGTAATACAATCTTAAGAGCTTGATACATGCAAAGCGAGTTTTACAATAGTGCATGCAAAAATGAATGCACTGTTGAACACTCACTTTCAGCATACAATTATTGTAATTGTCATAGAGATTGGGAAGTTCTAAACCAGGGGAATTTATGTCCATGCTTGCTATTTAAATACCCCAAACCATGTTTTGGTGCACTTGTAGCATAAAACTTCTAGTGTGTAAGTGCACCTTAAAATTCAAGACCAGAAGATTTTATCTAAAGAGCTGATACAAGCCCAAAATGAAAAACTGGTGAAAAACATTGTGTTGTGAATGGAAATTCTCTTTTAAAAAAAACCAAACCCTCCAATTTAAGATCTAAACTTTCACTGATGATAAAGCTCATACCAGCTGGCTGAATTATGGGCTGAAAGAAGTGTTTGAAGAAAGGTGAGGTCCTTCAGAATCATGAAATCATATAATGGTATGTGTTGGAAGGGATTTCACAGCCCATCTACTCCCAAGCCCCTGACATGAGCAGGGGCACCTCCTCCATCCCAGGGTGCCCCAAGGCCCATCCATCTTTGCCTTGAACCCTGCCAGGGATCCAGGGGCAGTCCCAGCTTCTCTGGGCACCCTGGGCCAGGGCGGGTGACTCTGGGAAATCCCTGTGAAGGATTTCTTCCTAATGTCTAATCTTAATCTACCCTCTTTAGGTTTAAACTCACTCCTTGTTCTGTCCCCCCCTGCTCTTCTCTCCAGTCCCTCCTCAGCTTTCCTGAAGGCCCTTTAACGACTGTATCCAAGGCAAAGATCTCCACAGTGGGTGATCACATCTGAGGCCCCTTCCTGAAGGCGGCAAATCCTGACTAGAACTGCGAGGGCAAAGCCCCAGAGGAAGAAGAAAGAACCAGCTTCCTCCCTCGAGTGCAGGCAGAACGCAAGCCCCTGCCTGGCTCGCCCGTCGCAGGGACTCATCGGAGGCGAAGAGAAGGGGGACATCGGTACCGACCCCTCTCAGTACCAGAGCTCGTCCCGGGCAGGCAGCGCGCAGTCTCCCTCACACCTCAGGGCAG